>OV743322.1:5285000-5665000 GCA_928268935.1 Lasiommata megera
GCTAGGCCCAAAAGGCTGGCTATTGACGCCCTAAATTAACACTAAATGAATTCAAAATCTTCGGATCGAGGATAACTTTTAATTGTTGCTATCCTTTTCCCCCTCTTCCCGGTTGATAAGGATGGCTCTACTAACTTATTATTTGAGCTTAAGATTTTAGATAACATTGATATTAGCTTTGGGCGTTAATTATTCTCTTTGTGATGAAAGGCTTAACTTTAAGGCTGAATAAGCGTGAGCTTTTGAGTCACGATTCGTTGTTTAGATCTGTATTGGACTTGCTACGATTATATTGCCAACGATTCAGTCTGAGATTAAGACGCAACTACAATCACACTATTTAGCCTCTTAGCTTCCGTTACGTCTCTCTCATTAAGTTCCTCGTGCTCGTGTTTCTAAGTTAATTGATATACTGTTACGGGTTTCTGTTAAATTTAAACCACACTACAATTAAGTTAAGATATAATGTACTAAACAACTTACGGGCTACATACAACTACTTATCTAAGCCTATTCTAACCTAAGTAATCCTTGGACTCCAGGAGAGTATTTTAAAAAGATGGAACACTGCCAAAAATAGTGGACCTCGGTTAGCTGGTCTCATCATGATCAACCCATTACCGGCTCACTACAGAGCACGGGTCTCCTCTCAATATTAGTTTGGCCATAGTCCACCACGCTGGCCATGTGCGGATTGGCAGACTTCACACGCGTTTGAGAACATTATCTAGAACTCTCAGGCGTGCAGGTTCCCTCACGATGTTTTCCTTCACCGTTGGAGCAAGTGATATTTTATTTGTTTATTAAACTCCGAAAAGTTCAAGTTAGGCGTGCCCGGATTCGAACCGCTGACCTCTGATTAGAAGGCTGACGCCCTAACCACTAGACTATCACAGCTAATAATAATGATGATGAATTATAAATGTAAATATTAAATTGCATCTTCAGTAATATAAAATTAATGACATAACTTTGATGGAATTTCTATGAGAGGCAAGTAATAAACAGTTTGTTATGCCATTATCAATTTTATCTCGCGAGTAGGTCTTTATTACCCTGTTCAAAGCAATCTTGGTGCTAATAAATGTTTGAATATTTTCTTTGATTACGGTGTTTAAATGCTTCGGCGCTGTCCAAGAAAATGTATTTGAAAGCGCACTTTATCATTTCACTTTAAAAGCGTGCTTAATCATTATGTGCATAGATAAATGATGCCGTTTCTTTTACAAAGAGATTTCGTTTGGGTTTTGCTATCACTTCACTCATTGTTATGCAATTACATTGTCTTTTTTATTTACTTCAAGTTAATTCTTGACGGCAATCCCACGCGGTGATAAGTGATGATACAGTCTAATATGTTAGTGGTCTAACCCTTTTAGGGTATGATAAAGCCATACTCCTAATTGGTTTCTACGTGCCGGAACGCTAAATCGCTTAGCGGCACGTTTTTGTCGGTAGGATGGTATGTAGCCACGGCCCAAGTCTCCAACCACGAATTACCCAGACACTGATTACTATATTGTTAAAAAAAAACAATTTTGGTTAAATTTATTTTCGTCCGAATATTCTGAGCATAACATACTCGTAGTTACTTGGATATTTTAACTATTGTTGTTAACTGTCGATAAAAAACCCTTTTTTTATAAACTTTACTAGCTGTTGCCCGCGACTTCGTCTGCGTAGAATTGCTGATTTCCCTTGAGATATAGGTTACCCGTGCGGCCATTTCCCTACTTCAGAAAGTAAGCTACAGGCAAATGTCAAAGTGCCTATTTTCGTGTGTCTAAATTAATAAAACATAGGACTTTCATACAAACTTTAAACCCCTATTTTACCCCCTTCGGGGTAGATTTGGATGAAAAACAATACTAGCCTTATACTTACGCCCTAAAAGAAACCTATTTTCAAAATTTTAAGCTTGTAGACTTCATAATAAAAGAATAAGCAAAAACTATCATTCCCTATTTTACCACCCTTAACAGGTAATATTTAAAAAAAAAATGATGTACATGTTTTTTATTTATTATTATTAATCTTAATGCAAATTGTTGTGTCTCTAACTCTAAAAACAAAGAAATTTGATACAAACTTCCAATCCCTATTTTACAAATATCCCTTCTTAGCTGACATCTCTTAACTATCAACTACCTACTTGCTAAATTATAGCTTTATACGTACAATAGTTTTTGAGATCTCGTGTTTAATCAGTAAGTATGTAAGTAAGTAAGTAAGTGACCTTTCGCTTTTATATATATAGATTGCATAAAAAACTGTACATAAGGTGAACGTAATGCTGAAAGCATTCTCCACCAGTCAACCTTGGATCACGGAGAAACAAGCATGGTAGGCTTTTCCTTCAATAATGCGTTTACCGGTATGGTAATACAATAATGTTTTACAGCATTGCCTTAGATAACGTTCGGATGGATATGCTCAATGAATGCATCCGACATTTTCGGGTCACTGTAACGTGACACAATATCGCTTATTCTATCCTATAAAACACAATGTTCATCGTTGAGTTGACTGCTGCTCGAACAAAAGACTGGCTGGTTATTTTGTGATCAGTCGGCAACGCTTCTAATGATAAATTTCCAATTTTATTATTACTTCTTTGTCGCAGTTGGATGACATTAATTATCTTGTTCTTTTTAACAGACCAATTTAAATAATATTCACTTCATCTAATAATTAAGCTTTCCTTTGTATACTTCTTCTGTAAGTGTTTAATATCACAAATTTGGCACAAAAATAATAACAAAAAAAAATATTGTAATAACAAAAAAAAATGTAAATTTTTTTAAGATTTTTAGTGAAAAAAAATATCTCGAGAACTAGTATTTGTTATTGTAAAATTTATATGCTTCTATTGACAGAATTTCTTCACGTTGTTTACATTTTCCTTGTTCTTTTTTTATCTAAATTTTCCAACCACTCCGCCAATCATGACTAAATTTATTACATAGAGCCGTGCAGACAATCTCTACTTACCCTAATAAAAAACATGAACTAAGTATACACTTAAAAGAAAAACCTGTGGCCGAAGTCTTCTATAACAATTGACTCTTAATAGTTGATCAAAGACATTATTGTTCTTATAAAAGAAAGTAGAAAAGAAATAACGTTTTTATTAATATATAATATTTAGTGCAATAAATAAAATTTGCGTTAGTATAAACACTATGTGAGGTGTCCGTTAATATTGTGTTTACTTTTTGCTCGGAGAACTGTTTGTTAGTATTTTTACAATGAATAATTTAAAAAAATCACTATACACTGGCAAATAAATAAATTTTCTGTACTACTCGTATTTAGATAAAATATTTAAACGACAAGTCACTAATCTGAATCTGCCTTAAAGCCATTAAACACCAAATATTATTATTATGGAATTTTACACAAGGTACTCCTTTCATATAGTGTGATCATTTCATCGCTGCGACAACGTTGAAAGTGAGTCTGCGCTCTTCAAGAATAGCACTACATGATACACTGTAAGGTGACAATGTTATCGGCTATGTACAGATTTCCAGTCCAGAATTGTTGCTCTAAATAGGTTTCTCTAAAATAACTTTCTCTTAAAAAGTGATAATGTGAGACGGCGATAGCAAAGTAATACCTCTCTCTATATCTCATAGTATGACGACCCCCATGGCGCAGCGCGCGCTGTCACATAATAAAGTTTGAGGTCCTGGATTCGATTCCCGGCTCGAGTCTGGTCTGGTTGGAGGCTTCAGCCGTGGCTAGATACCACCCTACCGACAAAGACCGATTTAGCGTTCCGGCACGATGTCGCGTATAAACAAATTAGGAGTGTGGGTTTACCATATCCCTAACAGATTAGCCCGCTACAATTCTTAGACTGCACCATCACTTACCATCTGGTGAGATTGCCGTCATGGGCTTCCTTGTAGTGGATGACTCGGTTAAATTGGTTGTGGGCATCTTCAAAACAAGGTGCGTTTGGAACCCACATTGCTTTAGTTTAATTCACGAATGTATTTATCATCATCTTCTCTCTACAATTTGAAATAATGTTTGTACTTATCACTTGCCTTCTAAAGCCCAATTTGAATAAACATGTTTTTGAATTGGAATTTCATTTGAATTTATACCCTCAGTCAGTTCAGTAAAAAAAGTAAGATTTATTTATCTACACAGAGCTTTTGCCTTGTAAAGTTTCAGTGTTGAAAATGAACCTAAATCTTTCTCTATGCTTAGCAGAGATAAACACAAAATTTTGTTGTGTTATAGTTAACACTTTGATTTGTCTTAGATTTGTGTGCTGTGCAAGTCTGTGTAGTCAATTGAATTGAGGAAATTTTATGATTTACTGTAGCAAAAACAAAATGATTTAGAAGTTTTTCTTCTAAAATTATAATACAAAGTAACTGAATGTTTTCTTCACTTATCGATGATAAAACTTTCTACTCAGTTTCTTGTATCTTCTTTAGAGGTTCAAAGTTTTGTTTAAGCTTGTTCTTTCAATGAGTTTCCGTAAGTTTACTATTAAAAGTAAAAAAAATTGCTTATTAAACACTTAATAGATAAAAACAAATGAGACATTTCTGCCGATGTATATCTGGCACAGAGATCTGGATAATCGCAAGATTAGTACACAAGGCCTATTAAACATAGATTGACATCTGTTCGTGATTTACTAAGCTACTGAGGATCTCTTATTTATCCTGACATAGCTAAATTAGGGAACTTAACTCTACCAAAATTTGTATGGTTGTAAATCTTTACAACTTTATAAAAGCTATTAAATTGCAATTTGCTAACAACGTCTCTTGCCAAGTTCAACAATTAAAACTGTACGGGTTAGAGCCAGGTACAATGAACGCGAACTCGGTTTTGTGTTTAGTTGATAAGATATGTACACACACGGGGGACATTTTTTTTGAAATTCTTACTGTGGTAAAAAAGAACTTTTGTTTCCAGGAGATTTAAGATCTTTTTATTATTATCCCTTCTTATTCTGACACACTATTATGCAACTTATAATATATAGTTAAATAAAGACAACACAAAGTGCACTAATTTAGTCATACGGTATATTTTAATTGATGCACTTTATGTGGTACCCCTGACTCCACTGCTCTGTTTTCCAGAAAATTTCTGATAAAATGTCAACCCTGGTAAAATTATAAAAATTTGAGTATCTATATTTGGTTTAGTCGAAGTGTCGAAGTCGCATTTAATAAATATTCTTTTTCACACAGCTTTTAAAAAAAATTACGCCTATCTCTAAGTCTACTTAAATATCCGTCAACACAAAGACCTTGTATCTCAAATAGAACCTCTTGTTTTTTTTTTTAAATCAATTCAGTTTTCATTTTGTTTCTACGTCTTGTCTGGCCAATAATTTTCAAAAAAAAATACATAGGAATTATCTTTTTATTACCAAATTATTTTGAAACGGCAAAAGGTATAATAGATTTATTGCTGAAAAATTTCTACATGAAAATCCACAAATCTTAAGAAAGGTACGAAGTTGTTCATTTGGCACATAATTATCAAATATATTATATTTTATGTCTGACGTGATAACGTGCTTAGATAGTCGGCAAACGTTGACTACTTATGAATTTGCGGTATTAAATAGATTTAATATAATCTATTTGTAGCTTTTATAATGTTTTGAATGCGAATTAGTCTGTCACTTTAAAGCATTTAGTCGAGCGACATGTTGCTAATGTACCTAACTCAGGTACAGTGCGGGCAAATGCTGGGTTTTGTGTAGTTACTTCATTAAATACAGCTGCCGTTGGGTAAAATAGAGTTATGAGAAGGGCAAATTTAGTTAAGCTGTAAATAACTAGTTGGTATTATGCTAGTACTTGTTATTTAATGAAGGTACACGTAGCTTCTACAATTTATACTCCTAGTATTAGCTATTGTTGTGATAGCCTAGTGGTTAAGACGTCTGCCTCCTATCCAGAGGTCTGGGGTTCAATAGCGGACCTGTAACTTTTCGGAGTTATGTGCGATTTAAAGCAATTAAAATATCACTTGCTTCAACGGTGAAGGAAAACATCGTGAGGAAACCTGCATGCCTGAAATTTCTCCATAATGTTCTCAAAGGCGTGTGAAGTCTGCCAATCCGCACAATGGCCACCGTGGTAGACTACGGCCAAACCCTTTTCATATTGAGAGGAGGCCCGTGCTCTGTAGGCAATGGGTTGATCATGATGATGATGATTAACACAGCTTCGTCGACATGGAGTTTTTGATCCCGGTATTTATTTGGATTTCTCGTCACGTAGCATCCTAAGTGGGTTATTATATTTCCAGATGTCTGACGTAGTTATTATTTCATTCCATTTGAATCTATTTCAAACTATTTCAAGTCGTTTTAGTATGTACTTGCTCAATATCTGATGAAAAAAAAAGACACTTCTCACAAAGCTCAACTTGAGATTCATCGTTGCATATTAATAGGCGCGATTTCAGCTAACCACTTGGTCTCGATTTCTGGCGTTATGGGTCTCAGCCACATTCACGCGTTTGGATTGAATTCCCAGTCACCCTAAGTCAAGGTACGAGCCTAACGCGTGACGCCCTTAGGGTTTATTTTTCTGTTGTTGTCTTGCCCTGGTGCTATTCTTTCAGGCTGAGCTTCCTGCTTTTCAATGCCCCTCAGTGCCGTTTTAATAACTGACCTTTGGACGACCTCCATGACGCAGTGCGCGACCTGTCGCTTCATAAAGTTGGAGGTCCTCGGTTCAATTCTCGGCTCGAATTTGATCTGGTGGTAGGCTTCGGCCGTGGCTAGTAACCCCACCGACAAAGACGTGTCGTTAAGCGATTTAGGATTCCGGTACGATGTCGCGTAGAAACCAATTAGGAGTATGGGTTTACCATACCCCTAACAAGTTAGCCCGCTACCATCTTACTGCATCACACTTACTATCAGGTAAAATTTCCGTCAAGGGCTAACTTGTAGTGGATTAATCTTCCATCATCAATTCAAAAGAACAACCACAGAGTACTGAGTCAATATTTTATTTGACGAAAAATTATCTATTATTTGAGTGACGTTACATTTTTGCTATGTTCTGACAAATGCCAGCTTCCCATAGAGCTCTAAAATCTTCATTTTCAAGAGGAAAGAAGAATACTTCAAGCACTTCATAATCCTAATGAAAATAATAGAGCAATTAGTCATAATAATGGCTCATGAGTTATGTTCATTGATGGGACTCAGGTCGGGTCAAGCAGATCTCTAATATGTTTTCATGCTATAAATAGTATGAAAACACACTAAAGCTCAAAATAAATTAAAGCAATTATAATAATTATAATCAGTAGTCATTACTTACTGTTTTGTTCTACGAACTGTGTTAAATTCTGTTGAAGGCATTAATCCATTCCATTATTAGTCTAGCCTAGTGAGTGCATAGTAGTACTAAATTTTTGATTATGTTTACAAATTTCCAAAAGCAATTTCGTATACGATCATTGTGGTGACGAGTTTTTAAGTGTAATTAAGGTAGACTCCAAATTACACCTATCTACCAGCACATTAGACAACAGTTTAAGTACTTTTCTACTGAATAGTTTAACTCGAAACTGGCTCTTCTATATATGTTTTTATAACCCATGTAACATACTATATACTATATATTTTTTACCTGGCTAAGTTTGTTGTGGTCTTCTTAGACCGGGACGCGTTTGGAACCCTCATAGCTTTAGTTTTAAGTGTACGAATGTAGTTATCACCATCAAATCACTACTATGTAAATTATTGACGCGTCAAAAGTGCCTTTTAAAGGACTATTTTAATAAAGATTATTTGAATTTTAATTTGAATTTATAATGACTTACTTCTTCTTTGATTGGTACATATATTGTCCATCGTCAAAATTTTTTTTCCTTAGGTTTGTAACGGTAGGTAACAATGTCACAATTGCGCCAAGAAAAAATTATAACTAGTAATAAGTTGTTTTTTTTTCGCATAGAAAATGGAGGTATTTATAGTGTATCCGATATATTTATAGTTAATCTGTAGGTGTATATTAAAACAAAAGATGACTGACCAATTCACTGATCCGCTAACGCACATCTTATACCACAGGACAGATCGGTCTGGAATTTGATTAAAAGTATTATAACTTAGGAGTACTTTTAGAAAGGATTCAAAAACCATCCTATGCGAAACTAAAGGTAGAAAAAAAGGAATTAGAAATTTATTTGTCACTTGTGAAGTTAGAAATGCTACTCAAAGCTGCGTGTAAAAGCTTGTTATATTATATTTTTAAAGCCATCCCAGCCATATTTTATAAGCCAATGAAGACTACTGCACAAATAAAAGCTTTATCACGATACAATGTTGGGAAATACGTTTCTAACGTAACTAAACTATTTTTAACTAAAAGAAGAACAGACGGAAGTATGGTTTTATGTTAAGGAGTGCTTTATATTAACTTGAGATGCCCAGGGATTCTAATTCGACTAATGTTTAAATGGTGCATGCGAGTTCGTTCGTTAGTTTTTTTTAAATAACCCACTGGACGCAATAGCGTAAACGCATAGGCGTTTTCCCGGTATAAAAACTATTCTATATACAAATAAATAAATTGGCAAATAAACAAACAGCCATTTTCGTATCGATTAAATAAGCATGTATTATAATTATCAAGGACAATTAATTTCTTTAAAACCTTTATTCACGCAGACGAAGTCACGTGATTCAGCTAGTCTTACATATAATAACGAGCGAAAAGAAGGATATTGTTTGTCCTAAAGCGATCCTTAAATATGGAAGTCAATGTTATTATACGACTCGTTGTGATACCAGATATACAAACGGTACATTTACCGTGCATAATATGATATTCAGACGCCCCTATCTAACAATAGAAGCCAACGTTGTGTGTTTGTCTATTATACTACATGGAATCAGATAAGATGCTAACTTCAGGGTTGTCAAACTTCTGGAATAGTTTCTGAGGTATTTAATCAAAGGTCTTGGGACGGGCGACGCAAACTTTGCGATGTGGTTATTGCGTCGTTGCGATATGCTTGCATTGAGCAACTTTCGAAACAGATATGCCTTTTATTACTTTTTGATAAGGAGACTTTGAAGTTTAGTCTTCAAAGCCTCCTTATAAAAGAGTAACAACAAGTATTTAAATTAAATAAAAAAGAACTCGCCGAATATTCACAAAAGTAACGCTCGCAGTATATCTTCAAAAGTTTTTTTCTCGCTCTTTATGGCATTACACACATACATCGTCTCATCTAAACTTGTGGAGGGGATAGCTGTCAAAAGTACTGTGTCAGCCGTCAGTCTTGCGATATTGAAGATACGGAATGGACGCGTGCCAGTCTCAGACCATAGAACTAGTCTATATACGGTAATACCATTACTAAATATATTTTAAGTTCGTAAAACATATCAATTTATCTACTCGTATATTGGAATAAAGTAATAAAACAGATCTAAATTAGATCCAGTCGTATTAAATAATTTTTACTAATAGGTATAAAACATTTACTCGCTTCTTGTATGTTACTTCATTAAATCAACTCAGTACTTTTCAGGAAATATAATAACTCATAACGCGTACATACACAACATATTCATAATATATTTCAACGACCTCCGTGGGGCAACGCGTGCGCTGTTGTATTTTAAAGTTTGAGGTCCTGGATTCTATTCCCGGCTCGAGTCTGGTCTTGTGCGAGGCTTCGGCCGTGGCTAGTTACCACCCTACCGACAAAGACGTGCCGCCAAGCTATTTAGTGTTCCGGTACAATGTCACGTATAAACCAATTAGGAGTGTGGGCTTACCATGCCCCTAACAGGTTAGCTCGCTACCATCTTAGACTGCATCAGGTGAGATTGCCGTCAAGAGCTAACTTGTAGTGGATTAAAAAAAAATACCTGGTTCCTGGGTAATATGAGTAATATCCGAAGGCGTAAGTAGATGTGCAATAAAGAATACTGGATAGTTGTTGTTGACAAACTGCATCGCAAGGTTTTTTACAGCGAACTCCTGCGATAGTAGTCTACGTAAAAGTTTTGACAGTGGTAAATTTAACGCCTTTTTACGACCATCATTCTCCCCCTGCTGCGTTGAAACCCTCCGCTAGACAACTATTTCATTGTATCGTATTTCATAGCTTTAGTGGAAAAATACAATTCGTTTTACACATTGGCTTTGTTCTTGTATGTTTGTTGTGGTTTTTAGCCTCATGCTAGGAAAACCATGCCGAAATTCGCTTAGTAGTTAAAAGAAAAAACGTAGTTTTATATATTTTTTTATTTTATACATAAACTTTATTGCACTAGATTATAATGTACAAAAAGTCGAATTTAATGCTCTACATTCTCTATCAATCAATTCTATATAGAGCAAAAGTTTCTTAGTGATCTATATTAATTGTTTTCGATTGTAGTTATCACCGTCACTTCACGAATAGAAATAATGAAATTAACGGTTCATAGATGCCTGTAATAGGTTTATGTGGATAAAGCTCTTTTTGATTTGATTTGATTTGATTTGATTTGAAATTCTTCTTCTTATACACTATAAAACTGATTTGAAATTCTTCTTCTTATACACTATAAAACTATGTCGAAAGTTGACTATAATATAACCAATGACGATGATGACGATATGAAACGAGAGTGTCGTCTGTGTTTCTTTCATTTAAAATAATTTAGAAAGAAACTCATCGATTATCTATGGCATGATGGGTGAGTCTCCTATCGCTTAATAATTTTAATAATTTTAATTTTAATATATTCAAAATGTGTAGACTGTTATTTAATTTAATTTAATTTGTAATTGTGTTTAATTTTTCCTAATTTGTTCTTTTGTGGCCGTTTTCATGTACCTTTGCAGTCAATGTTGTATACACTTGTAACTGATATGCATACAGGTGAATGTGACACTTTTGTATGCTAAAATGTATATTTTTGTGTGTATATTGTAAGTGTATTTAAAATAATAAATAAATAATGTTTCAATTTTGGGGAAACAATTCTATAAAGCCCTGGCTACTCCCATCCAATCTCAGATTTTTCTGAGACATGATATTATTTTTAAATTGGTCCGTCCTTAATGATTTAAAAGCCATTTTTTTCACTGTACATTAATTGGACCTTATGGGAAGTAAATCTTAAAGCAAACTTCAGACTTTGCTAAATGTGTATTTCGTTGTAGCAATTTGACGCATTGCGGCCATTTTCTTACGACTGTTTGTACCTTGCTTCTCTTAAACAGTTTGGTATTTAAGCTTTGAATGGCCTTTCACTGAGAATTTTCACACCAATGTGAATCGTTCAAGACCAGCACTTTTTTTTTCAATTAAAATTCTTATTAAACTTTTGCATACTGTTAACTGATTAGATTATCATTTTAGTTATATATATATAGGATGACCACGGGGTGGGGGCGTGTCTTCGTCGGTAATTTGGGTAGATGTGGGTAGTTTCGGGCAAAGAGACCAGATACCCTTGGTAGAACAGAATTACAATTATAAGTATGGTAATTTATAAGGAGCAGACTATACGTTCCACCAAGTACGACTATGCACTACCGCGACTCGACCACCGATCTGAACCGACCAAATGCAATGAATGCAATGCGCCGTCCCGCGCCGGTGAGTTTCATACGCCACTTAGTGTATCGTAAAGAGAGAGGGCGCTGGCACGTTTTTTTCTGTCGTCCATGATTCTAAAACTAGATGGTGCTGCTCTCTGATTGCCGTCATATACATAAATGTTTATATTGTTATTTACTTAGTAGGCCTATTAGTGGAATCATTCACTACTGTGAACAATGTAGAGCCCGTAGCTTGATCTAGACTGATCGGTATTAAAAACAATCGGCGTAGCTGTCGTAGCACTTACTAGTAGCTACTTCGATTTTTACGTCGTAGGCGAGTTACAGAAGCCTATATGTTAGGCTGCAATGTAGCACCTTTGGATCTAGAGATATGCTATCTACGCCTTTTCTAAATGAGTAATTTAGTATGTTGAGTCAAATAAATTATCGAGAAAGTTTTATATTTTTTTATGCTCTAGTTCTTACATCTATATTTAGCAAACCCTCTGGACTCAAAATGGTATAAAAATCTAACCAAATATTCTAAGTAAAAGCGATCGATGTTAATGGAGACTGTCCATATTAGAAGGACGATTGTACTGTATGTCAAGAAAAAAAAACAACAGCAATTACGCCATCTTTTTAGCACACACGCATAGACTCTTGATGATTTTTTAAAAACTGTGCTAGTCTGAGTAATAGTTTTATTTCTCATGTAATATAAGATACAACAGAGATCTCATGTAATATAGATTTATACAAGTAATAAATACTCGTAAAAATATTTGAAACGTTAAAGTAGGAGTGGAATTTATCAAAATAAATAAGTTTTAATTTTAGCTCAATGAAGTCTTTGCACGTAAGATGCTCCACATTCCTATATAAATATTTAATTAATCTAATATTTTTATTATGACCAAATTTAAGATCTGAATAAATCGCGATATTAAAAGGAATTTATTTTTATGTTAGAATTGTTCACTGACAATGGTGATACGGGCGCAGAATGGTATTTTTTCACAATTTTCTTGAAACGTATAATCCCAAATTTTCCTCCGTCAAAAAACAAAAGAAACCAATTTCAGAATGTGCCAATGACCCTCGACTTTATGAAAGCCCACTTGAATGAGGCTTCACTTCAAAGTTCCAGGCTCTAATTTTTGGCCCTCATTGCAATGCGCATATATATTTTTGTGGTTTCTTCTAAATGACTATAATTATGCTTAATTTGTAGTCAAAAATAATTATTTGTTACTTTTCTTATTTATTTTAAACTATAGTAACGGATTGTTAAAATCGCGCATAGATTCGTTTTTAACATTTTAGTGCACACTAATAATATAAATGCGAAAGTTTGTGTGTACTTTTGTATATATGTGTGTATATTTGTATGTCTGTTGCTCCTTTCCGCTGGAATTAGTGCACAAATTGGGCTAAAATTTGGAACAGAGATAGATTACATATTAAAAATGTCAAACAGAAATTAAAAGAATATTTTTTTGGCTGAGTTGGACGGTTGATTCATTTATGTCAACCGTCCAACTCGTCCAGTTAGGAAATGTTATTTTAATCCCTAATATGCTTACTCAGTTCCTCTAGTTTTAAGCTGTTAAGTTCTAGATTAGCACCGAGGACAAATGTTATTTCTGAAAATTGAACTTTATGTAAATGAGCCATAACTATAGCCACATGTGATAACAAACGTTGCTTATACTACATTTTTTAAATAAAATTAGACAAATTCGCTAACATCCTTTTAGTGACATATTTTTAGATATTAAATGTTATTACCCTCTGTATTACAATTAAATCAATAAAACTGAGAATCTTTGTGCAACCCTAAGTTAATGTCCAGGGGTTATAGTTGATCGCAAATTGCCACGCGTATCGCAGGACCTCCAAAGCTGTTCTTAACGATTTAACAATCTAACTGTTATTATCTCGAGTTTTGCAATCATCACAATATTATGAATGAATTAAAGAACAATAAGTATACAGTAAATATACTTAGACTACCCTCGTCTATTTTAATAACTGCCTATATAAAGCGGAGCGTACTTTGAGCGCGCATTCGGTTGGTAGCTCTCGAGGTGTAAATATCGACGCGATCTGGGTTCGAACTTTATTTTTTTTATTTTTTGGTTTGATTTTGTTCCAATTTTTTTTATTAAAATTTGATTGTAAACTGAATTATTTTTAGGTTAAATAAATTGTTATTTTTTTAATTGCTTTTCACTTCTGCGCCTAAATATATAATAAATGTAGAAAAAAGTCCACTCTTACAAACCTCGTTTGAATATATTTTTTAAACGTAATAATCATACAAATTATATAAAGGTGTATTACATGTGTATCTGGGTACGTATATGTTTATCTTTAACGCCGAAACTACAGAACCATTCGACTGAAATTTGGAATGAAAATAGATTACACCCTGGATTAACATAAAGGCTACTTTCATCCAGGATAAATCCATAATTCCCGCGGGATTCGTGACAAAGTGAATTTCACGTCGATGTCTTCTTCGAAATTACATTTATATGTTGTTTCCCAAGATATTGTTTGTTGGCGCGAAAATTGGAACGGTAACAGGTATAAAAGAGATATATAATAGAGAGTATATAAGAGAGTATTATTTATTCTACATGAGTATTATATAATTAAAAACAAAGTATATAAGTAAAGGAGTCCGTGCCCAATCAAAATTAATTACTATACAGATGTGGCTCAAGAGATTCTTGCTGAGTACAACAAGCTTTAAAATGACATTTCTTTGTGTTGTTAATTAGTATGAATAATTCACACGGCTTTCGCTCGCGATCAAATGCCGTGACATGAATGCGGTCGGCCGAAGTGTCACTTAGTTTATGAATTTAAAGATTAATGAATGCTTATAACTGACCAAATTGACATAGTCTCTATTCGATGTATTTCACAAAAACAGTATCGGATTTTAAAAATGGAGTTTTTCACTTAACATATGGATACTGAATACAAAAGTACATAAAATAAAAACCATACCTATTTGAGATTCTGGAATCTCATTACTTGATAGACGTACAGCCAGCAGTAATTTTAGCATTAAAATCTATGGTTAGTAATAAATTATATATATTTTTTGTGTTTGTATATTCATGGGGATGGTGTTGGAACTCGCTTAGCTAAAAATACCTAATCCCTTGAATGTTTCACCTTTTAAATGATAAAAAAGCCTTCAGCAGTTTTTCTAGCTTCAGATTATGAATTGCACGCCGATTGCAAGTAGTTCTTATATGACGGTATATCTATGATAAGAATGACGGAGGAATGCCATAGTCACTTAAGCGTCGCGTCGCGTTTATGGTAACAGGGAAGGATTCGCCATTTTGGGAGTTTTGAACACTACGAGATTGGCGGGAAAAACCAGCGCACCGTGATTGTGACGAATCGCTATTTATAATTTATGATTAATAATAGTAATAGTGTGAATTAAGGACTGTTAATAATTACTGTAAAATAACAATAGTTATTTCAGTGATTCACAACTAATAATGAATTGTGATGAATAACTCATAATTTTGTGCTGTTTTTTTGAAACAAAGAAGAATAGTTTCTTTATGATGATCAGTTGATGAGAGAAGCTGTGATAGCCTAGTGGTTAGGACGTCCGCCTCTTAATCAGAGGTTGGGGGTTAGAACCCAGGCACGCACCTCTAACTTTTCATAGTTATGTGCGTTTTTAAGCGTGAGGAAACCTGCATACCTTAGAGTTCTCTATAATGTTCTTAAAGGCATGTAAAGTCTGCCAATCCACACATGGTCAACGTGGTGGACTAAGGCCAAACCCTTTTCATATTGAGAGGAGACCCGTGCTCTGTAGTGAGCCGGCAATGGGTTGATCATGATGATGATGATGATAATGATCAGTTCTGACGAAGGCTGCCCTGTGCTTATATGTACACGGCTTTTGTAAATTTGAGCGGGTGTCGCGACAGTGTGCGAGCGACTTTAAATTGGCATTTCGTATGAATAATTCACACCGCTTTCGCTGCGATCAAATGGCGTGACATGAATGCTTACTTGTCTCCCGGACATTGTTTGCGTCGCCTCCTATGTGCGGACCGTTGAACCAAATAGCTTTTGCATTGTGATGTGCGATTCATTCATACTTGTCGCCGAACGAGTTGACGGAGGTTGAAGTTTCAATGTATTTCACAGCTACATAATGGGATTTTTACGTGACAGCGTTAGGTGGAAACCTAATAGAGTTCAATATAAACACATCATCTTTAGGCTGTTTACGTCATTCTGTTGGGCATAGGGTCTCTTTTATCAGGTGGTTTTAGAGCAAATACTCACCATACTAGCTTGATATGCGTCGATGGGTTTTAAGGATTATAATCACATGTAAGTGATTTCTTTTCTTTATGGATACATCTACGCCATAAGGAGGCTAGTTATGTCAAAGTAATACTTACTAAAACGGTGTTCCTACTAACTGCTATGGTGGAGCCACGGGAACACTCTCGCATACAACCACGACACACCAGTAGACCCACCTCAGGCACGTACCAGTTTCGCCAGTTAGAGGCGTGCCGGAACAACAGCACACCAGCCAACTCAAGGACCGCACTGTGCGTGATGGACGACCCCGTTTCCATCGCGTACGAACGCACAATAAGAGCAAGAGAGGTGGAAGAGAAATACCCGGAAGGGTATTTCCCACCCAGCGTTTCTTCGCCGAGAGTAATAATAATTTTGCTTGACAGCTTCTATGCTCTCTAAGGTATGGTGGTTGCACCACTTCAATTTTCTTACATTGCACTGGTACTGAGAATTTTTAACATAAAATCCTATACCTAACAATTCTTTTTATCCACTACAAGTTAGCCCTTGACGACAATCTCACCTGGTAGTGATGATGCAATCTAAGATGGTAGCGGGCTAACCTGTTGGGGGTTGGGGTATGGTAAACCCATACTCCTAATTGGTTTCTACGCGAAATCGTGCAGGAACGCTAAATTGCTTGGCGACACGTCTTTGTCGGTAGGGTGGTAACTAGCCACGGCCGAAGCCTTCCACCAGACCAGACTCGAGCCGGGAATCGAATCCAGGACCTCCAACTTTATAATGTGACAGTGCGCGTGATCTGTAGTTGTACATGCGACCTATTAGAATTATTATATATTAATAACCCCTAATAATCTATGATCAGTAGTAACCACCACGTTCAAATTCAATATAATCTTTATTAAAATCGGCTTTTAAATGCGTACATACTTTTTTTACGTCGTAGCGAGAATATGATTCGTAAACTTAAAAGTAATACAATATTTTATATATCGCTAATATATAAAATACAATAACATCAGAGAAAATCATTCATCATGATCAACCCATTGCCGGCTCACTACAGAGCACGGGTCTCCTCTCAATATGAGAAGGGTTTTGGCCATAGTCCACCACGCTGGCCATGTGCGGGTTGGCAGACTTCACATGCCTTTTGAGAACATTATGTAGATCTCTCAGGCATGCAGGTTTCCTCACGATGTTTTCCTTCACCATTAAAGCAAGTGATATTTTGATTTTTTTTTTTAAACGCACATAACTCCGAAAAGTTAGAGGTGCGTGCCCGGATTCGAACCGCCGACCTCTGATAAGGAGGCTGACGCCCTAACCACTAGGCTATCACCGCCAATGAGAAAATCATTAAATAATAATATCCGGGTAATTTAAACAGGAACGTAAACCACAGTCTTGAGAGCGACGTCGACTTCGGGAAGAAACCGGTTAATTGCCATCACTAAAACGCGACGTAGCTGCTTAGAACTATTTCAATAAAAGTTTAGCGTCATTTAAAAATGGATCTTATCACCCTTTACATAAAGTTCTTATACAAATCGTTGCTATTTACAAGATTAACTGGTCGGTTAGCTGAGTGACTCGGCCATCACAAAGCAATATAATAAATCTTTTAGCTTAAAATCGGAACAATACATTTTATATTTGACGACCTCCGTGGCGAAGCGCGTGCGCTGTTGCATTATAAAGTTGGAGGTCCTATGTTCGATTCCCGGCTCGAGTCTTTTCTAGTGGGAGGCTTCGGCCGTGGCTAGTTACCACCCTAACGATAAAGACGTATCGCCAAGTGATTTAGCGTTTCGGCACGATGTCGTGGACCAATTTAGAGTATGGGTTTACCATACCCCTAATCGGTTTCTACACGACATCGTGCCGATCATCGTACCCCTCACAGGTTTGTCCGCTACCATCTTACACCGACCCATCAGGTGAGATGCCGTCAAGGGCTAATTTGTACTATTTACTTACGTACTTACTTGTACCTATTGAGCCGAAATATAGCTCACATGTTCTTTTTATCTACTCAAAATTAGTATTCTTACAAAGTCACGTTGAACCACCAGTAAATTCTGGACGATAAATTATATACTAGTTCCTGCTTAATCTTTAATTCAGCATTTGTAGTTTCAGTGACCTCTATAAATCAGTTCACAATTTATCCATAACACAGTAAAGCCTTCCTTGCCTTATAAATCTGGGTTAATAATGAAATACACTTTACATAGATTTATAGATACTATTTGGAAGGATTTATTCATGACTAATATTATAAAAGTAAAAGTTTGTAAGGATGGATAGATGTGTGTTACTCTTTCACGTAAAAACACAATAATGGATTTTAATGCAACTTTACAATAATATAGCTTATGTATCACAATAAAACAGAGTTTACTATTTATAAAGATATTGCTTCAATTGTCCAAAATATGACGATATGTGTCAAGTAATTAGGAAAAAATCTATCATATGCATGATAATTTTAATGTCATAATGTAATATATGCTACTCGAAATACTTATCCTGCGCAGACGAAGTCGCGGGCGCCAGCTAGTTTATTATATTAGTGGTTGCCGGCGACTTCGTTTTATGGAAATTTGTTGTGTAGGTACGAGAACCTACAAAACAAATAAGTAATAGTATATTTTACATTATTATATTATGTAAAATATAGGTCAATATTATATACATATACAAGATTAATTTTAATATTAATGTTACATTTTATAATATAAATGCTCAATATTGCATAAATCACTATTTTACATTTTTGATCTTGGCCTTAGACATGTGTTTTAAAATTCGCTTTGTGGAACGAAAATGCGAAGGGGTGGATATTGACTTTACAATAAAAGGAAGGAAATGCATTTTCAATATAGCATAAATATTTATATTGCTTAGATGTAAACGTATTTAAATTATAAAACACGCTATAGCGTGTATGTATACAAAGATAGATAAAAAAGTACGAGTTTCATAATCAGCGCAAACACTAATGTATATAAAATTAAACACCGTGAGAATGAAAAGTTTACGAGCAAAATTTCTATAGCGATAAAGTATAAAAAAATGTAAACTGTAACAATAAAATTTATAATGCCACGTGGTTAAGTTTATAGCGCGATAAATACTTTATGCAGCAAGTGCATTTCGCGCCAGTTCTAAATGGCATTCATAATTTAATAGCGCACGCAAGTCACGTAAGGCGGGGCGATGTAAGTTGAGATCGCGAACGTGATGTTCACGCAACCCGATCTCGATCGGTCATTAGTATGAAGTAGAGTGGTCATGCATGCCACAGACTTTTATAGCTCTCGTCTTACATTGGTAGTCACTTTAAGCTAGCCCTGTCTAAATTATTACTAGACAATCTTTAAGAAGCTGTGATAGCCTACTAGTTGGGACGTCCGCCTCCTAATTAGAAATCAAAGATTTGAACCCTGCCCGGGTTCAAATCCCTGCCCTCTACCTCTAACTTTTCGGAGTTATGTGCGTTTTTATCCAATTAAAATATCACTTGCTTCAACGGTGAAGGAAAACATCGTGAGGAAACCAGCATGCCTGAGAGTTCTCCATAATGTTCTCAAAGGCGTGTGGAGTCTGCCAATTCGCACATAGCCAGCGTGGTGGACTATGGCCAAACTCTTCTTATAACTCTTCTTATATTGAGAGCCGGCAATGGGTTGATCATGATGATGATCGATTCTATATATTCGATGAAGATGGATTCTATAAATAACATGATTAATTAAGATTTTATTTTACAACTGTAAGTTTGCTTCCGCTTTATGCAACATTTTTAGTGTATTTACTCTAAGGCACAAGCCAATCTGTTCGAACAATTCGCGGACATCTGCTAGTATAGAAGTAAACATATCAATTGTAATGGTGAGACGCTCGCATAACTTATCTCATTCACACATTAAGTCGCACATATTTATAAACGGTTTTTTAGTATCGTTTGATAGTAAAATGGTGAAGGTGGTGAGAGTAATCTTCAATATTTAGATTTATTTTATTTTAGATTATTTTATTTTAATTATATTTAATCCTAAATCTATCTCCGGGATACAATCCATTTAAGAGCAAACTTTCATCATTATTGTTAAAGTAATTAAGACGACAAAAACGTAAAAAAAACACACATTTGCATTTGGATCTACTAACTATAAGTGGAGGAGTCGTGGATCCCGTGCGTTTCCGTGACCAAGCCATCAGATTGAGGCGAAGGAGTATCGCTGGGTTTTACCGGGTCTCTGTGATCGCCATTCTGCCTCACGACGAGCTACACTTACCACGCCGGAAGCGCCGCAGGGGTTGCGTAAACGCATTTCCAAATTCCAAAAATCACAACTATCAGTATTGTACTAAAACAAGTAAGCAGAACAATGTCATAGACAATTATTTAGTTAATAAAATTTAGAACTTTTATAAGTACACATGGTTCGGTAATATCAGCTTGTATTTCAAGAAAATATTATAAAAGCACTAAGTTTAGATGCTTGGGCGTCTCGGTCAGTTAAACAGTAGACACTACGAGAATTAGTTTTAAAGCTATAAATTTAAAATAACATTGTATATGAGCATAACTTTGTTTCTTGAACAATAAATTCTTCGTTTTTACTAACTGTATCTGTAATAACTCATAATTTTTAACTAAGAATTAATAATAAGTAAAAATTAAACACCTTTCATAGTATGTTTCGAATATTACTGATAAACAGCATACGCGTGATCTCTAACATATAATGAGATAAAATATTAAAAATTTTTGCTTTTTTTTTTTAAACACTACAAGTTAGCCCTTTACAGCAATCTCACCTGCTGGTAAGTGATGATGCTATCTAGGATGGTAGTGGGCTAACCTGTTAGGTTTGCGGTACACCCACACTCCTAATTGGTTTCTACGCGACATCGTGCCGGAACGCTAAATCGCTTGGCGACACGTCTTTGTCGGTAGGGTGTTAACTAGCCACGGACAAAGCCTCCCACTAGACCAGACTCGAGCCGGGAATCGAACCAAGGACCTCCAACTTTAAAATGCGACAGCGCACGTACACGGAGGTCGTCGAAGTAGGTTCAAGTAGATTAGCAAACTCATGAAAACTATTTAAATATTAAACATTAAGCGATATATATAAACTGATAATATGAATAGAAATGTCGGCATTTGATAAAGATACGGCACAAAACGAATTAATCCGATCCGCCTCATATTCCCCGGTTTTGTAAATAATTAAATTAATGAAAATCAGTTGCCTTGAGGCAAGGTTGAACGTCTAATGAAGATAATGGATACTTTCAATGATTACCAGAAAGTACTAAAATCCCTTATGTAGCTTTACTTGAATTTTATAAACATTTTTTTTGCATGACTGATCAAAGGAAGAACTGCCATGGTTAAAGGTTCGTTTTTTTTATCGGGTAAATCCTCGTGGATACCTCTGCGCCACGGGGAAGCACAGAGGTTATGTCAGACTCCTACTGACTAAAACCCCCACGTGTTCCTACTCACCGCTGTATGGTGGAGCCACGGGAAAGCTTTCGCATATAACGGCGACTCCACCAGCGGGCGTCCGCCGCAGCAGGCACTCCTCGGGCACGGCACAACGTGCCTAGTTTTTGGTTTCAGGATCGTATTCTAAGCCGTGACATGGACCTCTGTTGATCTCTGGTGACCTCTTTCTTCTACCTCTGTTTATAAATAGAACAACTTTTTTTTTATTTTATTTAATTACTTTTGAGTTTTTCTCTCACCATGTTTGATTCAATTGTATAAACGTTTACTTATTATATATATTCTATCTTTATTAAGAAATGATTTTTGTTCCGCATAATAACTTACGCTTTTAGCTCGGATTATACCGCAAAATATTTTTAAAAACAGCTCAAGTGTCCGTCAACGTTATTTACAGTCGTTAACGATTAATTGAATATTATTTATGACGTGATAAAGTGTTTATCCGATTTAATTTTAAGTCAAATGAGACAATATACCCGTTTTGAACAACTAACACTTTACGTATGTATGTGAGTCAAAGTTACTCTATTCCACCATAACTTAGAAATGAACGGACGTCTTTGGGTATTTTTGGTATCGTTACAATACTTATATTATTTCGAGTGACAATGTGTCATAGCCAGGTTATTTTGTTTTTTGAAAATATGGCGGCTGTTTTAAGATTTAAGGCTTTAAATTTTAAGATGCGAGCCATTTATTAAAAAATCGAATATTCGTGTTTACTATTTTCTTTTTTAAATCCACAATGTGTCAACCTTTCACTGCAAAGTCACCTGGTGGTAAGTGATGTTTCAGTCTAAGACAGTAAGCCCAGCTAATCTGCTATGATGGCAGTTATATTGAAACCAAACTTAATCGGTATCGATGCGAAATCTTTACGGAACGCTTAGGTAATGAACTACTGCTGAAGCCTCTGACGGAAGGTTGCAACAGAAGCAGAATTGCAAATTCCCAAATTACCTCAGCCAGAGATCGAACCAGGGACCCTCCACTTTAAAGACCACACACAAACAACCTATACCATAACGTACAAAGCATATTATCTAATTATAAAATAAATAATAATCAATAGCATATAATAAGTAATCAAAGCTTATGACTCAAAAAATACATATTATATATAATAAAATTCCTATTATTATACGAAATATAAATATACCAAGCATATAGCCATCGAAAGCCACTTGGCTATAAAAAGAGTTAATGGGCAAGTTTAGAGTGAAATCCTTCCCAGGATTTACGACCTCACAAAAATACGGTACCATTAAATGAAAACTAATGGATTTTCGTAATAGGAATAGGATTTCATTCGTCAAAATGCCGGTTATTTCACTTGGTTTAACTTAATATTATAAGGCAATAAAGATAAACTACAAATTTTTGGATTGTCATGATTAATAATTGTTCTGGAACATCATTTTTTTATGAAAAAAGTTCCTTTACCTTTGTAGATGCGGCGGGGCTCATTGCTCGTGACTCATCATCATCATCATGAACAACCCATTACCGGCTCACTACCGGGCACGGGTCTCCTCCCAATATGAGAAGGGTTTGGCCATAGTCCACCACGCTGGCCATGTGCGGATTGGCAGACTTCACACGCCTTTGAGAACATTATGGAGAACTCTCAGGCGTGCAGGTTTCCTCACGATGTTTTCCTTCACCGTTAAAGCAAGTGATATTTTAATTGTTTAAAAACACACATAATCGGAAAGCAAAGTTGGCAAACCATTAACTAGGAGAGCAGACAATATCAAGAGAGTCGTCATCGTTACTGGATACAGGCGGCCCTAGCTCTCGGATTGTGGAAGAACAGTCAGTAGGTTTATTTATTTATTATTATTGATACACTTACAATATACATAAAAAACAATACATTGCAGCAAACAAAAGTGTCACATTCACCAGTATGCATATCGGTTACAAGTGTACACGACATTGGCAGCAAAAGTTACATGTAAACGGCATAAAGGTTACATAAAGGTTTCTATAATCATGTCATGTGATTGTCAGAAACCTGGCCCGATTGATGTCTGTCTCCATGTTTGTTATTTACTATGGTTAATTAATAGGTTCCGAAGCTGTGACTTCCAAAAACTTCCAATTCGCGCCTTTCTTACTTTTACAAGTTAGAACTTGACGGCAATCTTACCTGGTGTTAAGTGATGGTAGTGGGCTAACCTGTTAACCCTTACACCTAATTGGTTCAAAGCTTCCTCGCTTAAGTATGGTGGATCGGTTTTTATTTATGTATTTATTATTATTAATACACTTACAATATACATAAAAAAATACATATCTGCAAACAAAAGGGTCTCATTCACTAGTATGCATACTACTTACAAGTTTACATAGCATTGACTGCAATAGGTACATATAAACGGCCACTAAAGAACAATTTGGACGAATTAAAAACAATTACAAACCAATTAAAAAATATATCTACATATTTTTAATATATTAAATTTAATTTCACGGTTGTCGTTGAGTAGTTAACTAGACACGGCTAAAGCCTCCTACCAAATCAAACCAGATAAAATTCAGAAATGAGAAATTTCTAAATTGCCTCTGCTAGGGATCGACCCCGGGACCTCTCACCAAAAAGATCACAGCGCTCAACACTGCACCAGGGAGGTCTTCAGACTCAGAGTGGAATGCGTAAAATTCCCGGTACATACCAAGGAAGGAAGTGGTATGTGCCAATACACAGTAAATGAGTTTCTACAGGATAACTGTATTATCTAGGGTTTTATTGATTGCGATTGATAAATTGATTTAAATTTCGTTTACTACACTGTGGAATCTTTATGCAATATACTTTTAGCTCAAAGCATTATTTTCATTGTACTTTATTAATTGGTTTCTTTTATTATAGTTTTAAATTTATAATATTTTATTCTTGCACGCCTTTTAGCCAAAATAATGTGTTACTGTAATATTTATTATAATATATATATTTTCTATTTATGATTGTACACCTCAATCTCACCTTACTTCATATTTAATTACTGATTTGTGTTAGGTTGCCTGGTAGAGTACGCTCATTAGCGATAAGGCCGCCTATTGCACCTATTTATTTTCTGTGTGAAATAATGTGTTTATTTCTTTTCTTTTTTTATGAAATTTCCTTTTATATGGTTTATTTCATCGTAAATTTAATTTAATCTTAAAATGTTTATATAAATGTAACGATTTTGCTGCAATAAATGAATTTGATTTGATTTGTTCTGATAGGAAAATATCGTGACGAACTTGTATATCTGAGAGTTCTAAGTAATGTTATCAAATGCGTGTCTAGTCTAGCAATCTGAACTAGGCCAGTGAGGCGGATTAATGTCAAAACCCATCTCATTATGAGAGAAGACCTTCACTTTGACGTAGGTCAGTAATGGATTGACAATTTAAACCTTACTATGTAGAGAATTTGGTGCTATCGTCCACTGACACGCATCAAAGTTCCTGTAAGGTTCCTCTCTCTATATTTCTCTCTTATGACGGAGAAGGCATGTGCCTAGCAATGTTACATAAATGGCTGGATTTAATCATAAATCCGGGCTAGTATTGAGGATTTTTATCAAAAAAAACTCATTAGCTTCTTGGCCCGATCTAGGATTCGAACCCAAAACTCCAGGATTCGTAGCTAAACATAATAACCGCTAGAATGCCGACGCAAGAAAATGCTTGCATATCACTTGAATAAGATCACTCTAACACAGATATTCACGTACTAACGGTCATTCAGAGCATATGGACAGAACTATAACATGAAACTATAAAGATTTCTTATTGACAATGTATGCACTAGGCTTTATAAAATTCATTTGCAATAAATATTTTGAAAAGGTTTATCAATTTTAATGTTTATTGAGTACGAAAGAAAATGATTCCTTTAGATAATGTAGCAAATCCAGACGTTGTTGTTCCGGAACGCCATTTCCAGACGGTTACGGTTACGACATAATTCCGTATTCGAAATACGGGGTTTTTACATTTGCGCAATCATTCCGATCGACATCGGCGGTTACGATCAAATTGGGATCAAGTTTTACTGTGATTTTACGTTACAATCCCATTTTAGTGCCTCATAAGATTATGATGTGTTACTCGGGTGTTGCTAGTACTTTACTGCCTAGTTCGGTTTTTTTATGTATTTGTATGCATATATACCACACCAGCAAATCACTACTATGTAAATTATTGACGCGTCGAAAGTTTTTTCCCTTTTAAAGGACTATTTGAATAAAGATTATTTTAATTCTAATTAGATAAACAGATGTAGCTGAGTTGACCTAGATTTAAAACCGTAAGTACATTAATATATTACGTCATAATTAAACGCAGTTATGCAAAAAGGGTCTATCCATTAAACCATCGCAATTAAGTCGATAGTTATAATCAGCGATAAGATCGCAGATGTAAAGGTTGTATCATTTATGACACCAAAACCCCATGGCAGATATACTTCAACAAAATTCACAGTCATAGCTGAATATTGTTAAACAGGTTAAATAAGCTAACATAATATATAAACATAACTATCTCCAATAAAAATTGTCGTCTAAAAACTATACCTTACAATCTTCGCAGGTCTTTAGTCTCAGTAAAATTTATTAATATTACGTGAGACGTTACTCTGACACAACATTTAAAAGGAGAGGAATTATGTTTCTATGTTATATCAGCGAATCTGTGAATAATGGATTGGAATTTAAATTTGCATATAGATAAACCCGTAAAAGTTACTAAATTCCAAGAAATAAATAGACAATTTTAGGACGACAAACTTACCTTGTCTGTGACAAACGGTTATTAGGATTTTGTCACTTTATGCCTTCAGAAATTCATCGTAAAAAAGTTCAAGCTATACAAAAACTGAAAAGTGGCTGATATAAAAATAACCTGTAATCTATCTCATAATAATCCTCCTTATTATTATTTTATCTTTAAATCTTCTAAACGGCAAATGAACTGTCACTTCCAAGTGCTTTGTCCCACCTTCAAAAAATTGCGCTTGCATGTTATTAAAGTCAGACTATTGTCTCATTACAGTTTATCTTTCATGATATTTATAAAATGTATAGCTGTCTTTATCCTTCTCTCTACGCATTTTTTTTTCTCGTTACGCTTATTTTTTTTTCGTCTTGTTTATAAATTAATCAAAAAGGTTTAAATATTGTAAAAGTGAATAAACGATCTCAGTGGCGCAGCGCGTGCTCTGTCGCATTATAAAATTAGAGGTTCTAGGTTCGATTCTCGGCTCGAGTCTGGTCGAGTCACTAGTTACCTATAAAGACGTGTCGCTAAGCGATTTATCGTTCCGGTAAGATGTCGCGTAGAAATCAAATAGCCGTATGGATTTGCCATAACTCTAACAGGTTAGCCTGCTACCATCTTAGACTGCATCATCACTTACCATCAGATGAGATTGCTGTCAAGGGCTAACTTGTACTGTATTAAAAAAAATCACGCTTAATACAACAAATGCTTATCCTGTTTAGCATATGATATGGTAGAGACCGGTATGTGACATAATAAGCTTATTGAAATAGGATGTGTTTCTTTCAGTTTCTTCACCTAAGCTTTGGTTGCCAGAATCTATCAATCTTAGCTTACATTAATTTTCAACTCACATTGCAGGAACATGACATTATAACAAAGGGGCAAGAGTCATTTGACATTAAAGCTATATCATTGCCTTGAAATTGAATGTCACAACTTTGTAGACGAATTAACGATACTGAATAGACGTAACCTAGCACTAACTAACTTTACGTGCAGTAACTAACTTTAAGTCACAGCGATAGAAGATGCTTGATTATGTGTAAAAAAAGGTACCTATGGCTACTGTTGTTGCAACTATACCACACCACATTCATCGGCCATAGTAATATTTTAGGCTCTCGGAATGTTGTGTACCAATCAACAAAGTTTTGGAAAGTTTTTCGACTTATGCGTGACCGGACTAATTTTCGGCGTTTACCAATTTGTTTTATTGGCCTAGAGCTTTTGTATTGTTATGAAGGAGAAATTGCTGCTTTAATTGTTAATCCATTTGATTAATGGCTTTGTTTGTTGTGAAGCTGGATTTATATAAAAGATTATTAAAATTCGTTTCCGCCAGTTAGCCTCATACAACACACAAAATAAGACAGTCTAGCAGAAATCCGGCATCATAATAAAAAAAATCCTTATAAATATACTATTTCCAAAACAATGACAATAATTCCAAGCTAATTACTTCCGATCATCAAGGAGTTCCATCCACAATCCATGAAAACTACTATCGAGCCTTGACCAGAATTAGTTGGTCGTGTACACCTCTTGCGATGTTTTCGGTTTAAGGTTTTTTAAAATTATTTAGTTAGTTAACTCTTGACGGCAACCTCACCTGATGTGATGATGCAGTCTAAGAAGGTAGCGGGCTAACATGTTACTCCTAATTGGTTTCTATGCGAAATCGTGCCTGAACACTAAGTCGCTTGGCGAAAAGTCTTTGTCGGTCGGGTGGTAATTACCTATGGCCGAAGCCAACCACCAGACCTGACTCGAGCCGAGAATCGAACCCAGGACCTCCAGCTTTATTTTTACCCAGGACCGCAAGCGTGCTGCGCCACGGAGGTGTTCAAAGGTAAGCTAGGTAGACCTAATTCAGATTTTCACAGATGGTAAATAAAGCCAATAAGGTATAAATTAAGCTAATAAGAAGACCCTTGCAGGTCAATGTCTCCATATTCCATTCTATTCAATATAACCACTATGGTTGTCATCGAAAATGGCAGTGTTTGATAAAAAATACAGATCATTGCCCGCTCACTACAGAGCACGGGTCGCCTCTCAATATGAGAAGGGTCTGGCCATAGTCTACCACGCTAGCCATGTGCTGATTAGCAGACTTCACACGCTTTTGAGAACGTTATGAACTCTCAGGCTTGCAGGTTTCCTTCGCCGTTGAACGCACATAACTTCGAAAAGTTAGAGTTGCGTGCCCGGGTTCGAAACCCCGACATCTGATTAAGAGGCGGACGTCCTTACCACCACTCACAGTAACCACCACAGCTTGACATACAGTAACTTGCACTTATGTAGAAATGCGGAAGTAACACTAGTCTTTGTAAGGCTATGATGACGTAACCTATTATCTTAAAAAAAGCAACGAGGATTTTGTTAAATATTTATTTGGCACTCGTCGATTAATCTATATATAAAAAAATCAATTGCTTTTCGTTAGTCTCGCTGAAACTCGAGAACGGCTGAACGGATTTATCTTATCTTGGTCTTGTTCGCGAACGGCTAGGGAAGGTTTAAAAAGTGAGAAAAATTCGAATAATGGCTGGGAAAACAATAAAACGGTTTTTCTTTTTCCCATATAAATGTAGAGTAAGTTTCAACCTTATTGCTATGCAATAAAGTTCATATGCAATTATAGTCACTTACTGTTGTCTAAGAAATGTAGGCGTGTTCCTTACTTTAAAGAGTCCATTTGCAATTTATTACCGCTGCACAAAGTTCAAATTCAATCATATCTATCAAAATAGTCGTGTGCGCATTAGAGGATCTAATGTCGCATTCCGAAACTCAAAATGTGTATTTAGTTGTAATTCATTACCGCGTACTTTGATTTCATTCATTATTTTTTTGTTAAAAAGGAGATACTTTACAGATTATCCTGTAATTATTTCAAGGTTGTCGATTTAGTTATCTATTGCTTCGTGATTGGAACACAAACAAACACACTTCCACACACTCAACGCAGACGAAGTCTTGGGCATCAGCTAGTCAGACATAATAAAGAGAATTCAGTAATATAGAAATATTTCTTTATACAGTCAATAATATCTATATAAAGATACTAGTAGAAGTTGGTAGTTTGTGGAAGATGATCATGTAACAGGCCCTAAATTAAATTCACCTCTGTCTGCTTGATGTGATTCCCGAGGTACGGGTAAAGCCTTATCTCTGAAGCATACGATAGTTCAACGTCTTGGAAATGAGTTGTCTTCTAGACAAGTATCCGTCCAAGTCCATACATCTTCGTGAGAACACGTCCACTTAATCTAGACAGATTTATCTGAGAATTCCTGAAAGACAAAGGGGACGTGTAGCTATCTTGAGAAACGAACCCGCGTTTACTGAATATCTTATCTATATATAAGTAGTAACACTATTTCTTAAGTAAATAGCAAATAATGTAATCACGATTATACATTCACTAGCAGTTCAACGCGACTTCGTCCGCGTACAGCTTTTATAAATAGATGCATTTATATATTAGGATTTGAATTCCATCATAAATAATATATAGCAAAAGTTCGACGCTAAAAGGTACCAGTTTTTTTTCTAATGACAGTTTATTTAGCAATGGTACAAGGGAGATGAAAGATTTGTGGCAAATTATAGCATTTAAATTAAAGCTATTAATTATTGTTTAAAATGGGAGTATTTACTTGTCGTCCAAGTTTACTATTGCATTTGTAGTTCTGTGGTTGATAAATGACTTTTATAAGTATTTAGTTATAATTTCGACAGCATACATCATAATGTATGCTGTCAAAATTATGAATTATGGGGATAGTGCCCAAAACTATTGTCTTTTATACGGCTAGTTTTAGCCAGTAGATAATTTTAGACACGTAGATATGTTGTTTTAGGCTTACTGCACAACAACAAATGGACTTTAATCCTTGAATTAGTTTAAGCATAACAAAATCAAAACGAAAGACTTGTAATATATAATCTATTGAAAATGCATAAAATTAATGTTGACGTATATTGTTTCCATTATTTACGGAATTTTTGCCTTCTGCCACAGATCCGTAAGCTGAAAGCATTTAAACATAAAATTTTAACGTGTTGCCGTTAAAAACACTCTCGGTCCATAACCGTTTCCGTTCACAGTCCCATCCGCTTGTCATCAGTTGTGTCACGGAATATTATTTTCTGTTATCAAACGAAGTTATGTAAAAATCCAAAAATATTATTACATTTACAGGGTACAAAGAGGAAAGAGTTTTTTTGTTTATTTATCGACAAAGCTGTTTTAAAAATTATTTTACAGTTCGAAAGCAAGCTAGTAGGGGTGTACTTTCGAAAAGCGCTTACGCTGATCTATCTATCCTCACACACTAAAGGAGCGCTTTCCCAGTCACTCCGTGATATCAGCATGGGTTATGCCTGAAAATCAGCGCTGCAGTCAATTTTGACGCAGCATCAAGCTTAGGCAGCACCATGTTCAACCAATTTCATGACATTGTTTCTTTGCCTTTCGATGACCTCCGTGGCGCAGCGCGTGCACTACATTAAAAAGTGCATTATAAAGTGGAGGTTTTGGGTTCGATTCCCGGCTTCGGCCCTCCCTAACAGGTTAGCCCTCTACCATCTTAGGCTCCATAATCACTTACCATCAGGTGAAATTGCCGTCAAAGGCTAACTTGTAGTGTATTAACAATCACGCTTAATACAACAACTGCTTATCCTGTTTTGCATATGATATAGTAGAGACCGGTATGTGACATAATAAGCTTATTGAAATAGGATGTGTTTCTTTCAGTTTCTTCACCTAAGCTTTGGTTGCCAGAATCTGTCAATATTGCAGTCAATCATTAGCTTACATTAATTTTTAACCCACATTGAAGGAGCATGACATTATAGCAAAGGGGCAAGATTCATCATCATCATCATCATGATCAACCCATTACCGGCTCACTACAGAGCACGGGTCTCCTCTCAATATGAGAAGGGTTTGGCCACAGTCCACCACGCTGGCCATGTGCGGATTGGCAGACTTCACACGCCTTTGAGAACATTATGGAGAACTCTCAGGCGTGCAGGTTTCCTCACGATGTTTTCCTTCACCGTTGAAGCAAGTGATATTTTAATTGTTTAAATACGCACATAACTCCGAAAAGTAAAAGGTGCATGCGTGCGTGCCCGGATTCGAACCGTCGACCTCTGATTAGGAGACTGACGCCCTAACCACTAGGCTATCACCGCTTAGCAAGATTCATTTGACATTAAAGCAATATCATTGCCTTAAAATTGAATGTCACAACTTTGTAGACGAATAAACGATACTGAATAGGCGTAATCTAGCATGATTAAACTTCCGTGATCCGAACAGTAACTAAATTTAAGTCACAGCGATGGAAGATACTTGATTTTTTCTTTTGAATTAGTTCACAAACTGCTTTACTATACTTCCCTGAGAATAATTTTATTTCATATAAAAAAAATATTTTTTTATTGTTAAAATATATATGTCGAAATTAACTTTTTAAATTAACTTTTACTTTGCTATATTATAGTTTAGTTTCGTTCGGTCGTTCATAATTTTGTGAACATTCTAGAATAAACCCCAAACGTCGCCTAAGCCGAGGTTCTGCCTCAAAGGAGGCGCCCTTAGGCAGTCGTTCCCTTAGTTTCTTCGAGCCCTAGGGCTCAAAATTTCTTCTGGCAGAGCTTCTTTCCAAAGCTCGCCAAACAGCCCGGTTACCCTATGGCAACCAATAGGGTTTGTACAGCTAATAGACAGTCCGAAAAAAAAAATATTCTAGAATAAAGTTAACCGAGTTGCTAATGTTTTAATAGAATTTTCACTACAAATCCGTTTGTTGTCTACAAGTATTTATGATTATTCAAAATGTTTTCGCGGCACACTTTTCATTTTCAAATATACCTATGAGAAAGTGGCAGAGAATTGTTTAGTTTCCTTTACCAAGTTTCTGCTTTAGGAAGTGAATTGGGATTTATTGTAGTGGAAAATATATTCACGAGGGGTTTTATTCGGTGGTGAAAATAATCTTCTAGCAGATTACGGATTTTTTTTACTGGATGATCCACCTGGATGTTTTTTTTAGTTCTCAACTGCCTGACTGCTATCTCAACTCTTGGTAATGCAACGATGTAGTCTAAGATGGTAGAGGTATAACCTGTTAGGGGTATAGCAGTATTTAAGATGTTGTTTTTCAATGTCGGAGTTAAGTGAATCTATAATGTTGTTTTTGTGCAAAACAACTTATAATATCTATCTATAGTGTTTTGTATGATTTGGAGAAACGTTTTTAGGACGCCTATTTTTTTTAATCCACCATAAGTTAGCTCTTGACTGCATCTCACCTGATGGTAAGTGATGATGCGGTCTAAGATGGTGCGGTATAATTGGTTTCTACACGACATCGTGCCGAAACGCTCTATCGCTTGGCGACACGTCTTTGTCGGTAGGGTGGTGACTAGCCACGGCCGAAGCCTCCCCCCAGACCAGAATTAAGCCGGGAATCGAACCCAGAACCTCCAACTTTAAAATGCAACAGGGCATGCGCTGCGCCACGAAGGTTGTCAAAATCTTCGTCGTGATCTTCCGCAAAATATCTATAACAGATTTACAATATAGCTCATGTGGCATTTGGTTACTTGAGGGCATAAAATAAGGTCACTGTAAAAGGCTGGTATTTTATTGTGAGAAATCAGCCAGCAACAATGAAGAGTATCTACGCGAGAATAGATATGTAGTTTACAGATGTTATTTACATCAATCATCACTTTCCAATCGAACAACTTAATGCCAATACAAGAGCTTGTTGGTAATATGCCAGATCTGTGATGCCAATAAAAAGACGGTCATGTACGAATAGAACTACCGTCACGTGAGCTCCATAGACCACAATATTTTCCATAAAGCTTCATAAAAAAATTATACAACCTCTTTGGATAATGATAAGCGCTGTGGTCTTGTAAGGAGAAATCAGGTGTCAGTCAGGATATCAGTTGCCTAACTGAGATCCAATGGATGAAAGATGGATTCTTAAAATTCTTACCTAACTGAGATCCAATTGTGAGAATTCATAGATTCTTAACATTCTCTGGTACTTATTTATAGGACAAGAAACAGTCATGCACGTAAATTAACTTAGTAATATGTAAAAACAAGATAAAAGAACTGGTGCAAGACCCACACCACCGGAAACATGATATCGTGAGGGCGATTCCAGTTTTTAAATTATCAATCTAAGGTGGCTAATGACCAACCTCTTGAAACCACCTACACGAGATGCAAATATGTTTATTTTTCCAAAGCGTTTATTATATTACTAGCTCATGCCGCGGCTTCGTCTGCGTTTAGTTAGTGTGTGTGAAAGTGTGTTTGTTTTTCTTCCAATCACGAAGCAATGGATTACGCCGGTTTAGTAATAGGTTTAGACCTTGAAATAATTACGAATAATCTGTAAAGTATCTCCTTTCTAACAAAAAAAAAAATGAATGAAATAGGAGCGGACTTTCATCCCCTCTCCCAAGGCAACCGTGATGAATTCCGTTGTTAAGTTGATTTGATAATGATAACTACATTCGTAAACTTAAAGCTAAAGCTATGAGGGTTCCAAACGTGCCCTGGTCTAAGAAGAAGCCCACAACAAACTCAGCCAGGTTTTTCTTTTTGTTATCACCATCTCACATAATCAACAATAAAATATACCAATAATAAAATAAAGTACCTATGGAGATAGAGCAATTCCCACCCAAGCTTTCTTATCGTTTATGAAATCCTTAATATCGTTATATGATTTTTCTATAAGCTTTCATTTTATAAAAACTATGAACTTATTGATTCCTTTACCGTTTAGTAGGCTGCACAAAATGAGTTACTAATTTAATGCAGCCTACTAAACGGTACTACAAGTTTACTTTTACTTCTAATGTTCAGTGCGTTACATATATTTGTATTCATTTTTATTTTACTGCACTAGAGATAAAAATAAATATAACCAATCGAATGCCTTCGTGAGACTGTGCTTTGAGAATCTTGTTAAACGTGTCTATTTGTTATAACCTTTCGAGATACGAAACCCTAAAAATATCAATCTTATCTATTTCTGCAACTAATGTAGCTAATTTACGAACAACGATTCTCTGTTCATCACTGACAAGCTTTAGGCTGTCTATCCACAGTGTATGAGAATGCGTAGCTATACATGTGTGTGACTCCTAAGGATAGTGAAACCTCGTTATACTTTGTTTACTACCAATGGTGAGGGGGGGGGGGGTTTAAAGTAGTAGTAATTAAAGTATCTATGGTAGTAAACTTTCGATCAATAATATTGTAAACTAGCTGAAGCCCGCGACTTCGTCTGCGTTGAGTTAATGTGTGAAAGCGTGTTTGTTTGTCTTCCAATCACGAAGCAATGGATTACTAAACTACGACAGACGACCTTGAAATTATTACAGTACTTGGACATTGCAACATTACTTTATTTTTAAAATAAAAGACTTTTTCTAAAATAAAAGTAGCCTAAGTTACTCCTTATTACATCAGCTACCTGCCAATAAAAGTCCCGTAAAAATCGGTGCAGTCATTTCAGAGATTAGCCTGAACAAACAGACAGACAGACAGACAAACACAAAAATTGTAAAAAATGTTATTTTGGTGTATCTACCGTATAAATATTCGTATGCATGTAGTAAAAAACGGTTATTTCAATTTTACAAACAGACACGCCAATTTTATTTCTTTGTATAGATGTGTTATCAGTCGTCAGAAAGAGCCCGGGAGAAATAATTATTCACTCACGAATTTGATAACTACTCTTGTACATCAGCGAAGCGTTGAAATTGACGTTAGATTAGGAAAGGAAATCCATATTTTTAAATGTCTCTCACATCTTTATAGATACTCTGCGGTGAAAAACAAATGCGGACTTCTTCTGACATGTTTCAAATGGGATTGTATAACTACTACATCATTTTTATCGAAGTAATAAACTTTTTTCAGAACTATTGCTTTGAAACAATAACGCAAACGTTTATAAAATACATCTATTCCATCTTAAATTATATCCAAATATCAGGCTATTGTTATACTAGAATAAAAATAACACATAAACAGTGGGATAAAAAGCTTTTATTTCACTTCTTTATTTACATTTTTATTTACTTGAAAGCAGTCGGAGAACAGCGCCTTCTAGTTTTAGAATCATGTACGACAGACAAGAGAGTGGGATCGCCCCCTCTCTTTACGCAACAGTTCTTAAAAGACGCACCAACGCGGGGCGGCGCATTGAATTCATTGCATTCGATCTTGTTCGGATCGGTGGTCGAGTCGCGGTAGTGCATAGTCGTACTTGGTGGAGCGTATAGTCTGCTCCATATAAATTACCATACTTATAATCGTAATTCTATTCTACCAAGAGTATCTGGTATCTTTGCCCGAAAGTACCCACGTCTACCCAAATTACCAACGAAGTTTCGAGTTTAACTCGTTTGAAACATTTAAAACCAAATACATAATATTATTGTTATATTAACCTGTAGCAAATATATTTAAACCCACTTACTGTTGTGTACTGGTAGTCGATGATTATGATTAGTACTGATAAACCAATAAATATTGATACGTATACCTAAAATATGCGACAGAGTAGATTCATATTTCATTAATACTAGTTTCCATTTACGTAACGTTGTATAAATATTTTAACAAAGGTACGCTTAAATCAGTATGAAGGTTACTTTACATATTCTTATGAGTTAGCATAATAGCATCTTTCTCGCACCGCTCACTGCCACGCGCGTCCTAAGTGTCCGTATGTAAGCATTGGAATCAATCCAATACACGTCAAATGCAACTGGAATGAAAATGATGCGCCTTGTTTATATCGCGTATTCCTTTGACGTTTACTACTAGTTCAAACAGAAACAGTATTGGTAATGTATGCAGCACAAACATTGTTTTGTACACTTGTTTATTTTTGTAGCGCTTTGATATCACCGCCATTGTAGTTTATAGTGAGGATGTATATTTGGACGGTTAGTTAGCCTTTTTTAAACGGTTAAAAATAAATAGTGAAAGAATGTGTGTTCATTAAATCAGTAATTCATTCGTTCATTAACAAAAGTTTTTTTTTTGTCACCTTCCGAATGTCCTCCCCCCCCCTCCCTTTTTCCAAAGCTGAGGTTCGGCCTCACAGGAGGCCCTTATGCAGACGTCCCCTAAGTTTCTTCGAGCCCTAGGGCTCAAAATTTCTTCTAGTAGATTTTCTTTCCGAAACTCGCCAGAAAAAAATTTCAAAAGCCCGGTTACGCTGTGGCAGCCAATAGGGTTAGCACAGCTAACAGACAGTCCGGAAAAAAAATATCAATAGTTAAAGCCTCATGGTTAAGACTTTCGGCTACCATTGACTTTGGAAATTCTAGGGGACCAACTTTGGCATGCACCTCTAAATTTGACTTGGGCGTTTTAATTTATAATAGCTAAATATACCTTGCTTTATTTTACGGTGAAGGAACCAGCGTGTCTGGGAGTTATTAATAATGTGCACAAAGTCAAACCAACAAAAGATCGAGTTCGACACCTCGGCTACCATTCTTGACAAAGCTGATTAACCTGTTCTCTCAGCAGTCATCAGGTGTTTTAATTCCAAATACTTGAACGGTAGGCAATTAATTTAAAAGTATTATAATTTCTCCTTATCATAGTGGTATTTTTTTTATGCGTAGTCTCTAATTATTAATGATAAAATTAATGAATGATGATAAATGATAATTAATAGGCTAGATTAATAAATAACCTTGGTTATAATATCTTCAAGTTAATATATAATACGAAGAAATATATTTTGACGACCTCCGTGGCGCAGCGCGTGCGCTGTTGAATTGTAAAGTTGGTTTGTCCCGAGTTCAATTCCTGGTTCGAGTCTTTTCTGGTGGGGGCTTCGGCCGTAACTAGTTACCACCTTAACGACAAAGACGTTTTGCCAGGTGATTTAGCGTTCCGGCACGATGTCGTGGAGAAACCAATTAGGATTGTGGGCTTTAAATACCTCTAACAGGTTAAGGAAACTTATTTATATATTTACTTGTAATTTTTTTTTTTTGTATTTTTACTTGTTTAATATAAAAAATAAACTCTTTACTACTTAAACTTTATTATTTTGCCAGCGAAAGCTGAAGCTTCTTCAGCGGATTTCTGTGGTGAGAGCTAAGAAGAAGGTGCCATAGCTATGATAATCACTCCAATCCGTCCATCTAATAGTACCGTGTTTTGGGACCCCAGGTTCGCGAGCGGTGAGACTGGCGATCTAGGCACTTTAACTTCTTAATTTCTTCATCGCCTCCGATGACAAGTTATTGAATCAAGCTGTCACACCATATAGCGAGGCGCACGAGATTTGCAGCGAGCCTCAGAGGCGTCACACAACGGAGACACCGGTACGTTCTTAGATGATTTGAAACCCTCCCAGTTATATCTTGAAGATAGCTATAATGGAACTCTTACTACCCAAGTAATCTCAAACCTTCTCCCAGAAAATTGGGTATTTCATGAGGATATTTTAACCGCAATACAAAAATATATAATGTACGTACGTGCGCGGGTACTTTATTTAGTCATATAATTTTAAATATTAATTAATACTGTACATTCATTTAAGCTGCTTAACTGTAATAGGTGTAGCGAACTGAATAAAACAGCTATTGAATAAATCCTATTAAATAATTATTATTCCATGAAAATTTTAATTCAAATTCATATAATATTATCTTCTTCCACGGCTTTGGTGAAGTACAGTTACAGTTTTGACAGACTCTCTTACTCATTTCAAAATTATTTTGTGCACTTAAAGGATAACAATCCTTTGTTAGTTAACGCCTGTATTATAATAGCCAAACTTATGCCAAATTTTAATCCGATTCGTTAAGTGTTGCACAACTGTTCATAACTATGCATTGTTAGATACGAATATTATACATAGAATATAAATTTTGCATTTCTAGACATTCTTATGTTAACGGTTATATTTCATTTAACCGGATACAAATACTTTCTATAAGCTTTCGTTTTATAACCCACACTCCATATTGGTTTCTACGCGAAATCCCGATACGCCTTTGTCGGTAAGGTAAAGCCACGGAAGAAACCTCTAAAAATACAAGACTAGAACCTCCTCCGCTGCGTTCAAGTTTGCATCCTGCGGTCGACCAATCACAACACTCTTGATCAACCGGGTGCGTTTTGTAAATGGCCGCATGAGGACGCCAACTCGAAAGCTTCAGGACACCGATTGGACGCGGCGATTTAGCCATGGGTTATGATACAAGCTAACATGTGAGAGCTTCGTTGCTAAGTAAAGCACACAGAGTAGGTGTTTCTACTAGAACTGTTACCAGACCGATTATGACCAACACTAGCATCGTATTTGCTCACAACCTGCTCCACTCTTACAAGAGCTCGCTTCCTAGTAACCAGTTCAATAGTAGTAACTAGAACCGGGAATCGAACCCAGTTCTTGCAACTTTATACAGCAACGCCCTGTACCACGTCCTCAAACCATTAGAGTATGCTATACTCGAAGCGTTAGCACACATTAATTCATATCAGGAACTCTGATGACCTTTCCGTTATGGCTATTCGACAGCATTAATAGACCGTCAATTTCTGTGGACGCCAGTAAACATTCTAACGTCCCTATTATTACCCAATAATACTCTGTATACACTTTGCTGCTAATTAACGTCCATAATAATCAAAGACCATTTTGAATCATAGTGTTAATGAAATGCATGCGAATAGTAATTATAAAACCACCTTACCGTTTCATTGACCGGATATAAATGTCTCGCTACCTTGCACACTGGCAGACGTTGTTTACACCATTATTATTCATTAATCAAATATATATATATATAAATTAAATTTGATACTTATCCCGAAATGTGGGTAAATAATGAAATATTTTTGTTATAAATATATATATTTACTTATTTAGAAATATCATTTACTATAGAATAATATAAAGTAGGAATGATACAATCTTTTTTTTTATAAACTTTATTGCATAGTAAAACAGTGTACAAAAGGCGAACATAATCCTTAATCTCTTCTCTGCCAATCAACCTTGGATGGAGATGTTACATTTAAGTCATTCAATCATCATCATCAATTGATGAAACATCAATGTTCCATCGCTGGGCAAAATTCTTCCCTCTCAAAGAGAATTGCCAGTACGGGTCAACGTGCACTTGCGTTGGACAATGCAATTTTCCCATCTCTGGGCTCAATTAGAAGAAAATTTTATATCGGTAACACAATATAATATTATGCATTATTAAAACGTCTAAAGAGCTGTGATAGCCTAGTGGTTAGGGGGTCATTCTCCTAGTCAGGCACGCACCTCTAACTTTTCGAAATTATGTGCGTTTTTTAAATGATTAAAATATCACTTGCTTCAACGGTGAAGGAAAACATCGTGAGGAAACCTGCACGCCTGAGAGTTCTCCATAATGTTCTCAAAGGCGTGTGAAGTCTGCCAATCCACACATGGCCAGCGTGGTGGACTATGGCCAAACCCTTCTCATATTGAGAGGAGACCCGAGTTCTGCAGTGGGTTGATCATGAAACGTCTGAATCATTCAAAATAAACAGTGACTTACAAGGGCGGTCGCATACATGCAAATTGTCTAACGCGGCATTCAATTACGCAAGCCCATGTCAATTTAGTCACGGAATTTGAATAGATATTGTTATGTGTTGTGCTCAAGTTATGTTGAACATCAGTTACCATAAGCAATGTAAATTGCTTTTACATCGCGGGAATTCTATTTCAATTTCTTTATTCAAATATTCAACATACATTTTACAGGTCAAAGTTTTCATCTGTACTCAGAATGTGCCGTAGAACTTTCAAGCAAGCATACATATTTTGCTAAAAGTTATAATATTCAAACAGTTTATATAAAGCCGTATACACATAAACGAATAAAATAAATAATTGAAAAAAACTTTATTTTCAAAAAGTGACTAAATTCTAGCCAGCCCGTTTGTGACGGTATGATTTACCTATTTAATTGTGAGGTGTAATACCTAGGCTGCAATACCTAGCAACAAAGTTGTAGGTTTTGGCATTAACTGAGGGCGTGAACCGTCTAGCAAAAGCTTTTCTTGCAGTTGGAAGATTGATTTTCAGTACTCTTCTCTTAAAAATATTGCCTACGTTTGGAGATTGAAGTAACTATCTGTAATAAGCTCGATATTTCGTCCGTGTATTCGACTGATTTATAATTTAATTATTGTTGTACTTAATTATATTATTAAAGATTCTATGATTACTCTCTGGCTCGATTGTAACACTATTATATTCAGCTATAAGACACAAAGCGACTCCTAATTTATAGTTTAATTTTAGTAGTAATAGTTTTTGGTGTAAATCCTGGATAAATAGCATCATGGTGTCGAACAGAGTATGGTCTTCTTTCCACGAATTTGAATCAATATTTACAATGAAATACTTTGTCATTGGTCGTGATTTTGGTTGCTTTTATAAAAAAAAATGTTGTTTTAATTCATTTTCACTGGGTCAAATATTGAGCTATGAAGTCATAATATATATATCGCAGTACTTACTAATGTACTTATGGCGGCTTATAAACCGATTAGAAGGATGGGACCCGCCGGCAACGTATCGTAGCTCCTCTGGTGCTCCAATTTTCATGGGCGAATTAAATCACTTAACATCTGGTGACCCGTCTGCTCGTATGCCCGCTATGTAAAAAAAAAGCTAAAATGAAACAAACGTGGATGCAGCCTTATAAAAGCGGAATTCCTTAGACCAATGCAAACTCGGAAGGTCTCGTAGCCATATGCAAAAGGATTTTGATGTATAAAAAAAATTAATGCGGGATTCCAAATCACATTTATTTTAATGTCTATATCTATTATATAGAGAGCAAATGTCGCGTAGGACATATAATTTACGAGTTTTAAGGAGGCTTATTTACCTTTGTCGAATCCCTGTTTTATTATGATATCAGATTTTGTGGTATTAGGTGACAGGATATTATTTAATACTATACCGCGATTTCCTTTTTGTTGTTTTATGTAATATATGTATATTAGCAAGTCTTTTTTTTCTTTTACTTGCCCTTATCCACATTACATTTGTGGGGTTGGCACACCATTATGTGGGGTTGGCACACGACGTCTTCTTCTTCCACTCATTCTACCAGCCGTTACTACACTACTCACCTTTAACACGCATATCCTCTTTTAAACAATCCATCCATCTCTGCCCTTTCACATACATATATAACATTCTATTTTACTTTTACTTTTAAAACTTTACTCGTTTGTTGAAACGATTTTACATGGAAATAGAATATTGCCTTAATTCAGTGATTCTGATTACAACTTTATAATAAGTTGGTTAAATTTATTTAATGTTCATAATTCAATTTGGGACGTGAATTGGAGGGTTTTGGATTTTTCCAGGCTAGATTTATGAAACAGTAGGTCCCGGTTGTCTCATATAGTTACCGTTTAAGTTATCTATCTTAATAAGCTTTCCTACCTTTTAAAGAGGTGGCCTGTGCCATAATAACGTCATAATCAAATAAGATGTAAGCGTTGGATCTAAAGGTCAGTTTATCAGTAATAACAAATTTCGTCAATACACGTCAACTTTAAAGAAATTAACAAATTATCCATTGAAATTTTGGAGATATCTATCAATAAGTTCAGTTTGTTTGATACGTAACTAGAATACAATTATCCATTATACAATTACGATATTAAGGATAATACGAAAAAAAAAGCTTGGGTGTGAATCGCTCTAACTTTATAGTTTATTATAAATTTGTATAGCTTATATGAGATGGTGATAATAAAAAAAACTGCTAAGTTTGTTATGGCTTCTTTTTAGGCCTGGACCCTTTTGGTACCCTCCTAGCTTTAGTTTTAAGTTAGAAAGTGTAGTTATCATTATCACCTGACGAATTAAAATACTGAAAAATATGTTATATATGAAGGCGTCATACTCGTAGATGTCTATTATATAATATTTTTATACTATCGTAAACCTAGTGAAAACGTATTACATAATAGGTTTACAAGAATAAAAATATTTTGAATATTTTAATTAATTATGTTTAAATAAATAAATCGGTCTTCAATATTTTAATATCGTCAGTGGTAACATGTAGTAGATGATTAAAATCAGAAACTCAGTAAATTTTAAATATTTTATTTCATCGTGATAGTAAATAGAGGTTGTAAGGATATAAATAAAAATATTACAATTACGTTTATAATAATAATAATTTATGTAATTTACAATCGAATTTATGAGCGTTACAATAATTTATTTATCGGGATCATATAGATATGTACAACTTTTAAGTAGAACTACATTTAGAATTACGTTTTTTCTACTCGTAATATCATGTAAAAGCTACACTACATCAGAATACTAAACTTATATTATTAATAATCATGAATTGCTACAAAATGTTATAACTATCTACATACTAATACGAAGGTATCAATTGAATGTATGATTAAATTTATTTGAGATGATAATAGATGAAGGATACAAAGTTAATTATACATAGTTTTTTTTTTATCAAGAAAATTTCGTTTTACATTTCCATTTTATAATTAAAGTTTTGAACATTGTTAGGTACAATGCATGCAAGAGATTATGTCATACAATTTGTTGTTATAACATTATATTGATTATTTGTTACCATAATTACAGAAAAAAAAACAAACGGTAATTTTACCCACTATTAATTAATTCGTATGAATTATAATCACATTATTATAATAAATAGGGCATTTTTATACATTTTATTTTTAACAAATAGATGATGTAAACAATTATTGAATAGAAAAAGGATTACGAAAAATATGCCATCCGTAAATACTAAAATGAATTGGTACTATTAGAGATATGTTTTAATTATTTAATGCATTAAAATATATCATGATAATATGGGTCACTTTAAAAGAAAATTTAGCAATTAATATTGGCACAAGATGACTACAGTAGAGTAGGCTAGATATATTTAGATTGATAGGAGATAAAATTCGTCAAATTCGATGGCAAAATGTTTAATGATTGTTATTTAAGCACAAGAAAAAGCTGTGATAGGTCGCGAGTTCGATCCCGGGCATGCAGCTCTAACATTTCAGAGTTTATGTGCAATTAAAATATCGCTTGCTGCAACGGTGAAGGAAAACATCGCGAGGAAACCTGCATGCCTGAGCGTTCTCCATAATGTTATCAAAGGCGTGTGAAGTCTGCCAATCCGCACATGGCCAGCATGTTGGACCAAGTTGAAGGCCAAACCCTTCTCATATTGAGAGAAAACCCGTGCTTTGTAGTGAGCCGACAATGGGTTGATCATCATGATGATGATGATTTAAGCACAAACTGCAGATATCATATAATATGATATCAAAACTCAAAAGGCAAAAAACTACTTAAAATAAATAATAACAAGATATTACATCTAATGAGTATTACAATGCCTAAATTTGTTCAAATATTAATTTTAGTAAGCTTATATTGCAGACAAGGTACAATCACCTGAGGGAAAGAGAAAAATAAATAACGGCTTAAGAAGAAATAGCTCTAGATCAATTCATATGAATGAAAGAAGAACGAAGCAACACTGCTGAAAATAATGAAGGGAGACAGGATGATAAAGGCACATTTAAAAAAAAATATCTTGTATGAGAATTTATATATAGTCTTTGGATAAACTACAGCCAGTGTTCCTAGCGATAGCAGAATAAATACTTGTAAGCTTGCGTTGTATTTCATTCTGACGTTATACTTCCACCACTTTTACCTCATGGGGCACACAAAGAGGAGTTTAGATCAATATTCGCTAGTAGCATGATATTTAAGTTCTACACCCTACACGGTAAGCACTAAGATACCAATAAATTCTTTACATCACACCTAAAACTACAAATATGCTTAATGACTGGTGTCAAAGGCGAACTGAATGCGGGCTGTTTTGTTTATATAACTTCACGTAGCTTGAATTTCATATAAGAACAATAATACAGAAATATTATAAAATAAATAATATTGCTTTATATTATAATCTAAGAACTTCGATGATAAACGTGTGTGATTATGACGGATCTTGAAATAGTTTGCATGATACATACTTAAATCCATAGAGATTTACTAGATGTAGTGGAGGGAATAACATAGTCTTAGCTCCAAAACTGGTAACGAGGCAAAAGTGGCCTCTTTTTCAAATCCACTATCCCATACAATCTGGTCCCTTAACACCAGTTCGAAGTCATAATATGTACCAATACTTACATCATTTACTTTATTATTTTGAGTATACTTAATTAGTGCCATTTTACCCAGTTAATTCAACTTTCATTACAAGATTTCGGAATAATTGACTTATAAATTATGTTTCACATATTACATACATTTTTATTTTAAAAAATCTTAAGTAAGCGATTTGTTACAATAATTTTGGATAAAAAGCGCAGATTTTATTTTTAGTATAGTTTTGATGACATTTATTGGATTTTATTAATATGTATGATTATTTTAAACAAAGCTGTATTTAATCAATTATATATTTGAAAATACATGTTTTCAGCGGAGTTTCGACTTGTTTATATGATTAGATATTCTTCATCACTTTATTTCAATTCACATTTTCGTTAGGTACTATTCGTTTTAATAGTTAATACTTTGAAGATACGTAGCGCGGTCCAATTCACACTGTAGGTTTTTTAGACCAAATTGTCATGTTAACATGTCAAAACTTAAACATTTCAATTCTCTGATCTAATACAGCATGGTATTTGAGTCTCAAATCGATTACTTAAGAGATAGAGTAAAGTGAATAATTGTTATACTCGTAGACGAGGTAATTACAAAGAGTATTTATTATATTAAGAGAATTCGTAGGCGTACAATACAGTTTCTATATAATAGTATTTATCACCTAATTAAAAAGGTAAATATGTATCTCAAACTTACCACATTTCTGATGTCATTTTATACAAGATAAAGTTTAAAACAAAACTCCGACCACCATCTACTAAATAAAGACAATTATTGATGGTATTTACTACTAATCTATTGAAATACCACCACGGAAGAACAATTTTTTTAAACATAATTTCATTTCTACACAATAGCGACCTCCTGGCACAGTGTTAAAAGCTGTATACTGTGGTTTAGTGGAGTCCTGGATCCGATCCCCGGCAGGAACAATATATTAATTATTCATTTCTATATTATCTCTGGCCTGATCTGGTGGGAGGGCGTAGCTAGTTACCACCCTACCCATAAAGTCGTGTCGCCTAGCTATTTAGCATTCGCGTAGAAACCAAATAGGAGTATGAGTTTACCATACTCCATGCAGGTTAGAGCGCTACCATCATGAACCGCATCACCACTTATCACCAGGTGAGATAGCCGTCTTAAGCTTAACTTGTTTGGAATAAAAAATCCAATGAGCACAAACACTATTTAGTAGGAAATGAAAAATAAACATTTTTTTCTTTACCTTACTTATATCAACCAAGTTGGATGTCATATGCCTATAACACCCTGCGAAAGGCTAAGAAAGCTTCGACCTAAAATACTCGGCTACACCTTGAGTTGTTTAATAGACGTGATATAAAACACGAAAAAGCATGCTCACATAATATGAGCTAAAATGAAACCCTACTGCAGTCGGATAAAAATTCATCACTCGCTTACATTCTAAAACACCATTTGTGTGCTGATAATACAATTCATTGGACCAAAGTTCAACCTTTCAATGCTACACTAAATGTAACCACATAGACATAATAATATAAGTCTTTAAGACAAAATTGCAATTACTACTAGAGGCAATCGAAAACTAGAATATTATTATGCATCTCTATCAAAATGTTCTAAAAACTAGAATACTTTATTATTTTACAAGACACTGAAGATATTTTACATATACATTAATGAGCTTTTACATATGCGAAGTATAAAAAATACCAAATGTCAAATAATTAAATAAACATACCCTTTCAAAGTGTTTAGAATTCGATCTATATATGGTTTTAAAGACCATTATAGACAGTATATAATGAATAGACAGATTGGTACTTAGTTCTTGTCGAATTTTAAGCTGTATTCAATATTTTTAAATTATGATAAAGGTAAATGTATTAACTTTTAAAATTACAGTATACAGGATAAATACGAGTACGTAACTTAACGTTGCTCTATACTCTAGAAATAAAACGAGATTTATCATAATGGGAGGCATAAAAATAAAAAAAAATGTGGCCTGATTTTTGACCGGAAATTTAAAATGACAACACTAATGAATTACTACATTTGTATTATAGAGTGAAACCTGTATATTTTGGACATTAATTATAAAGATTTACAATGCATTAGCTTATTTAAACTTACAAGTAAATTGCTTATTAAAAATACTATCATAGATATAGTTTAATTCATAAATAGTAATATTTAAAGTGGCACAGTTAAATGTCGATAAATCCATTTTAAATATATTGTGCAATCCCTTATAATGTATTAATGTGATAATTAGAGTTAGATTACCGATAGAATTTCAATACAATCTATACACTCAATAGAGAACAGATGTGTTACGTTAAAAATCAGTTTAGTTATTTAGCATAACACGACGAAAATGTCAATGGTCCCTCATCAAGACACACTTTGAATAGCGATAGATTAGCTGAGAGTCTTCTTAATTCGTTGTAGCGCATAGATGCAATCACAAAGCACTCTTTTCCTCACAATGTACACGAAACGATAATGCATGTTTGATAGTTTATAGATTTCAGTGCGATAGTTCTTTCTAGCAAGGTTCTTACTACCAGTTTTTAGGGGCTTTGTGCAGGACTCGGCCAAGGTGGCCTCATCTTTTCCAGCACATACTTGAGCTGGAAACCGGTGTGGAAATGCTACAGATACTCATCTATTTGATCGTAGTCTTCATCCGGGGGAGACGGCCCAGACACTGAAAGGATCGGTAGCCCAAAGTGCTTGACTGTCTCAACACTACCACTATCATCAGATTTAGCTTCTTCATTTATGGTCTCCTCTCGAGGCGCTTTGACTGTGCACAGCCTCTCCGATGAGTCGCTCATCGTTGTAAGAGGTATGTTATCTGCTGACCTGAAAACGTCATCTCGATTAATAATAGCTGATAATGATCATGCGCAATGCTTGAAACTTTTAGATTTAAATACATGTTCAACCATGACTTGTGTTTCTATGTCACTACTATTAAAATATTAGATCGCTACATATCTAAAGCAATTGAATTTTTTAAGCAATTAAAATATCACTTGCTTCAACGGTGAAGGAAAACATCGTGAGGAAACCTACGTGCCTGAGAGTTCTCCGTAATGTTCTCAAAGGCGTGTGTAGTCTACCAATCCGCACATGGCCAGCGTGGTGGACTATGGCGAAACCCTTCTCATATTGAGAGGAGACCCGTGCTCTATAGTGAGCCGGCAATGGGTTGATCATGATGACATAACTATTTAGTTATGCTTTAAATTTGAATGTTTTTTTTAAATACTGTTTATTCTAGTTCAGCGTACTATTAACTGTAGTTAACTATTTCCAATACTGCAAACTTTTATTAGTATTAGATAATTTTTTCATACTGTATTAAATTACTTTTGTCTGTTTGTTTGGTAATTGATTCAAGATTAAATTCTTAAATCCCGTTGTCCCAAATAATGTGTAGCAAAACTGATGTAAATATGTCCATTGTGGGATTCGAGAAGTTAAAATCGGTCGCAGATTTTTGCGTTACATAATTCTTAATATTCATTCTGAAGATTTAAAAATGAAAAAGATAATCAATTAGAGGCATTACATATAATATAATAATATTTATGTGACCTAAAATTAATAATTCTCATTTAAAATAATTTTAAGATTGTTATAATTGGTTTTAAGTATTTATTTAAAATTATTTTGATGCGGTTGGTGACGTAGTGATGATCATAGTTCATTATCGTCATAAATTCGTATTAGTTAAAAAAAAATTATGTTACACTTTACAGCACAAATATTAGGACTACAATTAACGAGAGATATTTTTTAGGTATAGTTTTAAACGTTTTCATTTGCTGTATAATTGAATTATATCTATTACTGTTATACACTTTTACTTAGTATTTATTTATTTATTATAACCCGACTAACAGTTGTGGTAAATAAATAATTCCTTTAACTTCACCCTTATCAAGCTTGCTTGGATGAATAGAGTAGATATCATTCGATCTATAAAAAGAATGTCTATCCTACGTCATATAAAATTGAATGATAGACACAACAGACAACAGAGCACCAAAAAAATAAAGATGAGACTATATAACAAGTGGCTTCATAAGAATGTGAAGGGTAAGAATTGTTAAAGTATAAAAAAATATATATCAAGTAGATAAATAATTATATGACTTCTTGTTTTTTAATTAAACCTCTTTATTACAAACACACGATAAATGAGTACAAAAAAAAGAAGGGCCTTATCACTTCCAGTGATCTCTTCCAGGAATTTATTAATTTAAGTCTACAACATTATACAACACAGAATAGTTTTTAAAAGAACATTGTCAATTTTTCCATTTAACACCTCGTAACGCGAATTAACTCATAGCTTTGAAACTTAAAAAACACTTTAGTATGAATATGAAAGCATTTGTATGTCAAAAACGTTTTTATGTTTTCCCCGTGTTGATACTGAACTTTTAAAGTAATCTACAGACATAATAGTTGCAACAACAAGCGAAAAAGTGGTTATTAGTTATCAAAGTTGTTGTTGCAATATGACTTTTATTATACATAGCTTTACGGCACAACCTCGAGTGTAAAGCTTTAGCTTTTGTGTGAGGTTGTGCCGTAAAGCTATGTGTGTATGTGTGTTGTGTTGTGAGGTTGAAAATTGAGGGAATTTTCAACATAATTCAAGTGATAAAATAATCATAAGGTTTTGCAGTAACCAACAACGGAAACTTACCTTAAACCTGAAATATATATCACATAGAAAAAACAGAGTTGTTTTGAGGATAATTATGATTTGCCTTACTAAGGGCAAGGCATATTGCAGAAAACGAAATGTATTTTTAATGTTAATAGTCCTACTAGCCCTTTTTATCAGTACAGAAAACGGAATGTACTTATCCAAACATATTTTTTATTTTAAAGGTTTTCAGTAGTAATCCATCAAAACTCATATATGATGAATATAAAATGTCTACGAAGGCAAATGATATAGGTAATTTAAACAAGTTAATATGAATGATCTTAAATACAGTATTTGTGTGTTTTGATGCATTCAGTATCAAATCAATCAGCAGCAATGATGATTAATTAAAGCTAGTATGAAATATGAATCATTAGTTGTTCCTATTCGTCGAGTCATTCCTTGACTGCTGTGATGTAGTTTAAGATGGTATGACAGTTATACCCATACCTCTAATATATCTGATCAACATCGTAACTAAGCGTTTAGTGGCTTGGTGCTACGACTTAGTCAGTAAGATGTTCCCATTTAAATAAAACACATAGATCACCAAGAAGGCCATACAATTGGCCACTGATTGAGTTAGTATTGCTTGCATAAAATTTATATAACTACTGTGATGATCATAGTTAGATGAACATAGATAGATGACTCCACTGATGTATCTGAACAGATATTTCTAATGAAACTCATTTCAAAAGTAATATAATTTTTATGTTACCTGGCTTTACGACACAGTTGCGACTGAGAACCGTGCCTCCTGAGGAATTCGCTTGGATCAAAGCCGGCGAAACTGGTGGGCTCCGCGGAGACAAAAATGGCGGAATTCACCCGCGGTCGATTACACCTTGCCAGCAGATGCTCTTCACACTCCAGACTCTGGGTGTGTGTGTGTGACCAACGCATGTGCTAGAAAGAGATGGCTATATTAATAATACTAAATGAAGAGAAATTACCACGTTCTTGACCAGATGAAATTAGATACTGCAGTCTGCAAAGACGGTAACAGTGATAAAGACGTTATGTTGCAGAGAATTCACATCAAGCAGATATCTGGTTGACTTGTGAGGGTGCTCTTTATAGGAGGAGGCAGTTTTCAAATCGTTTTTACGCTCCTATTCAACGATATTATACCGTAACGTTAAATACCGAGACTCGATGTTTTATCGGTAAGGTGGAAGTTAAATGCAGCCGTAACAAAACGAGAAAATTATCAATCAGTAAATGTAAATTGTATACGAAAATTTAAATTCCACTATTATACAAACACTGGTATATTTTACATACGATTCCATCGTTTTAGAAATTATTTTTTCCAGGCTGAAACTTTCCACTACATTGCGATCAATAATATCCAAGACATGCAAACAGTTGTCTAAAAGTGTCCATAAAAATTAAGAACTCACCCACGATTCCTATTTTCACTAGTTTGACAGTAACCAATATGAGTGTGCTTACGTTCGAAAAGGCAATATAAGTGACTAAAAATCCCTTTGTTTAATAAAGAACCTACATATCTTTAACTTTGAACAAATAGTCAGATTTTTATTTAATCATGTATGGGATCCCGCATCTAGAATATTATTGATAGACACATTACTGATTTCTTTCATCAACTTCCAATACTTCCCACGATCAATGCAACAGTTGAAACATTGCAATTTCATTTCACATCGCTGACTTGGTTTTAGTAACTCAATTTTAAAAACACACGTTTAATCTAACAATTCAACCATCGCATCTAAGCTTACAATACGCTGCCAATTATGTTGCACACAAATCTCTAAATCTAATTGACCAAAACATTCTACTTCACTTAATAAAAATATATCCATATCTTGTTCACTTTTTATTTCTCAACACTCCACGGCTCGCGTATCACTATACGTTTTTTTTCCTCTTTGCCTGGGACCATTTTTACTGGTCTAGCTTACCAAGTCATCAAGTTACAATAGTGCTTTCTTATTCCACGGGAATAATTATGAAAAGACCAGCAATACTTTCAGACCTGTCAATTTAGTTATATTAGAGATTTGTATGCGTCAAAACTATTATTCATGATATGATATCGAATCACACTTGTAACAGTGCAAGTGGTTTCTAAATTGACATTAATAATCGTGATCAGACATAATTTGTGTTCCATTACTGCAGATATAAATAGGTGCTATCACCAAAATGTACGTTACAATATATAATTACGTACCAAATTAAAATCTGTGGAGAAAAAAAAAGCTGTGAACTATGCAATAATAAAAAGATCACCAATCTGAAAAACAAGACCTTGACACCTCAAGGTACGTTTGCTAATTTTAAAGCAAACTAGTGTTATTTTATTTTAGAAAGATGAAATTAATTAAAGATTTTTAAGTATCGTAATATTGGGCTACGAATCAACGAAGAAATTAATTATTCTGGATTAAAGAAACAGTGTTCTGTTAATGTGTGATAATTAGTATAACGACTTCTCAACACAAGCTAAATGAAGAGGACTTTTTAAAAGTACTGAAAGAAAATGCTTGGTATCAAGAGCAACGAATCCTCTATATTGGTGAAATTCTATCCAAGTTTTAGTAGGTAGGTAATAGGTAATATTCATCTTTTGAAATAACTTTATGCAAGCTAAGCCGAACAAGATCCTTTTAAAAATAATACTATTGATTTTGATTTAATTTTACTGCTTGACAGCAAAATCTCATTTACTGGCATGACACGAAGCAGGCAAAGGAAACGCGCTAACCTGAAACTCATCATCATCATCATCAAAACCTTCTCCAGTTTATCGGAAGTAATAATTCATCCAAATTAAACAAGCTTCTTCTTTTGCAAGTTCTTTGCGATAACAAACAAAAACTAAATACCCATAACACAATAATAAACTTTATGTACGCTTGCGAAATATTTGCTACTCAAAACTTGGCAGAAATAGCATCCACGGCAAGGCACGCGATTTGGGAGTTAGTATGCGGAAGAAAAACCTGAATCGCTTGAACGTTTTATCGGAAAAGGTTAGTAAATAAAGAGTCCCAGCTATTTGTTTGCTAAAAACATTTGTCTGTTATTGCCAAGTAAGCAATTAATCCAAATGCAATATTCCTGCTTTGAATGTAACAGAAGAAAACTGAAATTCGAATTCTGGTCCACCACAGATACTAAACGATGCACCAATATTTTTGTGGTAGTCATTTTCGACGCTCAATCTGTCCATTTGTCTGTACGACTGTTTCATTTATCGGTGCCTATGTAAGTGTATCATTATATCCAATCAAACGTAATTGCGTATTCAAAACCTATGAAAGACCCTAAAATTTCATATAGCAACTTACTATCGCTGCAAAGAAATTAACACCTTTTTCGAATTTAAATGAAATATTTGCTAGTGTTCTGTAGAAAAGGACAAGGATGTACTAGTAACTTATCCATTTAAACCAATATAATATGAAAATATACAATACACATATGTATGTAAATATGTCGGAGGGTGTAGTAAAATAAAAGTTGTTAACATAAATACCATACATAATTTATATTTATTCCTCCCAGATTTTTATATTAGTATGTATATATTATAGAAATTATTTATTGATATATTTTTTTATAGTATGTAATTATTATTAGCATATATCTGTCGACTTCTTTCGAAGACGTGGTCTGGAAGAGATCGCTTTTAGTGATAAGGTCGCCTTTTGCTTTAAAGTTATGTATTTTTTCTTTCCACTTTTATTTTGTTTATACTGTGCAATAAAGTTGTTTAAATAAATAAAATAAATGAATAAGTATTTTGTATATACATCCATAATAGATACATACCATGAAAACAAATTATATTTTGGTAATACTTGAGAAGTTATCCAGGCCCGAGTTTATAGTTTTTTAAAGTCGCTTCTGCTGTCTAACTACTAGTTTAAGATTAGAAAGTAACATTACATTTTGGCATTTCAATACATTATTTAATACATTTTAAGTAAGAAAAACAGACCTATTTTTGTTATTAATAGTAGGCATCAAGGTTTTCAGACATTGTTTGTAGGCACGAAAAACGGTTCAAGACAATCTCTCAAATAAATTGTGTAACTGAAGCAACTTTTTGTAAGGAAGTTTTTCATAAGTAATGAAGTAATTACAAAAGAAGCGGATAAATTCATACAAATATAAAAAGTATAAAACTCTATTTCGTTTTAAGAAGTCTGTCTGTTAAATCGCCAGCAGAGTAAAGGCCTCCTCTTACACAGTAAAAACGGATTTAAAAGGTCTTAAAGTGCACTCTGGAGCACGGAGGTAGACTCCACAATTTTCTAATATCGGGGGCGATTGCGGAGCGCTGTTATGTTCCGAATCCGATGCCGAATCGACAACCGGCACATCCAAATGTTAAAGTATTTGTAGGTACGAAAACGTCTTTATGTCACTTCGTATATAGGACCAGACTGCAAGGGCGATCAAAAAACAGCGAGGAGTACAACAAGGAGATATAATTTCACCGGTGCTGTTCACCTCAGCGTTGGAAGACATTTTTAAGGTTACGGATTGGAACGGACTTGGCATCGATATCAACGGCGAGTACATCACTCACCTTCGGTCTACTGATGATGTAGGTCCAATGGTAAAGAATCTGGAAGACCTTGACAATGTTTAATAACCTTAGCAGAGCTTCTCAATATGTGGACCTACAAATGACCATGAGCAAGACGAAAATTATGTCCAACTCTCAAGTTCCGCTCGACCATTTTAAGTTCTACATTTGAAATTGTAAACGAGTATATACAACCATTAGACAACGTTAGTTAACAAGGAGGTTAGTATATTGAAACCTACTTACCAATAATTATTCTCATAAAAAACAAATATCTTTCACAGTCGATTTAAAGTGTATAAAAAAGGAGAACGATAAGGATTTGCCGTAAAACCAAACTGTCTTTTAATAGTACCTACTTATGTGAAAAGTTCTCTTTATAACAATCTGTTAGATAATCCTATTTGTATACCAAGTCTGTAATAACTTACTTGTATACCAAGTTTGTTCTTTTAAAAATATTTTAATTAAGAACTAGCTTGTACCCGTGACTCACGATAAATATTACTTTTGTTTTATTAAGCTTCAAAACTAACATTTAGAATATTTGAATATTATTTCTTAGAGGGCACGAGGGCACGTTGTACACCTATCGTATAACATATCTGCCACCAAGTCATACTTTCCTATGGTACAAACAGATTATTACTATTTCTAATCACAAGCCTTATCTTAAAGGGTACATAATTTCCTTAGCACGCTTTATGTCATTCGAGTAACCATAAGCCTAATATAGCGAGCGCCATGCCTAGTTTAAGAAAAAAAAAAAAAAAAATAGCTCCGAACGGACTAAAGTATGATAAATTCTTTCCCAGTATATAAAGTTAAGTTGAAGCAGTGATAGCCTAGTGGTTAGGGCGTCAGCCTCCTAATCAGAGGTCGGCGGTTCGAATCGTTATGTGCGTTTTAAAAAATTAAAATATCACTTGCTTCAACGGTGAAGGAAACATCGTGAGGAAACCTAAACGCCTGAGATTTATCCATAATGTTCTCAAAGACGTGTGAAGTCTGCCAATCCGCATATCGTCAGCGTGGTGGACTATGGCCAAACCCTTCTCATATTGAGAGGAGACCCGTGCTCTGTAGTCAGCCGGTTATGGGTTGATTATGATGATGATGATGATATAAAGTTAAAAGCAAAACTATTAAACATTTTAATTATTAATATTTTCTTGCATAATATATACATGGTGTGGAGACCTCTTAGTAAGCACCAAAAAACACGTGTCTGGAGGCCTCACATTTCATAGCAATAAAAAAGTAACAACGTTAAGCGATTGACAAGTGTGTCTTAATATGTATGAGTGTATTAATGTGTGTGTTAATATGTGTGGATGTATGTGCGTTTGCTTGTGTCAGTGTAAGTTATTGAGTAACATTAAAAATGAACATTCGTAATGCCCAGACATTAGCGGCAAATAAAGTACAATATAAAACACGTAAAAACGTCAAGTCTGACAACAATAATTTACAATAACCGTATCGTGAAACGTTATTAAACGTTCTTAAATACTTTTTAAACGAGGCGTGTCAAATATACGAGCATAACACAGAGTAGGTATTTCATTTACACTCAGTGAAAAGTCGTATAAAACTTTTAACATTCCCGCTATCAACAAGGGTGGGAGACCAAAGTGTTTTATTGGGTCATGTTTTCAGCGTTATAAACAACACAGTGCAAAGAATGAAAACTTGAACAATAAGTCGTGTGGTGGTGAAAAAAAATTACAATTGATGTGCCGCATGTTGATTTATAACACTTATAGTACACAAATGTCTTTTTTAAATACCAATTCAATCGATTCTGCAGGTTTAATGTGATTTACCTTTTCTCCATACTTTGGAGAGCACATAAGCTTTGATCCCAGACATAATCACTTGACAAAAAGAATAATATATCTAAAAGTTAAAAAATGGGATCTACTAAGCAATCATAAATGCAGAGAGTAGTCCCAAAAATTCTTCATTCGCTCTCCTACGAATGAGGGAGCCTATATGCAGTAGTTAGATATTAATAAAGCTGAGGGTGACGATCCGACCTAAATGTGTCCGTGACACCGACGATCAGATGTCAACTGAGAACACATCTCCTATACAAGCAACGTTACGACAACACATCGTCTTCTCCGGCGTAGACGAGGTCCCTGCTTTATAACGTCATCCAGACGTGGACCCATTCACGGCACCGGAGACGCTCGGACCTCTCACCGACCCACCCGTCATCGCAACCGTCGCCTAAGCCGAGGTTTGGCCTCACAGGAGGCATCCTGGGGTAGACGTTCCCTTAGTTTAATTAAAGCCCTAGAACTCATAATTTCTTCTGGCAGAGCTGCTTTCCGAAGCTTTACAAACTGCCCGATAACGCTGTCGCAACCAATAGGGTCTGTACCTCAGTCCGAATCAAAAAACGATTGTGCCGAAAGTGTATGTATAGATACTATTTTAAATTGAATTACTATGTCATTCTAAAAGTATTATCCAATATATTCGTACGTCCAAAATAATAGTCTCATGTCGAGGCATTAAATTTTTCTGCGTGTGCTGGCCTAGAAAACGCCTTTCATATTTAGCTCAAAGATACTCCAGTTATACGTGACAGGAAACACAGATGCCGGAAGAGAGTGTGAAACGTATAGACGAAGATAATAAATAAAACAGTGCGAGGTCGTTTCTTGCGAGTTGATATCATTTCAACTAAATAAACCTTTATGTGGTTTAAATTTTTTAAACTTAAAATATAAATCACCTGCTCTTATTAGCGACTGACTTCGAAAACATAAATGATTACTGTGAACTCATACAGTTCGAAAACTTTGGCAGTAATGGTTTTAGACCAAAAATTATTAAGGATTGAACGCTGCCATCCAAGGTACATTTTTTTCTCGTCATCTGAATCGTTTGTCGTAAATAATTACCGGCACTCGACATGTCTTGGGTGTTTTCTCAACAAGAGAAGGTTTTAAGCCGGAAATAATTGGCATCTAATTATAACTGCAGAGTTTTGGAAAGAGAACTACGATAGAAGTTTTTCTGCATGATCAAAATAAATGTTATTAATATAGCTTAACAAAAATTTAAATAATGGGTGGGACTAACTCAAACGCCATTCCAAGCTGCTTGAATGGTGACTTGGCATCAAGAAATGCTGCGTATGCTTGTTCTCCCAGTTTCCTCCCAGGTAGGTGGATGTCCTAACATCAAATTTGTCACGCTGGTTTAACATACGCGCAGAATCGTGGAATTAGACAATCTATCTGTTCATCCAGAAGTGAATGTTGATATTAACTTGATTGAACATGCTAAGGCGTTAGTTACCGATTATTATGAAGTCCTAGTCTACTGAGGCTAATTTTTAAAAGAATTTAAATATTAACTGAGCACGAATTGCATCTTGTGTTATAAATTTTGACAGCTCTTCAGACGTTAATCGCACTGAAGTGGCATGCATGACAGCAGTAAGCCTGATTAAATAAGTAGAAATGGAAGAAAGATAAGAAGAAATAGAATTTCACACCAATGGCAATTCCCATTCTTAACTTCATTCAACACGCTAACCTTGTTAATTCAAACGAGATTATATTCTTTCTCTATAATTATTTCCGTCAGTCATATGTAAAAGAGGTTTTTAATTTAACTAGCTTACAGCGAAAGAGAAAGTGGTTTAATAATTCTGTATTTATCTGTAACTGGGAAAGTTTTCCAACGACTTTAAATTTTTATATCGGCATTAATTAATGATGTGAAAGATTAGCAGCTATAAAAACTATACAAATTAATAAAATAGGCAGGTAGCAGTTTTTGTAGGTTTCCATTCATTTTATAACCAGGTTGTTGATATAAAGGTTTCCTGTATGATATTCAAAGATCTTAATAGCCAATTCATCGGCATCCATTCAGCCATTTTGAATCATCAGCAACTGTGAATTCTTCTGAGGTATATGTCGCTATGATCCATAAACTAAAACTATATTAGTAAAGCATGTCAATATTTACATAATTTTGGCAGGTAAATGAGATTATTCGTTTACATTTAATCATGGAACAACTTCGCACCTATAACATTATAATATGAACATACCGTGTTGTACAAACCTAATACAGTAAAATAAATATTTGGGTCTAGAAAGATTTAGTTAAACAAAAGTAAGAAAATTTTTCATTTGAATTTTAGTATTAGAGTAACTTTACCTGATTCCCTATATTCAAAATAAGAACAAACAACATATTAATAATCACAGAACTAAAAAGTTAAAAAAAACACTGTACGCAACATTCAAATTAACAAAAGTAAAAGTTTAAAAAATAACGTCCGCAAACAGCAGCACGCCACTGGTGTTCTAGCAAAATTCATGAGCAAACGTGAGAAATCCAATTGTGATCGAAACTTTCTGTGCAAAAACAATTTTGAGCGTGCGTGTATAGCAAAATACTTATTACGTGTACAATTTGTATGTGACGCGACTGTACTTTGGAACATTGGTATTGGAACACACTAGTAAGCGTGCTACGGCTTACTTGGTGGTCGCAACCGGAACACCGGCATTGGCAGTGAGGGCATGCCCGCGTCCTGGCGCGGGCCGGACTCCGCTAGCTGGCATGTGTTAGCTCGTCTGGCGCGGCATGCAGCAGAGCGAACTGACAGCCGCAGTCGCGAGCGCTCCGGCGAGGATATTGGAAGCAACGGTCCAGAAGACAGCATACGTCCTGCGCATCATATTCTTTGAGCAACCTGATCTCTATCATTATCGTTAAATGACCCAAATCGGTTCCTTAAATTTAAAATTTTCACATCTTTAGCGTAAATAAAAATTTAACGACATCTCTAAATGCATGACTTGGAAAGGACTGGACCTTTTTCATATATGGTTTTAGAACAATGCAACTTAAAGCGGCTTGTGGTAAGAGATTGCTAGTAAAAATCACGTTATAAAAAAACGTTATGCCGCCTCCGTGCTAGTCTTGTTTATTGAAGTGAGTACTTCCCGATGGTCAGAATATAATAAGTATAGAATTAGATCCTGGACTGTACTGACACATTTCTATTTTAAAATTTTAATTTATTTTTCACCTTACCTAGTTTAAAACCTTATTTTTCTTGACTTTATCCCACATTATGTGGGGTTGGCACAACACGTTTTCTTATTCCACCCACTTCTATCAGCCGTCGCCTCACTACCCACACCTTTTACACGCATATCCTCTTTTACACAATCCATCCATCTTTTATTTTGTCTTCCTCTACTTCTTTGGCCTTCCGCGTTCATGTATAACATTCTTTTGGTTAAATTACTTTCTTCCCTCCGCATTATATGATCATACTATGCTAGTCTACTACTCGTCATATTTTCTATCACTGGCGCTACTTTTAGACTTCCCCTTATATATTCATTTCTTATCTTATCCATTCTTGTCACACCATACATCCATCTCAACATTCGCTCGTTTAAAACAATAGTTAGTTATTTTAAGAGACAATACATTATGCCAAAATTTCCTAAACGTGTGGAATAATTTCAAAAGATATAATCTAATCGTGAGCTATTTACACTTGACCTTAAGCAGCTGTGGTTATAAATTTCAACCCCGTCATAGATAAGCTTTATGGGATGGCAAATTTGTTACCCTTTAGCAAAATATTTTACCTTTTATACCCGAAAATCAAGCAAATGGCAATGGTGATAATAGAAGAAAAGGAAAAAAATGGTAGTAGAATATATAAAAATGAGAATACAATGAGAATGATAAAGACGTTTTTGAGGATAAACATTTCAGCGAACCGAAATTACAAGCAATTATGAGTTCACAATAAAAAGCCTATCGTAATCAAATAGAAACAAACCAGTTATCAACTGATAGCAAACGACTAAATACGGCTTTTGACGTGGATTTCAAACAAAAATTCTTTGTAAAAAAAGGAACTTAATAATTACAGAAATATTATGGTAATCGTTTTAAATAACTGTAGGAGGTTACTGCTTTTTTGATACGTTATACTTATAATTTTTCGCTCTTGTAAAAATTTTATCTTTCTTGTATAGTATATATATTATATACACTGTAAACTAAATATGATAATTTCTGAAAGTACTTAAGTGATTTAAGTTGAAGATCTAATAGTGATAATCTCTAAAAATAATAAACCGATTACAATAGGAATTGTTTTATAATTAAAACTGTACATTATCTGTGATGCTATTATCTTTTGTCCATGAGGCTATTTTGTCTTTCAAAATAAATGGTTTTCAACAGACGCAAGTCGCAGAAGACAGCTAGTTATAAAAATGTTTTCTCGCTGTATTCTATTTTCTTTTCGCTGTTATCAAGTGCAATGTCGAGTGAAGAGCAAATGATGCCTTTTGAAAATAAAACGCCCTTTTTCGTTTCGAACATCTTACGTTACGAGTGTTCATTAAAATGCTAAATCTGTTCGGAGAAAACAAATATTAAAATTTATAAAAGATTATATTATTTATGGAAGGTGATATTCTCGAAACTAGGTTATTTACATAATTTCGTGAATACCATTAGCACGGGTCTCCTCTCAATATGAGAAGGGTTTGGCCATAGTCCACCACGCTGGCCATGTGCGGATTGGCTTCAAACGCCTTTGAGAACATTATGGAGAACTCTCAGGCGTGCAGGTTTCCTCATGATGTTTTCCTTTACTGTTGAAGCAAGTGATATTTTAATTGTTTCAAAACGCACATAAGTTATAGGTGCGTGCCCGGGTTCGAACCGCCGACCTCTGATTAGGAGGCGGACGTCCTAACCACTAGGCTATCACAACTTAGAATGTATATTTAGAAATATATTTATATGTATGTATCTTTAGACTGGAACACAAAAGGTCACAATGCACCTCGCGGCCGTTTCAGGTAGTTCTCCAAAAATAAAAGCTTGTACCAAAAATTCCACGACGTCATAAAAAATAAACCATACACTGTCCTAGTTTCCGCTTTCACATACAGTACCCACATACTCGCACGCCATCCATTCGTTATCACATTAATTTATTATAAAAGCATTTACCTATTAATTTGCTCACTCAAAATATGTTATCATCAATGACTTCGTGGAGTGCTATTGAGAATTTCGCTGTTTGGTATTGCATATTTAAATTAATTGTGCGCACCGTTATAATTTAGTGGCATTTTGTTTGATTATAATTATGCGTATAATTGGTGTAGAGTTAATATTAAATTTCGATATTTAGTTGTTTGTCAAAAAAATAGGTACATTAATATAATATGTTCAGCTAGCTCTAACCAAAGAGTCAAATTATTATAATAACAATGTATACTGTATTTTTTAAGATTATATTGTGGAAAATATTTTGCTTGTTATTTAACCATCATGATCAACCCATTACCGGCTCACTACAGAGCACGGGTCTCCTCTCAATATGAGAAGGGTTTGGCCATAGTCCACCACGCTGGCCATGTGCGGAATGGCAGACCTCACACGCCTTTGAGAACATTATGGAGAACTCTCAGGCGTACAGGTTTCCTCATGATGTTTTCCTTCACCGTTGAAGCAAGTGATATTTTAATTTTGTTAAAACACACAAAATTCTGAAAAGTTAGAGGTGCCCGGATTGGAACCGCCGACCACCGATTAGGAGGCTGACGCCCTAACCACTAGGCTATCACTGCTTGGTGTTGTTTAATATAACATTTCGATCTGGTTTAGGTAGGCGTTGTCCTGCCACAGACCCAGCAATCAATGTATAATTCTTATGAATTAACACTTATGTGTTAACTACACTTAAAAGCCATGCTAAATTTGTTTCTATAACAGCCCTTGCTGGCTAGAATTGGAGCTAAGATAATTTTCATTTTATCTAGTGAGAGGCTTCGGCCGTGGTTGAAAAGGACGTGCTGCCAAGCGATTTAGCGATCCGGCCTAACGGAAATAGGAGTATGGATTTAAAACTGCTATACCCCTAACAGGTTAGCCTGCTACTATCTTATAAAGTACTTCGTTACTACATTTGTTGCAGTCGAAGGCTAAGCCGTCGTGTAATAAGAAAAACATCGAAGTGTAGTACAACAAACGGTTAGATCGTAATCTGTAAGTAGAATATTTTTATACTACTAAAAGAAATCCCTTGTGAATATATTCTCCAGTATACATTTTCACAACTTACTTTCTAAAGCAGAAACATCATAAAGGAAGCTTAAAATGTCGTGCTAGACTTTCTCACAGGTTTTGCTGTTTGGAAATGAAAAATGTCCTGCGAAATCATTTTGAATAATCAGAAATACTAGTAGAATGAGATGTAAGAAACTTATTTTTCATAGATAAAGTTGTTAAGGGTGATGTTCATAGTAAACTTATAAAATGAAGATATAATTGTGCTTTGTAGTGGAAAGTATTTTTTTTTTATCCACTACAAGTTAACCCTGACGGCAATCTCACCTGATACCATCAGGTAGCATCAGGTAGTAAGACGGTAGCGGGCTAACCTGTTAGGGGAATAGTAAACCCACACTCCTAATTGGTTTCTTCGCGACATCGTGCCGGAACGCTTAATTGCTTGGAGACACGTCTGTGTCGGTAGGTTCGTAACTAGCCACGGCCAAAGCCTCCCAATAGACCAGACTCGAGCTGGGAACCGAACCCAGGACCTCCAACTTTTTTATGTCAAAGTCTTAAAACATGAGCAAATCGGTCAAATTTATTCGAGAATGTTCACTAAATTAGTGAGCGAACGAACGAATAACTTCAATTTCGATAATGCAAAGTTCAATCAGCTGATGTGCTAATAATTTAATGAAAAAATAGCACTGGAAAGGGGTTCAGTTCTTTTAGTATATCACTTTGTTTATATACTATCCGCCTGTACTAAATTCTCCATTTATTTTCACTTGCTTGGAATAGAAAGAGAGGTTTGAAGAAAACCAATATTTACGAGAAAATTACTTGCTATACTGGGCCACTTGGGTAATTCTCGTTCTCGTGGAAACTTCGGGATAATCAGCATTTAAAATAACTTTTCATTAAAAGAAATGAAATATTGTGCTAAAACTTTAATCAATATAGCTTATTAAAACTGTAATATAATGAAGCTGAATTCTTATTTATAATCTGGGAAGCATAGCACAAGATTTTATAAACTAATTCAAAAGAAATAACTAAGCACCTGTGTCGCTGTGACTTAAAGTTAATTATTGGACGGATTGCAGAAGTTTAATCGTGCTAAATTACTCCTATTCAGTATCGTAAATACACCTCCAAAATTGGAACATTCAACTTGAAGGCAATGAAATGTAGCTTTTATGTCAAATTGATGTTTCTTAAATCAAAGCTGTGATAGCCTAGTGGTTAGGACGTCCGCCTCCTAATCAGAAGTCAAAGGTTCGAACCCGGGCACGCACTTATAACTTATCGGAGTTATGTGCATTTTTAAGTATATATCACTTAAATAAAATATCACTTGCTTCAACGGTGAAAGAAAACATCGTGAGGAAACTTGCATGTCTGAGAGTTCTCCATAATGTTCTCAAAGGCGTGTGAAGTCTGCCAATGGCCAAACCCTTCTCATATTGAGAGGAGACCCATGCTCTGTAGTGAGCCGAGAATGGGTTGATCATGATGATGAATATTTCTTAAAAGCCAAATTTATATTTTCATCGCAGTGTCCCTTCAATGCGGATTGGCGATCTTTGAAAGTAAATATTATTTAATGATGATTGTTAAATAACAGGGATTGACATATTCTGGGAACCAAAACGAATGTGAGTAAACTAGAAGATTCGCATCCTAATTCAATGAGCCTATGTCATTATTTACAGGATAGATTAAAGAGAGAGGCACTTTGTTTTGAAATAAAAAGATTAAATGGAAATAAACTAAATAAAAGATCAATAGACAACCAAATTAGAAGGTAAAATTGAAATAAAAAGAAACTAGGTTTGATTCTTATTACATTTGTACCGAATAAACGAAATTCGTCCCTTTTGTACTCGTACGTGAGCAATTTCTTCCCTTCCCAATTACTTGGTCCGATCTACGATGAGATTGTTCAACGTGGTCTTCGAACGTATGTGTTCCGTCCCAATATCTAGATTATATCAAACACATAGGTACAAAATTCTATGTAGAATAACTTAAAGTCAAAAGAAACATTTCCAATTACAAGACGGTTATTATAATTTGTTGGAATCAAACATGAAATTATCTACAAAACCATTATTATTATTGATATGATAAAAAGTTTACAAAAGCCGACCGTTAGCATAATTATTGTATTTTTAGAATTTACTTGCTTTTAAAAGTGATGAGCAAAAATATCCAGTTAAGTTTGGCATGGGCTTCTTCTTAGACCAGTACGCGTTTGGAACCCTCATAGCTTTTGTTTTAAGTATACGAATATATGTAGTTAACATCATTTACTACTACAACGTAAAAGATTGCATGTATGCTTCAAAATTGCAATAACAATAAAAAATTTCATAAACTGGCATAGGCATACTGTATGATGATGCTTCTGATGATTTGCCTAGATATTGTAGTGACTCTGGTACGAAGTGTCTGAATTTTATTTTGTTATGAGGACATATGTGGCTTCTTTATGGAATAGAATCAGAGCATAAGCAAAAAGCTTGCTCAAAATGGTTATGGACGGGATATCCAGCCTTATCGATGCATATTTGCTGTCTATTTACCAAATAACACAGAATAAAGTTAATTATAGGGTTGCCATGACGAAGAAATTGATTATTAATTATTCTTCCTTACCAAGAACATCTAACATACATAATAGCTGTGTAAAAACACAAAAAAAAAAGATTTATTTCATAAAAAAGATATTGACTTTAGAAGTAAAATTATTGACATCTCATAAATAATTCATATACTTTTAACTTTATTATATCATGTGATTAGTTTTTGATTCTTTCTATTGTAGTTGATCTTTTATATTGCGGTTATGTGCGTCATTTGTGAACGTTGAAAACCTGTAAAAAGCTAAACATTCACATTAGCTCACAACGTTAAAATGGTCATGAAAAATGTATTAGCTATTGGTTATCCGTAATAAATAAATAAATAAATGTTAGATTGTTTTTTCCTCCACTTTTCATGAACCTAACTATTCCGCATTTATTTAAAATAACAGCTTTTTGCAATCTTATATATAAAGATTCTTCCTGGTTTATTAATTTTATATGATGGAGAAGATGATTTGGAATAATACCTGTTTGGAGAAAATAATAGGAAATAACTCCTTACATGTATCGATGCCTCCAGATTCTTATGTTTTGTTCTCTAAGTTCAATTTATATTATTATTATTATAAAGGACCAATTCGAATTAATTTTTTATTGAATAAAAGGAAACTATATTTAATGTTAGAAAGTTCGAAAGCAATAGAGCAAAATTTTTAAGACCAAATTTTGCTAGAGGGTCGTTCGTTTTATACCCACTGTACCGAAGGGAACAGACACGAAACTCGGAACTGAATGCTACCCAACATGCAAACTGTCGATAATCTTCTAGTTTTGGGTCAATCACTTTTTGATGTTAATGTTGCGGATAAACACGACACCTGTCCTTCTGTCGTATTGGATTTCTATATGATTTTCATTTTCAATTAGCTTAATGTTCCTTTATAGATACCATTATAATATAAGCATCGTCTGGAAGCGTACAAAGGTCATTCGACTGGGTTATCTGTTTATACTATTGCTGTTCGATTTTGTATGGAGCTGCTCATCTTGAATATTAATTATCAAAGTTACCAGCAGTTTACACAGGGAATTCATCAGTCATCGCATATCATTCGTTATTAATGAATGTTACTTATCTACATATATTGAAAACTATGTATAAGTTTTCGAACATGTTTCCAATCAACATAAACCTATATATACTGTATAAATATGTTGATGGGCTGTTAATTAACGGTAGTAGTATCGTATTCAATTACAGGTCATTTAATCGTATGGCCATTGTCACGTGGTGCATTAAACAGATCATTACCATGTACTCGATGCTGCTGGTAATTGGAAGAACAGATACAATATTAATTATGTCAACCATCTCACACACTCAATAAATCTGTTATATGTTTCAGATGATCTAAATTAATATAGGGTATCCTACAAATTTCATCGTATTCACAAATAACATGGTTAGAATCTACGCAGTTATTAAAACTTGTTAAATAGTTACTGGAATAGATAATATATCTTTTGTGTGTTGATCAAACATCACATAGCTCAGATGGTGGTGGTTGGATAGGTGGTATCATTTATGGACGTTGGCGACCACTCACTGGTAAGTCCAGCGTTGGTCTTAGTACAAGTAACAAGCGGCCCAAGTCCAAGGCTTTGGAACGTCTTACAAAAGAATTATGCCCAGCTGTGGACGTCTTTCGTTTGAAATGACGATGTTGATATTGTTGGCTTAGTTCTCTATAGTAAAAGTTTTTACTATAGAGAACAACAAAAAATCATCACGGAAATAGTTAATTATAAATTTTTGAAAAATCGTAGTTAATAATGATCACTAGTTTTCCAACATCATAATTGAGATGAAGAGCTGGAAATAGAACTACAATGTAGGTCTTCAACAAGTTACCGATAACAACGATAATCGGCTCAATTTGCTCTCCAAGGTACGGGAATATATTACGCCTAACATTGGGTTGTAACTAAGAATAATTTGAAGTGAAAAAAATTTTCCTCAAAATTCGCTGTCGAACTTTTCAACCCTAGTGGTTATACGAGGCGGATCAATCAAAATATTAATCCAACCACAGTTTTTAAGTAATTTTCCTTGACTGAAGACAAGCAATGAATTAATTATCCAGGAAAGTTTTAATTGAACTTAGATGTCGGACCAATACTGAAGCCCGCGAGGTCCCGACGAGGATTGTAACCTTACAACTTTACAGATTAATAATAAATTCTCTTTGTTTGTATCCTCTTTGATGTGAAACATCTTATACCGCATTAGGATAAGTTACTGTTGGCGTGAAGTCGAATTACCCTCTCAAACAAAACAAATTCTTGACTGAATGAATTACAATCAAAAACATCTAATATAAAAAAACTTGGATCCATTTAATTTCTCTGAAAGTGCGGAAATATTGTATTTGATTTAAAAAAATAAAAAAAAAAAATAGGGCATGCCTCTAAGGCTAATTGTCGTATCCAATATCTTACTGACAACGTTTGTCATTTCCGTGAGCAATAAAACTAAATGACTTATTTTAGTTGAGATTTAGTTTAGGTTAGTCTGCTTGGTAGCTGTTATGGGTATGGTAACCCATACTCCTAATTGGTTTCTACGACCTCGTGTCGAAACGCTAAATTGCTTGGCGACACGTCTTCGTCCGTAGGTGTTAACTAGCCACGGCCAAAGCCTCCTACCAGCCTAGAGTCGAACCGGAAATCCAGGTCCTCCAACTTTATAATGAGACAACTTTTGCTCTGCGCCACGGAGGTCGTCAAAACTTCAACTCGATGATGGCTATATTCTAAAATCAGTACGTGAAATAACACTGCATAACTTTTTCGCCGTTATACCATTACTTGTAATACCGTTATATAATATGAAATCCAGAAGATCTGGATATATTATACAATCAATATTAGATGCGAACATACAAGAGATTAGAACTTAATCTCATTGTTGTCATTGTTCCCTATAAGCCGAAGTTACATCAGATTGTAAAGCACCGTTATGTCCCTTTGTCTCCTAAAACTTAGCTATAGAATATTTTGGCTGCTTAATAAGGACATGGTTAGATATTGTTCATTGTTTCACACTGCTTTATTGAAAATATCATGTCCGCTAAGTTTGTATGAAAGGCTTTCCTATCGTCATGGACTTCATTAAAGCTGCTAAAGCTCTATGATTGGTATCGGTTTCTATCTTGCTCAATAACTTCCCTCCATTCCTCCGCAGTAGAAAGCCTTATATTTCTCTTATTATATCTACTATCAATTAATATATATAGTACCTACCTGTAATAATATAATCGATAACTACACATTGCATTACGTTAATTTAATGCGAGGTCGTTCAATCCTACCTATACATTGGTGCTTGAATTTCGAACAATGGAGGTCGCGTAGAAGAAGTATTGCGACGTATGGCAATAGCAATAACTGGGATGGACAGGCTGAAGAAAATATGGAAGAATAGGAATATAAAAACAACGAAGATCCTACTTGTTCAAACAATTGTTTTCCCAATATTTTTATACTCTGCGGAGACGTGGAGTTTGCGACTGGTCGAGAAAGAGATGTTTGAATCTTTGGAGATGTGGTACTGAAGGCAAATGCTGGGAGATTTATGGACCGATTAATACAATTTCGACTGAATGTCGTACCTCTCTATACTCCGAAAAATTGGCATTAAACAACGACTTTTGGGGTTAGACCAGAGTTGCACATTAAACTTCTTCGGACATGTCCGTTTGTCTCGTCGTGCATGGCAAGGTAGACCTTCGGTTGGGCGACCTTCTTCGTTCCTTGGTGCCCACCAAGGAACGAAGAAGGTCGCCCATGCGTAGGACCGACCAGAATAAGATGGGCGGTCCTTTGCCAGCAGAGAGAAGTGGCGAATGTTCGTGAGGCTATAACATCTGCCCTCACAGACGATGATTCGTGATGACCACGACCGCTCTGTCAAGAATGTTACGACAAAAAAGAACCTTAACCCGCAAACCAAGGAGCAGCAAGAAGACTAAGTCCCATACCTTCTCTTCAATGGGAGGAAAGATCTTATATATGGCTGTTAGAAGAATAGTATTAAGGTGATGATATTAATAAATTTGGGTAAAAATTATAATAAAAGCAATGCCTTCTAGTTGTATGTGGATGTGATATGGGTAGTTTAACCGTATTTTCCAATGAAACCAATATTTACGATTAAAAAAAAAACATTTCTAAAATTTCACTACAGAGCACGTGTCTCCTCTCAATATGAGAAGGGTTTGGCCATAGTCCACCACGCTGGCCATGTGCGGATTGGCGGACTTCACATGCCTTTGAGAACATTATGGAGAACTCTCAGGTGTGCAGGTATTTTCCTTCACCGTTGAAGCAAGTGATATTTTATTTTTTTTAAAACGCACATAACTCCGAAAAGTTAGAGGTGCGTGCCCAGATTCGAACCGCCGACCTCTAATTAGGAGGCTGACGCCCTAACCACTAGGCTATCACCGCGCTTACGTTTACGTATTTCTAAAATTTACTTTCAAAAAATCCACGTTCATGAATCTCACAAAATATAATAGCGCGTGATAGATAATACAAACAAAGGAATCGTGAGTGGATTTCAATTAACCATAGAACTACTTAGCAATAATGTGAGAGCATGATAAGTAAGTTTGGCACTATAGATGGGCGTGCGAAGTTTGGTTAATTAATGGACTTTGACTCTTCGCTCCGACCTTAGCAACTTTCCTACAATCGACGTTGACAGGATATATTGATGAGGATCCTCTTAGTTACTAACTGACTGTGAAAGCCTTATAAAGAAAATGTGAAGTAAATATTAGGGTAGTAGTAAGGTAGTATAAATATAATAAATATTCCCAATAAATGAAATATTTCTAATATTAAATTATAATTATGGCATATAGATACATTTATTATGAGAAATTTTGTTATTATGTTTTATGTGCAATAAAGTATTTTTATTTTATTTGATGGAGAATACTAAAAATTTTGAAGACTATTGCTTTGTAAGCAACTAAAATATCAATTGCTTCAACGGTGATGGAAAACATCGTAAGTAAACCTGCAAGCCTGAGAGTTTATAATATTCTCAAAGGCGTGTGAAGTCTGTAGTAATATGAAATTTGTAAATAAATTTTGACATTAAAAAATATATAAACTTTAAAATTTTCTTCTAATTATTTCTTGTCCTAATTTCGGTAATACCAGTACCGAACATTGGTTAAAATTCCAACACCCGCAATTTACTTATATTCGCTGACGCTATGAAACCACATCCAAATATAATATTATTAAAACAAATGTGCGTGCTTATTTGTTTGTTTATTATGCTTTCACGCGTATACCACTAAACCTATTAAAAAATCTTGCATCAATGGAAACCGAAATTATTAGCAAGTAACATTAGCTATATTTTTTTCCCGATATTACCTTTGGAATGAGAACTATCCATATATCTTAATAAGGGTTCTTAGACATAAAAATTAAATGTCATTTTTAATATTACGCAAAATACACCAGCCAAACATGTTCTTTATAGGGACCTTTTTACATTTCCAGTTCAATTTATTTTCTTGTGATATTTTCAACGCTCCTTTTACGGTTCATGAGACAAAGTTCTCCGACAGACGGATGGAGATCGGAGTCCGAGTACTAAGACCCTTTGGCATTCTTTGAGCACGGAATCATAATAAACTACCTCTTAATATGAAGTGGTCCTTCGATAAACTTGGTAATGCAAAACATTATTGAATAAAAATCCATTAAGAGCTCTTTTATAGGATTATAAACAGCGGGTACAACACCTTTTGATGGACTTGACTCATAAACTTTTACATCATCTAATAAATACATTCGGTATATTTATGACTTTTCTCAGTCATAAACTAGTTGTTGCCTTCGACTTCGTCCATGCTTACCGGTTTTTATAAGCTTCCGCGGTAACTGTTAGTTCACTAGCAGCAAAAGTTTGACATACAAGATAAGTGCGAATTATCATCATGATAGGTTAAAACGTAAAAGTTAGCCCTTGACTGCATCTCACCTGATGGTAAATCTTGATGCGGCCTAAGCGGGCTAACCTGTTATGGGTATGGTAAACCCATACTCCTAATATGTTTCTACACGACACTGTGCCAGAACGCTAAATGACTTTGCGATACGTCTTTGTCTGTAGGGTGGTACTTAGCCAAGGCCGAAGTCTCCCACTAGACCAGACTCGAGCCGGGAATCGAACCCATGTCCTCCAACTTTAAAATGCTACAGCGCACTCGCTGCGCTACGACGGTCGTCGAAAACCATGCATTAAGTTTGAATATTTTTTTTTTTTCGGACTAACTATTAGCTGTGCTAACCTATTGGTTGCGACAGCGTAACCGGGCTGTTTGGCGAGCTTCGGAAAGCTCTGCCAGAAGAAATTTTGAGCCATCGGGCTCGAAGAAACTAAGGGAACGTCTACCTAAGGGCGCCTCCTGTGAGGCCGAACTTCGGCTTAGGCGACGTTTGGGATAACGGTGGGGTCGGAAAGTGAGTGATCCGTACGTCTCCAAGGCCGTTGTTGGAATCCACGTCCAGATGACGTAAGATAGCGGGGACCTCGTCTTCGCCAGCGAAGACGGTGTGTAGCGTATGATTGTATGACAGGTGGTATGAGTATGTTGTCAGTAGTTATCTGATCGTCAGGGTCGTGAAGGATGTGTTTAGATCTCCTCTTTCGGAGAGGAGCGCTTAGGTCGGGAGAATCTTTGAATAATGTCGCAGTGACACGATATATCTGTTTTCACATCGGTGACATCTGGCGCGTTAATTACCACAGTGACTGTATTGTTACCAATATTAAGGTTGGTTTTGTTATTTACCAATGTGCAATTTCCAAATTCGTTAATTAAAACTTCCTCGCGAACGTTAATAACGAAATTGAATCGAATTTTACCATTTATTATTTTTAGTATCGCGTAACCGCATACGTAGTCGCATACGAAATAATTTCGCGCCGTAAACAACGGAAACATATTGAAATACAAATGAGTTCGAACCCGATGTAATAAAAGTTTGCTCTTTTTTGCACGTGAAGCCGAAATGTAGCTGGATTAAATTTCTACGACGAACTGTTGGACTGGCACTTGGTTGATATACACAACACAAGCATTAGAAATCGTTTATATTATAAATGTTCTCTAATGATTGAGATAAGTTGTGATAGCCTAGTGGTTAGGAAGTCTGCCTCTTAATCAGAGGTCGGTGCTTCGAACACTTCTAACTTTTCGGAGTTATGTGCGTTTTAAGCAATTAAAGTGAGTGAAGTCTGCCAATCCGCACGTGGCCAGCGTGGTGGACTCCATGATGATGATGATGAATGATTGAGATCGACTTTAGTTACTGACATCACTTTTATTCAGGACGCGGACCTTTGCCTGACCTGCTCAACTACGGACGTGGTTTCTGAAACCCGGTCCGTAGCTGAGCAGCAATTCGGCCAATACCAGAATTATTGAAGATTATTGGAATCTTATCATTACGCAAAACAATAATAGTATGTAAGCAATGTGTATGTTGGTATTTTAGGGATCTAACAGAACGTCACGTAATTATACAAGGTTAAAAATAATTTTAAAAAAAATTCTATAATCTCTCTGAATAGTAATCTGAAAAAAACCCTATCTTTTTATGTTGATTCTAAATAAAACAATAAAGGTTTCATATAGTTATTTAGATTCACTATAATACAATAAGAGTTTTTTGAAATTAGACTGCCTTATAAATAGACATATTTTTGAAGCGACCTTATCAATTTGCAATACAATAATAGTGTATGTAAGCAATATTTATGTCCGCCTTGTACTTTAGGCATATTATAGAACGTAAGGTAATACAAGGTTTACTAATTTAAAAAAAATGTTTAATGCGATTATCTCTCTGAATAGGAATCTGGAGAAAAACCTATCATTTTATGTCGATTCTAAATAAGAAAATTAAGCTTTGATAAAGTTATTTAGATTTACTTGTAAGCTGATTAATTTTCTATTCTAACTTCTAAAAAGTTTGATTTTTTTTTTTATTCACCACAACATAGCCCTTAACTGCATCTCACCTGATGGTAAGTGATGATGCCGTCTAAGATGGTAGCGGGCTAACCTGTTAGGGGTATGGTAAACTCATACTCCTAATTGGTTTCTACACGACATCGTGCCGAAACGCTAAATCGCTTGGCGACACGTCTTTGTCGGCAGGGTGGTAACCAGCCACGGCCGAAGCTTTCCACCAGACCAGACTCGAGCCGGGAGTCGAACCCAGGACCTCCGACTTTAAAATGCAACAACGCACGCGCTGCGCCACGGAGGTCGTCAAAATGATATAATGTTAAAAAAAATCTCATCACAGATATACATGTGCGTAGCTTTTCATTGTGGTTTCCGGCTTTTGCATAATCGACCCCCACACGAACTTGTCGAAACTATGCTGATATTGGAAAATAAATACTAGCGCAAAATAACAGCTATATATAGTTTCATGAACAAGAGGATTTTCTCGACCTTTACTGTATAGAAATGGTGCAATGCGGTTGAATAGGAATCACGCCAACCATGTCTTTGTACTGCAATCTCAGACCTTCGTTTTCAATGACCTTGAGGCGTCAAGTTCTAGGCATTATGCGAGCCTTTGCACTATATCCGGTTTTGTCAATTAATGTTACTGGCTACGTAATTATAGTGTAAGCTTATCAAATGATGGCAAAACTACAAACTATTTCGTGCTTAGCAATTACGTTAAAAAATCTTACATCACAATGGTTTCCAATATCCTAATGTCATATTTGGAAAATAAGAAGAGAAAATTACACGACAGAATATCAATTAAATAAGTATAAAAAATGGCAGATTTCGGTATTCAGGTATTCATATAAATTAAAATTATTTATTGAAATGTCCATTAGTTTTATTAAAAATAAACCTAGGCATTGATGAAAGTAATTACTCAAAATTTCACATGACTACTAGATGGGAATAAATTGCTTACACATAAATTTGATTCCAGGAAATTTATATCGTCAAAGTTCTATGGGTGAAAATTCACTCATAATAGATGGGGATAAATTACTGACACATAAATTTGTTTCCAGGAAATTTATACCGTCTATGGAGCATATTTTTGCTCTTATTAAAAATAATATTAGAGTTACCGAACATGCAGAAGGAGCTGAATGAGCTCCACAAGTTCCCCCAGCCGTTGCTGCAGCTAAAGCACTGCTTCCTGGTACCTGCGAAATATCGAAAATCCATCAAACAAAGTTTTTTTTTCGCCAGTAAATAAAACGTAATGCCAATTGGGATAGTATCGATATAGCAAAACTGAAGATCTTGCGGAACTACTGAAAAAGATAATGAATGATTTTTTTGCTGCGTTAATGGTCAAACTTCAATAGTCAACACCGATTATATTGTATGAAAGGAATTTTCTATCTTTCAGGATATACCTACTTTGGACAACCTACTTATAGCCTTCTATATAAAGCTGGGAATTGCTATCAAAATGCATCTACACAATACTCTTAAATATTTTTTAATATTACGCCTGCAAGCACTGAAAGAATAGGGCCGCCTAACACTATTAATAATTATGAGTTAGGTTGTTAAGGGTTAGAAAAAAAATCCAATTTTTATTATTACTTAGACAAGAAATTAGTCTGAGGAATTATACATTCTACAAAAGCACATGTTAATGATGAGGAATTTCATTAGGTATTTAATATTTATTAGGAGTTTTACTTTGAAAATTTAGTAGAAGATTCAAAGAAGAAACATTACATGTAATAAGGATAGCAATTACAGTTAGAGTAAAAACACACCATCAATGTTTCCTATGGCGTAGAATTTGAGGAACGCGCTTCAACCTGTCAAAATTTTGAGTGCACAAAATCATAAATACGTGACGTAATATATTCGATCAAGTTGATAAATGCATAACAGAAATATTCACAATATGGTATGGGGTTTATTCATTATAAAAATAAAACCAGAGTCGTCAGAAAATTTATAGTTCTGTGAGTATATTGACAATATGGGTATACATACCTTCAGTTGTTCTTGTTTGTAATCTGGTTGGTACGGTAGCAACATCCGGATCTTGCCCCATCTATTGAAGAAAAGGGCGATGGCACCGATCCAGACTATCAGCACGAGTACGACTATTCCAATCTCCACACCTCGTATCTGTTGAAAAGTATACATCTTAAGGGCTAAATAATTACCGAACAAAAATAATTTTGGAACAATTATTTTTAAGAGTGGTCCATTTAAATAATAGTATAATAAAATTGTACTTTTTATAATAAAATTCAATTCAACACGCAGAGATGTGTGTGGAGAATTCAGTTTCATCTTCAGGAGATGTTGATAGAACGTACACTTACTAAGTGAGGAATTCGTTATCGTTCCGAATTGTTTCAGATAATAACTAGCATATTACTACGTCATCGAGTGGTGAGCGCGAAGTCCAGCCTGAGAGAAGATCACTGAGACATAGGTAGAAAATTCTCTTAAAGCCTTCTAATGAAACACTTGGTGGTCCAGTTACGTTGGATATATGGCTGAATGTTCAGTCCGAACGCCATCATGACAATGAATGAGACCCACGTCCGAATGTCGTCATATATTGGGGAGATGACGTCAGATAATCGGGGAGATAATTCGAATCGGGGGATAAATCGGGGAGAAACGTGCGTGGATACTGTATTATGGAAGATCTGTTTGATGTGGTGTATACGATTTAAAGTTTTTTTTTTGCGAATTGTTGCTAAATATTTAGTGCATATTGTCGATTTTTTTTAAATTTTCATTGTTATTACAACACGAAATTTGTGCAAGCTTATTTAAATGGAAAGTCTGACTGTTCAATTATGCGGATTCATGCACCTGGCATCAGCGGTGCTATTTGCATACAAATATGTGGATGAAGCAGAAACCGAATCAACCTGAAGTGAAGAGATACGCTATCCAATACCGTCAGGTAGGCATTGCAAATACCGCACGCTGAATAAATCCCGTTTCAATTATTTAATTAAGCAACTGCGCTTTTCTAAGCTCATGAATTTAAAATTTTGTCGAGAGATCTAATTTAAATGTTTAAAAGTTCTGGTCAGTTGCTGTAATTTCACACATATTATATTTATATGATATTATTATAATGTTGTTAACTGCTTTCTCTGCATACCCACTCACCCACTTTTGGACTGCTCTAACGTAAAGATTCGAAGAATATGTGCTGTGCAGTTACTTAGTTAGTTAATATTAGTTGACGACCTCCGTGGCGCAGCGCGCGCGCTGTTGCATTATAAAGTTGGAGTTCCTGGGTTCGATTCCTGGCTCGAGTCTGGACTGGTGGGAGGCTGCGGCCGTGGCTAGTTACCACCCTAAAAACGTTTCTTGCAATTGTACAAATTGACAACTAATAACATTTTCTATGCGCAATCTTTACTGAAAGGGTTCCTTTTACAGAGTACCATAAAATCAATTTCTTGTGGCTTTTGCAAAAAAAAAAACTAACATTGACCGGTAGTCGTGGTCTTTACAAACCACATCGACTCAACAGCGACTCTGCTGTTATCAAAGCACTGGAATTTGAGCTTAATGTTCTGTGGCATAAAGCAAACTTTTCAATATTTTTGCGCCAGTAAAACAAGAAGAGTAGATGTCGACTGGACCACTCAACCACTTCAAATAGACACTGTATTTCCCGTGGTATAAGGCTTAAATTTCAGTGCTTTAATTTGAGCTCATGTTGAGATTGTGGAAACAGCTTCCATCTTCCATCTTCCATATTCTGTGTTCCCTAATGGTTATAACATGGGGATCTTCAAAGGGCGGATTAACAAATTGCTCAAGGGCCAGCAACGCATTGGCGGTTCCTCTGGTGCTGCAAATGTTCATGGGCGGCAGTAATCATTTACCATCAGGAGACCCGCCTGCTCGTTTGCTCGCTATGTATATAAAAATAAGATAATGTGCAAAGACATAAATGAAGCTATATACACCATTGGGAATTCCATGGACCACGATGAAATTACTATCCTATGTGATCATTAAAAAATCAATATCTCCTCAGAAGTTTCACAACTTTAATACGAAATAAACACGCACAAGTAAATTTCTTGCCGGCGGAGCAAATACTTTGAGCGAGTCGAAGATTTTTCGGGGAAACTAAAACATTTGCCCTTTTTTCGAGCGTGCGTGAAATCAAAGGAAAATATTTGTACGTGGATTTTCTTTATAAAGAATCTTTCTTTTTTTGTGGACGGTGCTACTAACACATCAAAGTTGTTTACCATCATTGGTTGTAGAAACAGAATCACGTACCCATCTAACCTGATCTATAGGATTTTCTTTAAGCTATCACGTTCGGCACGTACCTGGTATTTGACCGTCCTAATTCTCATGTGACATGGTAATCAAAAATAGGCAAATATGCTTTTTTTATATTAGGCTTGTTCGCAAAGCATATGCAGTTATTAAATAGGGTTCTAAACGGTGTGGTAAACCACTTAGAGAGTGCACAATGTTACACAAACCGTACGGTACAACAACGTAACACCAGTTATGGTGGGAGGCTTCGGCCGTGGCTAGTTACCACCCTACCGACAAAGACGTGTCGCCAAGCGATTTAGCGTTCCGGCACGAAGTCGCGTAGAAACAAATTAGGAGCGTGGATTTACCATACTTCTAACCGGTTAGCCTGCTACCATCCTAGACAGCATCATCACTTATCAGGTGAGACAGTCGTCAAGGGCTAACTTGTAGTGTATAAAAAAAAACTAATACAAAGAAATAGATTTAAAAAGAAACACAATAAATGTAAAACTACTACTACTCTATTATATTACTACTATACGCATACGCATTTTTTTAAATATAATACCTGTAGTATTATATTATGTAATTATGAAGTTATGTAATGATTGTAATCAAGAATTAATCATGAAGAATCATGTCGTAGAATTTGTTACTGACTGAAAGTATTTAGAAATGTAATAATTTTGTTTTATTTATATTATTAGTATATTTTTAAAAGTTGTAAAGCCTAGTGGTTACGACATCCGCCTCCTAATCAGAGAGATCGAACGCCTCGATCAGAGGTTTGATCTCTGGCACGCACCTCTAACTTTTGGAATATCAAACATGCTTCAACGGTGAAGGAAAACATCGTGAGGAAACCTGCACGCCTGAGAGTTCTCCATAATAGTCTCAAAGGCGTGTGAAGTATGCCAATCCGCACATGGCCAGCGTGGTGGACTATGGCAATGCCCTTCTCCTATTGTCAAGAGACCCATGCTCTGTAGTGAGCCGGCAACGGGTTGATCATGATGATAATGATGATATTTTTTACAGAACGCGTAACTTTTGTAATCATATGTTTAACTGTATACAGTACGTGGACGACCGATCAATAAACATTGAAATAATTTATGGCGTGGGTGTAACTAATTCATGGCTAAACCCACCCACAACATTGTTTTGCTGCCACATTACTTTGTGCTTTCTAAAAAATGTAGACTGGAAATCAGAATCGTATTGATGTACCTATATGTAACTTGAGCACCATTTTAACTTAATGACCACGAGTTTATTTTACTGAGTGCAAAGTTTTACTTAAGTTATGCAACTTAAGGGTATTTATTGTTGCAAGTGTTAATTATAATTACATAAAAAAAAATCTACATTACATAACATCTCACTTTTGACGATCTCTGTGGCGCAGTGCGCGCGCTGTCACATTATAAAGTTGGAGACCCTGGATTCAATTTACAGCTTGAGTCTGATCTGGTGAGAGGCTTCCGCCATGTCTACTTTACGACAAATATTTCCGTTTAGCGTTCCAGCGTGATGTTGCATAGAAACCAATTTGAAAAAAAAAAAAGAAAGAAGTTTGGGTTTACCATATCCCTTGCAGGTTAACGCATTACCGTCTTAGGCTGCATCATCGCTAGGTGAGATTGCCGGCTAACTTGTAGTGTATAAAAAAAACTGATTTAGCAAAAAAGTTAAGTGAAATTGGCTTTTTAAAAATCCCGCGCTAACCGTGGATTTCTCTGGAAAAAGCCTATGTGTTCATTTAGGGTTGGTTTAGTATAACATACCAACTTTTACCTTCAATTCAATTATTTGCTTTAGTCATGGGTACGGGGTAAAAGATGTAGTTAAAATACATATGAAACCATACATGTTTTGCCTTTACAGCCGTGCAAAATATTTTTAGTGAGGTGTCCTTAATTATTACTCTAACAAAAGCAATAGTTTTAAAAAAATCCAAACAACTTTAATATTAGCTACACATAAGTAATAGAAAAACTTAATAATTTATATTGAAATTGAAATTAAATCTAATGTCATACAAAAATAGTTTTGTGTCGTGTATAATAAAAATGGACGTACGGTCATTCATTCAATCATTAACCTACCCACATATAGCTGTAATTGTATGATTCATGTAATTTTTAGTATTCGCTAATTGTACTTTAATTGTAATCGTTGGTACTATAATCGTTTGTTGCTATAGCTATTGTAGGTTTAATTTTGGTAATATCACCTAGTAATACCTACACAATGTTTGTCTTTATTCCTATTACAGATTTTAGTTATAATATACATAATACAGGTACAGAAAATCTGATGTTAAAAGATCAATTTTTATCTATGTATTATTTCTGTATACTTTGTTATAATTGTTTGACTAGAATAGTTGTATCAGTATGTTATGATTTTCCAATTATTCTCGGCCTATTCCTACATATAAACGAAGCTCACAGGCGTGAAAACACAATATCATTATGTCAATATGTGGATTGAAATGCTACTAATTAATCTACAGAATATCGCGATGGAAATTGATTAGTGAACGTACTTCAATAGTTTCTAGATGCTTAAAGATATAGCTCAAGTCGGCAGTTACAGATAAATTTTCATGTAGCAAACTTTGCTTGCCCCAAGTTGTATCCAGGATCATTGCACTTTCATCAACAGCTCGGTTGTCTCCAGTTGTTTCCAATCACTATGTGCAATCACTTTTTACGACCTCCGTGGCGCAGTGCGTGTGCTGTCACATTATAAAGTTTGAGGTCCTGGGTTCGATTCCCAGCTCGATTCTTGTCTGGTGGGAGGCTTCGGCCGTGACCGTTACCACCCTACCAACAAACACGTGTCGCCAAACGATGTCGCCTAGAAAGCAATTAGGAGTTTGAGTTTACCATACCCCTAACAGTTTAGCCCGCTACCATAGCCGTTTCGAAATCGACATCGTTTGAAGCAAGTAATCCACTGTTAGTTTCAACACAACCCTTCGTCACATACGTAAAAGACATGAAACAAACATTGTCGAAGTGCTAAGGTAAACGTAGGGTAAATGTAAGTATTATTTTTACCGTTGGAAACGTCGGCGAAGGGTCGGGCGGCGACACGGTGGAGCGGGGCGTTCCCAACCCCCCGTCCTGCTGTGGCGACGTCCGTGGGGGCTCTGCACAGAGACGGCATAGACGTTAGCTAGTGTGGCTTTAAAGTTAGTATATTAATTTACAGTAGTATCTATCCTAATCGTTATCAGTCTAATGTACCACTACTGACTACAGACCTCATTTCGTAAAGATAAACCGCTTAAGAGCTTGGACCCACCAAATTTTTCTTATATAGATTTGGGGGCTCCGACAGTAATAATTTCATTTTACTATTATGTTCTCAAATGAGAGTGAACTGTGAAGTCTACCAATCAGTATTTGGCCAGCGTAGTGGACTACGGCCAAACCCTAATAGGAGAAAATTCAAAAATTCAAATTCAAATAATCTTTATTCAAATAGTCCTTTAAAAGGCACTTTTGACGCATCAATAATTTACATAGTAATGATTTGATGGTGATAACTACATTCGTGAACTTAAAACTAAAGATATAAGGGTTCCAAACGCACCCTGGCCTAAGAAGCAGCCCACAACAAACTTAGCTGGGTTTTTCTTGTTATCACCATCTCACATAATAAATAATAAATTATAGTACCCATGGAGATAGAGCAATTAATAAATATATAAGAAACCTGTTATAGTTACAGCAGGCCGGTAGTTCGTGGATAATGATGATGATGAATATAAGTCAATTGTTACTATTCTTAATTATTGAATCAGACCCATTTCTATTTCTCAACATAAGGATGTTAGATACCAATCATAAATTCCAACACCTTCAACCCAATGACCTCACGATCTGTAATCACACTTCATCTTACACTAAAGCCCTTCGGAACCGCGGGGTCTTAGGTACTACCATATACGCAAGCAATACTGCCTTCCTCTTATCTTCCAAAAACAAAAAAGGGAGGATAAAGTTTGAAACGCTGGATGGATGCATGGAAAACCGATATTACTGAAACAGAACAAGTTATGAAGCTGAAATAGCGATAGCCGCTTATATTTCTAATCAAAGGTACGAAGGACGGGCCTTTGTACCTTTGATTAGAAAGATCTTCATCTTTAACACATGAGTGAATATACATTAAGATTTTTTATAGCATAATTATTATTGTTGTTATTGTAAGTCATTGTATATACTCGTATTGCTACTTAATCAACGTTCGCACTGGCGTTTTAGAACGCACTTCAAACTTTAGTTGTCGTCCTAGCGAATTAAAACACCAAGTGATGAGGAAAAACATTTTACAATGAGTATAATCGAAAGCATATGTTTCTTATAATAAAAATATAGATTAATAACTGCAGTCTATTGAAAAATTATTTTATCATATCAAAACTTTATAGTGTGTCTAAATTTAAATTAATGATAAGAATGAAGATGCATATATTACGATAATAACAATAAATATCTTATAAATTTTCGTATCGCCACTTCATAGATACTCGTACGTTACTAATCACTGCAGTGATATATGTAAACAACACTGCATATAATTCATTCATTCATTCATATAAACATATTACTTTTTTTACAGCAGTTCAGACCCCGATTTTTTACACGGGCAAAAACATTACTGGTACGTCATGCTCCCGAATACAGATGGCACTTAACACATTTTTTTTTTAATATTCAGCCCCCTTAAAGGCTTAAAGAGCTCCCGGGACAGATAAACCCAATCCTTATACAAGGTTGTAACAATGTTTAATTTTGCGTTGAATTGAATACGTCTTGCTTTCTAGTGTTAAACGCAACGTTTCAAACCACCCGTGCGAACAAGGACTTACAGTATCAATAATAACATTCCAGATCCAAGAGACCATTACCGCAAACTACATTTGTGGTCCAACAAAGTTATTGTTGTAACGGAAATGAAACGCAACGGCATAATACGCCAACTATAACTTGGTATGTAACTTTAGGCAGGTCTTTTATAACTTGTGTTTAGTGTGTTGAGTGTTTTGGTTCACTTCGTAATTTATGCACAATAGTATCGGTTAATTGACTTTAATAGCCACTAACTAGAAGAAACTCCACTAATGAGAAGTGTTTGGCCATAGTCCACCACGCTGGCCGTGTGCGGATTGGCTTGACTTCACACGCCTTTGAGAACATTATGGAGAACTCTCAGGCATGCAGATTTCCTCACGATGTTTTCCTTCACCGTTGTAGCTAGTGATACTTTAATTGCTTAAAAACGCACATAACTCCAAAAAGTTTTAGGTGCGTGCCCGGGATCGAACCCCCGACCTCTGATAAGGAGGCGGACGCCCTAACCACTAGGCTATCACAGCTTCTTATTTTTGTTATTTATTTGTATCGTTCAACATACATTTTTGGTTGTAGTACATAACGCATGGCCGATGGGTGGTCTACTAGTCGCATACTACAGGCACACACATTTTTAAAGTTTGCTTTCTGTTTGTTAATAAAGCTCGCATTCTGTCGCTTTAATTTCACTCGTGCGAATGTTGACTTTTGAGTCCATAAGGTTTGCAAAGGTCATACATTCCTGTGTTATAAATTGTAGAACTAGAACGAGCGGTTACTGCTTATGTATATATTTGTGCACTACAGAAGCCCAGAGATCCTGCGTTTCGGTACGATACCGCATAGAAATCGATTAGCGGTTCCCCAGATATGCACATATATATCCAGATATGCATATATTTATATGCATGATTGCATGATAAGGTGGTTTGTGGCGATATTCTGTGATGCATAAGTCTATATATGTGTGTATATTTATATAAATGTATTGCCGTGCCTGTGTCACGTAATACTTGATAACAATACGTTTTTTTTTTCTTTCTGTTCAACTTTATACACATTAGGAAACCAAACCCAAAGTAACAGCCAAAAAAACGATTTAAATCACGGTCTTTAGAAGCTCCGAAATTTAACGGATCAATTAATACAATATAAGTTCTTCTAATAAATTTCAATATAAATTGCCATAAAAACCGCAAGGGTTCGTTCGACAGACTTACAATATTTATTCTTATCATGTACCGATAAGTAAGGTCCACTTAATTTTTTAGCATGTTACGTCTGTATTAACAGTGGAGATCGGTTAACGAATTTATTAATGAATAACATACTATGCTTTTTATTCCACTAGCAGTTAGCTTTTTACTTCAACTCGCCTGGCGAAAAGCGATAATGAAGTCGAGATGGATAGATATTTATACTAAGAACATACTTATGATCTAAAAGTTCAACGGACCTAATAAATATGTTAAAAATTCAGCAAGGTCCTATTGCTAATATTATAGAAGTTTTTGTGTCTAATACCTTTCATTTTTTGAGTGACAACATGACAAAAGTTCCAAGACTTCTGACGAGACCCTAAAATAATAAAAGTTTAAGCAAATACAAAAAGTGTAATAAAATAAAATTGAAATGTAGTCGAAAAAAGCTCTTTGTAAATTATTAGATGAAATTTTTGCACATAGAAAAATTTTGTACAGAAAATTTCGAAGAACGCTCTTTCGTTTAAATCGAGTTTCCTCAAGCTAAAGACACCCTTCCATTGGACCTGTGCAAGGCGGCGTTGATCGGGAGTCTCTCAAACTACCAGTGTAGTTGCTTCATCATTATAACTTAGCTAAGTTTTCCCTTTAAGTAACTTTACATATATAGTAACATTTATTTTAGGTTTGCTATTGTTGGAACGGGCGCGTGTGCAAGCCGCTGATGCGCACCCACTCCGGCGTAGACGGGCCGGTATAAGACTATAAGACTATAAGGCGGGTAGCTATTGGGCTAGCTACCTGACATTTAACAAGCCTCCTGACAGTCTGGGGGGGATCGTGCTGTCCCGATCCTCTCCCCTCTCTACGCGGAGCCTGTGGGGCGCCTGTTAGATGCCCGGGAAGAATGCAATGGTGGTCTTCGGGTGCCTGGAAAAACCAGCGTGAGGGACACGCCGTGGTGGTTTTTAGTTTGGGTATACCCCCTAGGGGAAAGTCCCACATAACGTGTAGTCCTGCCCAAGGGACGGAGGTAGCAATCAAGCTTTTCCACCATGACAAAAAAAAAGGGTTTGCTATTATTCAGAGACGTGCGCATTGAAATGAACGCAGAATATTCTGAGTTTCTTCTCACATTATGTTCTATCGCATTATGTAAGTCACACGTATTCCAATGGTCCTTGTTCATTGATCAGCGCGTCTTAAATGCACAAAAGCGATGTCTATCCATACGTTTCTTATAACTTGTATGAGCATGATTTTTTGTAATTTTACATCCACTGCATGCTAAAGCCCTAGAGTGAGAAATTATACTCATCTTATCTACCCCTCTTAATTTACAATATAGTTTACAGAAGTTATCTTTTTTGTTATTCTTTTATTTTTGCTTACTGATTCGAATAATTTACCGATAACTTACGGAAGGTGACTACTGAAATACAATCTTTATTATTTCAGTAGTCAATGATTAATTAGACTGGTTAAATGTGATTATGTCTAATGCACTTTGGGAGTTGTTAAGTGTACTAGTTGTTATTTAAATGAAAAACCATCGTCGCGTCACACTTGCACATGTGCCAAACTTGCACAGCTCTCGTGGCATACCGTCCTAAAGTGGTAGAACATCCAAGGCCAATGTCGACCGTAGTACTGTAGTCGCACTTAGTAAGCAAAGTATGTGATTGTGTACCTATTCATCTGAATTTAAAATGAACCGGCGCCATTTGGCAGTAACTTAGAAATTTCGTTTGAACTAAATCTGGAGATATTTTTCTTTATTTAAATTTTTAACTGAACTATTCAAAAATGGTAGGATCATAACACTGCGTTAAAACAAATTGACTAATTATTGGAACGTAAACGTTCATGTACATACTCGTATCATGTGGTCTCAGCCCTGAGGTTGTATTTGGTCATATAAACATCATCCTTTCGTATATTCATATTGACACACACATAAATATATAACATATACTATGACAAACACAAGAAGCGGTGATAGCCTAGTGGTTAGGGCGTCAGCCTCCTAATCAGAGGTCGGTGGTTCGAATCCGGGCACGCACCTCTAACTTATCGGAGCTATGTGCGTTTAAAAAAAAATATATCACTTGCTTCAACGGTGAAGGTTTTCCATCGTGAGGAAACCTGCACGCCTAAGAGTTCTCCATAATGTTCTCAAAGGCGTGTGAAGTCTGCCAATCCGCAGATGGCCAGCGTGGTGGACTATGGCCAAACCCTTCTCATATTGAGAGGAGTCCCGTGCTCTGTAGTGAGCCGGTAATGGGTTGAACATTCAATTACATTAAATTCATATATTGTTCTTTTTATCATTATATTTTACTGCCATAATTTCTTTAAATTGATTTGTTTTTAGTGACTTATGGCCTATTTATTTTGTTTTGGTTTAACATTTTATTTTGTGGAACCCTGTATTTATTTCTTGGAGGGCGATGATTATTGCAACTCAGTTTATTCTTCTGTAGGATCATCGTTTTCATGTGTTAAACCTTCTTGTGTTATTGTTCCTAATAAAAATCATTTTATCTTTATCTTTTGTCATAACGTAGTACCAATTAAATAACCAAATAAAACTGAACAAAGAATTCCCTTACAATTTTCACTGCAAATTTAGTCCCTTATAGAGAATAATTTATAAGATAATGATTAAAAATGCAAATTGCTGTAAAGTTACCCCTGTACGAGTTGTTTTATAATATACGAAAGCTTCCAATTAAGTTCCGTGGAGCGAACCCAACGTTGATTACTTTATGATGTATGTGATATTACGGTTTATGATCCTTTCATTAAAGTCTTATTTATCTTAACCGACGAACGTCTATTTAACTAACTCAATCAGCCTTTAAACGTCCATTGCTGGACAGAGGAGACTGGCTGTCTTTCTGAGAGCGTGCCACCACCTCCGTTTGACGACCTCCATGGCGCTGCGCACGCGCTGTCAGATTATAAAATAGTTGGAGGTCCTGGGTTCGATTCCCGGCTCGAGTCTGGCCTGGTGGGAGGCTTCGGCCGTGGCTAGTTACCACCCTACCGACAAAGACGTGTCGCCAAGCGATTTAGCGTTCCGGCACTATGTCGCGTAGAAACCGAAAGGAGTATGGGTTTACCATACCCCTTACAGGTTAGCCCGCTACCATCTTAGACTGTATCATCACTTACCATCAGGTGAGATTGCCGTCAAGGGCTAACTTGTAGTGGATGAAAAAAAAACACACATGGTCCTCCGTCTTCCTCATCTACCTTCTACCGGTCGTCAGTTAGCTTAGCGGAACGCAGTCTCCACTACAGAATTGGGGCAGACCCCAACGGCCGTCGGTTCTGCGACAATAATGGCCTGCCAACTGCCACTTTCCGTTGTGCTATCGGTTACTTTTGTTCTCTTACGGACACCCAGTATAGCCTTGAAACTTTGAACTTGTGGAAAAGGCCTACTGTGAGTGTCAACGTTTCTGGTCCATATATCATGACCGGTAAGACGCTATTTATGTTACAAGCAGGTATTTCTCGGGATTACATACCAACTTTACTCCGTACGTCCACCCGTCAGTTCGTCTGTCAGTGAGCCAGCTTTGTATCATGAACCGTTTATTCAACAAGTAATTATTATGATAGTTAGTTTAACGATTCAGATTTGAACTCTGGGTTCCGGGGTTCCATTCCCGGCTCGAGTCTGGTATGCCTTGGCTAGTCGGGTGGTAACTAACGCGGCCATAGCAAGCCAGACATAAGCTGGGAATCGAACCCAGGACCTCCTATTTTTCAATATGATAGCGAATGCGCAACGAAGGCCGTCTAAAAGTAAAATGCGGTTGACTGAAATTGTATGATATTTGTACGAAAGCGAGTTCTTTCGAGTTGAGTGAAGTTAAGTTAGTAAAAATGACAAACTAAACTTGTGTTAAACCTTGGACAAATATATGTTTTATAAAAAAAAGACGTAACATGGAGTCATCGAAGTGTATTTTATCTTTTGCCCCCCTTCAGGGCAACATCAGTCAAAGGGATCCTAAAGCAATGACTTACCTTTGCCTTAGAGCAATGGCCTACCATGCTGTTTAATGCATATTGAAAGTCTTGAACGATTATTATCACAAGTTTTTAACAGCTATAAGCTTCCCTCATTAGGGTAAAATGGATGGCGAACCGTGAAAGCTCGCATCTAATAATATGTAATATCATATAAATTTGACCTAGTTTTATCTTTTCACCGACCTTTTATGGCTGTAATGCATCGTCATTGTAGAGTGACATTAAAATTACAACTCACGTTTCTGTAATTATACCTACCATAGGTACACGAAACGAGTCACCCTTTCGGTACATGTTTTAAAACAGAACACAATATGACTGACGATTTGACACAAGGCCGTGTGACCAACCTTGTCCTACAATTGTTGAAAGTTACCTCATTATGACGGATTTCTACAAAAAAATTGACCTAATTTTTGAGTATGGTAAATCAGGTATCAACACCATCGTCGTCAGCCTATTGGTATCCCATTTCTGATCACAAACTCTGTGAAAGGAGAGAAATGGAAGGAGCAGAGCATGGATCAACAATGCGCTAGTCTTATGCGCGTTATAGCATTCTAACCACTAGATTAACGAATCAGTTAAACTACGATATAAAGTTTATTATATTTATACTAGCTGATACAAAAATACTTAAATTGCCATTCCAAAATAGGGGTTTGCGATAGAAGCCTGAAATGGTTGTTAGTAATTTTTAATGCAAAATCTCTCGAAAAAATTATAATTTTTGGGGTGGAACAAAAACCCTTACCCTTATCACTTAGGGATATGAAAATTAGTTTACTTCCTATTCTCAGAACTACCGATTATACAAAATAAACATAATAATCGGTCAAGCCGTTTTGGTAGAATTTTGTTACAAACGCTGTTTAACACGAAAGTATTTATTTTTATATTAGAAAACGCGTATAATACGCATTATATTTTTAAATTACACATTTAAAATACTTCGCAATCTGCCATAAATCAAATCAAATCATTTGTTTGCATAAATTGAGTCAGTTCCTTGGTGCTAATATTTAATTACAAGAGATTACACAGGCAGGCATGCAAAATAGTAAACAATAAACAGCAAGTATACTTGGCTATATTCCGCCGACAACCGGGAGATTTGTATAATATAACACCAAACGAAATCTTCCAATAGAACCTCTACGCACGTTTCGACCCGACACCGGATCATCCTCAGGAGATGTTTACTTCACTAGACTTTACTTTTTTCTTTACTTTTGTTTATCATGGACTTCCGCAAAGTAACGCCTGCTTCTATTCATTATATGCAAAATAGTATTTTAATAATTCTTATTCTAACTTTAAGATATAAAAAAAAAATGTTAAATTTTATGAACAATATTAATAAAAAAAATATATCATAATAATTGGACGTAGACTACAAATTATAGATAACTCTTAAAGTTTGCACAACGGTGACAAAAGAGGTATTTCACGAAAGAGAATTTTCGATGCACAAAAATGTTTTTTATCGCAAAAAATTCTAATTTCCGCGTAGTAGTTTTGGAGATCAAAATGGCTGGCCGTAATACACCGCTTTTGTTACATCAGAAGTGCAGCCGGAAGATCATATGCGGTAGATGAACTAACTGGAACTGTGCCAAGCTATAAATTTAGCGCCGCAAGCCGCTAGGCGCAGTGTTAGATGACGCTTTGATGAAAGCATTTTTAAGTGACCGGACCTATTACTTTAAATAACGTAGTACTTACTAAAATAAAAAATAGCCATTTATTCAACTACCAAGTCAATAAAAATAATTAATTATGTCAATATAAATTATGCTTATTTACTCGTTTTCATGTGTATTTTTTAATATATATCATTAAATTATTATTATATTGAGAAACTAAAAAAATAATGTGAATGTTTTTTTTTTACAAGTTTCAGTTCAATTTTATATTATAATATCGTTACAAGTGTTTGGTAGAAGTCGCCTCTCTACCGTAGGCCTCCCCCAGTAAGACTTACTACTAGTACTTTTTCATTTCCTCTTTTATACATTTAATTTAGATAATTTTTATGATAGCGATGATGCTACAACATGGTAGCGGGCTGTACCTGTTAGAGATACCTCTAAAACGTAATCCCTAAAAACCAATATTGAGTATATAGTAATAGTACATACTCAACTCAATACACTCCTAATAAATTTAAGGATTGGAACGCTAAATCGCTGTACCATTATGCATAAAAACCGATTAAGAATATGATTAAGATAACCGCTTAATCCATTACAGGTCCGCTTCAATCCTTATTTGCATCATCATTTACCACCAGGTTTCAGTCGAGGTTTATCTTGTAGTATAATAAAAAAGAAGCTTTAATAAAAAACTAGTAATAAGTGAGCGAACATTAGATCAAACGCGGCAATCCAATGTTACCTTGTGCGCCCGCTGGTGCTTTTTTAACGTTTAGCACCACTGAAGTGGTGCCCTTTTTATATAAAGACCATTCCGATTAAGTATTACTGTACTAATTTTGTTACACATTTTTTTTTTAAGTTAGCTCTTGACGGCAATCTCACCTGATGGTAAATGATGATGCAGTCTAAGATGGTAGCGGGCTAACCTGTTAGGAGTATGGTAAACCCATACTTCTTGTTTCTACACGACTTCGAGTCGGAAGGCTTAATCGCTCGGCGACACGTCTTTGTCGGGCCGGGAATCGAACCCAGGACTTCCAACTTTATAATGTGACAGCGCACGCACTGCGCCACGGGGGTCGTCATAATTTTTATGGTATTAACTTTTAGATTTTTTTTTTTTTGCTAAAATTACGCAATAGCAACCTGCTTTATTTACATTGTCACGGATTACTATCGCAATAGATAAAAACAATTACTAATAACTAGTATTATTTGAAAAGGACAGTATAATATGTTATTAGTGCCTTATAGTCCTTTAATTGAAAAAAAAAACAAGCGACATCATAATTATAACTCGCGGGTATAAATGATAATAATAATTCGACTCTTTAAGATAATGTTTTTTTATTATACATACCACGCTCCTCCTATAGGCAGATGCTAAACTTTTAATCTCTCTGTATATACATGAAAGAGGTGGATGTCGATTTTCATATGAGAACGAAAATAGGTTTTTTTTTATACACTACAAGTTGGCGTTTGACGGCTATCTCGCCTAGTGGTAAGTGATGATGCTGTCTAGGATGGTGGCAGACTAACCTGTTAGGAGTATGGTAAACCCACGCTCCTAGTTGGTTTCTACGCGACATCGTGCCGGAACACTAAAATCGCTTGCCGACACGTCTTTGTCGGTAGGGTGGTAAATAGCCACGACCGAAGCCTCCCACCAGACCAGACTCGAGCCGGGATTTGAACCCAGGACCTCCAACTTTATAGTGCAACAGCGCACGCACTAAATAATTTAAATAGTACGTACGGTTTGGTTAATGAAAACTATTGCATGGTTAACTCGAATAATGTTAACTATTCATTATTTTAATCATCAAAGCAATGTAGATTTTATCGCCACACCGCAGTATTAGACGATAAAATCCAAAATAAGGTTGAAAAATATTTATATAGCTTTATTAAGAGATTATTTTTGTAATTTCACCTCTATAACTTTACTCGAAGTCTACCCATTTGAACTAGGCCAGCGTGGTGATGTATGGCCAAAATTCTTCTCATAAGCATGAGTTTAGATGAGATAATATATGCCTTCTAGTGTGCTGATAATGGGTTGTTTTTGATAGTGAGGCATCGTACTAAAACGCTTCAAAACTATTTTCATTTTTTTTTATTCACTCCGAGTTAGCCCTTGACGGCAATCTCACCTGATGGTCAGTGACAATGCAGTCTAAGATGGTAGCGGGCTAACCTGTTAGGTATAATATGGTAAACCCATATAGGTAGGTATATAGGTATTACTGTATTAATTTTGTTCCACATTTTTTTTTAAGTTAGCCCTTGACGGCAATCTCACCTGATGGTAAGTGATAATGCAGTCTAAGATGGTAGCGGGCTAACCTGTTAGGTGTATGGTAAACCCATACTCCTAATTGGTTTCTACGCGACATCGTGCTGGAACGCCAAATCGCTTGACAACACGTATTTGTCGGTAGGGGGGTAACTAGCCACAGGCTTAGCCTTCCACCAGACTAGACTCGAACAGACCCAGGACTTCCAACTTTATAATGTGACAACGCACGCACTGCGCCACGGGAGTCGTCATAATTTTCATGATATTAACTTTTAGAAAAATATTTTTTTTTTCATTGAACCCAGGACCTCCAACGTCGTTTCATATATTCATGAAGTCATAGAATCGTTTGATTCATTAAGTAGGCACACAATCGCAAATAAGATTACTTATTACACGCTCTGAATAATACAAATGCCAATTAAATTCTGTACCACTACTTAACGACATGTTGAAACAAAACAAGATGTCAAGGAGCCTAACATCGCTCACATATGCCTTATTTTGAAACTAGGGCCTTTTGTACACGAGCGGAGTCATACCACCCCTTTTGGGACACTTGACTTACACGCAAGTTGCGTGTACAAGACGCATGCAATATTTGAGTATAGACGCATGATACTATGAACTAATTTTCGAAAATGAATTAAAAATGTTGTTTTGATGTACATAAAAAACAAGAAATCATTACCCTTTTATCTAATAACGACTCAAAAAAACAGCCCTCCGCGCTACAAAACATACGAGGCAAAAAACTTTTTATATCTTATAATTTTTTTTTCGGACTGTCTATTAGCTGTACAAACCCTATTGGTTGCCACAGCGTAACCGGGCTGTTTGGCGAGCTTCGGAAAGAAGCTCTGCCAGAAAAAATTTTGAACTCTAGGGCTCGAAGAAACTAAGGGAACGACTGCCTAAGGGCGCCTCTTTGAGGCCGAACCTCGGCTTAGGCGACGTTTGGGATAACGGGGGGGTCGGACAGTTAGGCTTATCACTGGCGCTTACTAAATTTTGATTTTACTTTTTTGGACCCTTAAATAAATGGACAAAATTAATACAGCTGTTCTCTTAAAGAATTTAGCTTAGATGAAATCCCTACCGTGGCAAATGGGACTTCACAGTTTGTCTACCGGGGTCACTTCCATTTGTACCAATCTGTCGGGAATCGCTCCCATTTGGCGTTACCTCTGCCCCAGTAACGGGATAAAAGGGAACGACCGAGTTAAAGATTCTAAAATTGGCCTCAATCCGACCTTAACCGGGTTTTCCGAATATCTACTAGAACTTGAACCTAAGATAAAGAAAATAGGGATTGTTACGCCTACAACCTGGAAGGGTTCTGGGTAGAGTGGCGACCTCCGTGGCGCAATGCGTGCGCTGTCGGATTATAAAGTTGGAGGTCCTTCGATTCGGAGGCATTCGATTCCCGGCGCGAGTCTGGATTGGTGGGAGGCTTCGGCCGTGGCTAGTTATCACCCTACCGACAAAGACGTGTCGCCAAACAAATTAGCGTTCCGGCACGATGTCGCGTAGAAACCAATTAAAAGTGTGGGTTTACCATAACCCTAACAGGTTAGCCCGCTACCATCCTAGACTGCATCATCACTTACCGTCATCATAGCGACGTCGATAGCCTAACTTGTAGGGTATAAAGAAAAAAAGTGACGAAAGTTAGTTTCACGATAATCATAATACCTTGTTATATCTCATCATGATCAACCCGTTCCCGGCTCACTACAGAGCCCGGGTCTCCTCTCAATATGAGAAAGGTTTGGCCATAGTCCACCACCTGGCCATGTGCGGATTGACAGACTTCACACGCCTTTGAGAACATTATGGAGAATTCTCAGGCGTGCAGGTTTCCCTACGATGTTTCCCTTCACCGTTGAAGCAAGTGATATTTTAATTATTTAAAAACGCACATAACTTCGAAAAGTTAGAGGTGCGTGGCCGGATTCAAACTGCCGACCTCTGATTAAGAGGCTGACGCCCTAACCACTAGGCTATCACAGCTTTGTTATATCTACTAAAACATTAATACTATAGGTATCTACAGCATTTCAATTATCAAAGCTCCTGTATAAGCTTCTATATACAGTCAGTGAGACGAGCATTAATTTACTGATTATTTATTCATGCGTATACAATGCCGCTTAAATTTAATACGCTCTAAGCAATTCAAATTCCAAGTAATAAGCTAAACTGTGACATGTTGAAACAAAACGTGATGACAAACTGCCTTACATAGAAACTAGGGCATGTTCACACAAGCGGAGTCTATTTCAATGAGTGACCCCCATTGGAACACATGACGTGTACACGCACGTCATGACCGGTACACAATATTGTGTAGTGCTGAGTTTACACGTGACGCTGTGGTCTAATTTTGTTACACATTACTATATACGAAATGTACGAAACCATATCGTGAGGTGTGTTGATTGTAGAAAAGGAAAAGAGTCGAGTGTGTGGTTAAGCAACCTCAAGTAATGTTTTTTTTATTCTACTACAAATTAACTTTTACAGCAATCTCGCCTAGTGGTAATGATGATGCAGCCAAGGTGGTAGCGGGCTTACCTCTTATGGTAGACTCATACCCCTAATTGGACATACGTCTTTTTCTATAGAGGCAACCAACATCAGAAATCTGATATGTATTGTATAATATATATGTCTGTATGTATTATATCTATACAACTGTGACAGCCTAGTGGTTAGGACGTCAACCTCCAAATCAGAGGTCGGAGGTTCGAACCCGGGCACGCACCTATAAATTTTCGGAGTAATGTGGGTTTTAAGCAATTAAAATATCACTTGCTTCAACGGTGAAGAAAAACATCGTGAGGAAACCTGCATGCTTGAGAATTCTCCATAATATTCTTAAAGTTATAATATTCGTAGTGGAATATAGCCAAATCCTTCTCATATTGAGAGGAGGCCCGTGCTCTGTAGTGAGCCGAGAATGGGTTGATGATGATGATTATATCTATTTACCTATATGAGTTTTTGAACCTAAGAGTCACTATCTGTAGCATTGTTTGCCAGTAAACTAGTGGGTCACCTTGATATCTCTCTCTTATATGTATTTTGATAAATAAGTTAACAGGGCTGTGAGACCCTATTATAGTCAAAGCTTTCTGAATAAATTTTAACAGACATGACATTTTCTAATTAATTTATTCATTCGTGTACGATTCCTCATTAATGTAACACGCTCTAAATAATTTAAGTAATTCAAATTCCAAGTAATAAGCTAAACCATACTATTTGTAACGTTAAAACGAAACAGAGTGACAAAATGTCTTACATCGAAACTAGGGCATTGTACACACGAGCGGAGTTTATTTCCATGAGTGACCCCCTTTGGGACACTTGACGTACACGCACGTCGTGACAGGCAACAGGTGCAGTATGTTATGTAGTGCTGAGTGTACACGTGATGTTGTGAACCATTTTTTTTTTTTATTTACGAATTTACCATCAATAACTTAACGAATGTTATTAATACTATCATCATCATCATCATCATGATCAAACCATTACCGGCTCATTACAGAGCACGAGTCTCCTCTCAATATGAGAAGGGTTTGGCCATAGTCCACCAAGCTGGCCATGAGCGGATTGGCAGACTTCACACGCCTTTGAGAAGATTATGGAGAACTCTCAGACGTGCAGGTTTCCTCACGATGTTTTCTTTCACCGTTGAAGCAAGTGATTCATATATTTATTTTAATTAATGCTATAATAATCATCATTTATTTGCCATAATATACGTACAATATTAAAATGTCAGTAAATAATTTAACTCAGTTAAGAAGCCATAACATTACACTAAATTAATAGTGTGCAAATTTTAAATATACCTTATACCTATATTTTTTTAAATAATATTTTTCAAGAAGCATATAAATCAGTCTTTGCTTTAATATATTATATATTTTCGCTGGCATACCGCAAGCACTTTTCATGTAGGCGTTATTGCAACGCTTGTAAGCTATATTATTGTAAAGTTGCATAAAAATCCATTCAGTAGTTTTTACGTGAAAGAGTAACAAACATCCATCCATACTTACAAATATTCGTGTTTATAATTAAGTAGGATAGTAGAATGTGCGCTTTTCAATTTCAGTTTTTATCATGAAGAATTCCTCAACATTTTAATGCTTTTACTTCTTCAACATTTAGATCGACGTATTTGATAGTTTTTGGCTGAGTCTTTTTAGCGTTTTAAATCATTATTATATTAAGCCAATTAATTTTATTTTACATTACGTTATAAATTTCCTTTTCGTATGTCGTTAAATTATTACATTTCAACACTGTTGTATCGTCCGCAAATAACACACAAGGATCGCCTGTGCAATATCAATGCAATGTCAAAAAAGCCTATCACTTGTGAAATTACGAAATACGAGAACCGCAAATTTAACGTCAGACGAAACGCGTGGCTAACGCTAGTCACGTCATAAAACATGTTAGCCGCAAACGATTTGTGTAAAGAAGAAAAATTGCTCTCAAAATCATGCCCTCGGGCTTAAATTCTTGAAGTTACATTCGTGTAAAAGTTTATATTGCGTTCTCTGCCGGAACATTCGTGTAAGTGAACTTCCAAGAATGATTAATGTGTTGACGCGAAATACGTTTTCATATCTCGAGTTTGTAAAATGGAACGGAAAATAAAACACCGCGGAGAGAGTGGTCATAATGGAATGGCATTCCAAAGTTTTGATGACGAGGTTAAAAGTTTATGGCTTTCGATGGGCCTACATCGACTCCTTGTCGTACGGAGTATGATTCTGTACATATATAATTTTTTTAATAAATAGATCCAGTTCCATCTAGAAATTTCTATTGCATATATTTCTTGTTTTTATTATTATTATTTATATTTGTGAAAACTTTTAATGAGTTATAATTTTCTTCTATTCTTATCTATTTACTTTTTCTATTAGCTGTGAATTTTCCTTGTAAAATAAAATAAAATAATAAAATAAGTCCATCGTTTTAAGTAAATGAAGCGAAGCAAATTGACAATTCTGATTGAAAAATCAAAATAAAAATACCGATCTATCCGTGTTAACCTAATACTGACATCTATGACGCGTATGTATTTAATCTTTTTTGAATTAGCGAGGTGATAAAGCTGTGATAGCCTAGTGAAGCTGTGATACTCTAGTGGTTAGGACGTCTGCCTCCTAATCAGAGGCCGGAGGTTCGAACCCGGGCACGCACCTCTAACTTAGTTATATGCGTTTTTAAGCAATTAAAATATCACTCGCTTCAACGGTGAAGGAAAACAAAGTGAGAGGAAATCTGCCCGCCTGAGACACGCTTCTCCGTAATGTTCTCAAAGGCGTGTGAAGTCACACATGGCCAGCGTGGTGGACAATGGCCAAACCCTTTTCATATTGAGAGGATACCCGTGCTCTGTAGTGAGCCGGCAATGGGTTGATGATGATGAGCTGATAACTGAATTTGTTAATATAAAACTTAACATAGGAGTAAATTTTTGAAAATTCGCAATGTTCCTCCATTGATAGCACGTTAAGCCGTCGTTAATAAATACGTGATCATAAGACTGGACGATTGTTCGCCTGAACATCTGTGATACATCAATAAACTAAGAATGATTGAGGTCATAAAGGAAGCTAGGTTGGTAGTTGTAAATTATATATCTAACACATTAGGTACAAGTGCTCGGTGCAAGAACGTGGCCGTTTGCCATACATATCTAATTTATCTAATAACTGAATCATACAGGTAAGAACTACATACAGCTGAACAGTTTTTGTTTACTTGGCTCTGGCCTTTTTAGAAGATTTCAAAATATCTTAAGCATTTAATAGCGCAATACTTGAGAAAGGTTGTTCAACGTCATTATACGACCCTAGAAAGCCAAGTACTAAAAAAAAAGGTTTTGTAGGGAACACTGATTCAATGTGTGAAAAAGTCTAGTCTAGTTCCTGCGACCCCTTGGCTTTTGATGACCTCCGTGGCGCAGTGCGTGCGCAGTCGCATTATTATGTTGGAGGTCCTGGGTTTAATTCCCGGAGTCTGGGCTGGTGGTGGCTTCGGTAGTGGCTAGTTACCACTATACCGAGAAAGCGTCACCAAGCGATTTAGCGTTCCGGGACAATGTTGCGTAGTTACAAATTAGGAGTATGAGCTAACCCCAGCCCCAACTAAAAATATAAAAGGAGAGACAAAGTTATGAATCCAATAAATCTGTCTCGTTTTAACTCTTACAGAAGAATCTCAGCCTCAACCGTTAGGCGCATTTATTTCCTGAGTGCCTGAGCCTTTTTATCAGATACATTATAAGCTTAGTTAGTTGATATTCAAGAAGTCGATGTACGAGTAATATTAGATAAAATTTACATAGGTACATTTTTTCCATAGCGCAAATTCTACAGAAAAATTGTAAGAATCGAAGCCTCATATCCAAATTGAGTAACGCTGAATTCTAAACAATCGCGTAAAGTAAGGAATATGTAATGAAATCAGCCTCAAGATAAACTGAATAAATTCTCGCTGACATCTAAAATATTCAATACGGTACCCGTAACATTTTTTTTTTTACACAAAATTACGTTATTCTATAGTTATAGTAGCATATAGCAATATAGCAAATAAGCTGTGATAGCCTAGTGTTTAGGAAGCTCGTCTCCTAATCATTAGATCGGGTGTTTCGAGGCACGCACTTTTCGGAGTTATGTGCGTTTTTAAGCAATTAAAATATCACTTGCTTCGAAGGTGAAGGCAAACATCGCGAGGAAACCTGCACGCCTGAAAGTTCTCCGCAATGTTCTCAAAGGCGTGTGAAGTCTGCTAATCCGCTCATGGCCAGCGTGGTGGACTATGGCCAAACCCTTCTCATATTGAGAGGAGACCCGTGCTCTGTAGTGAGCCGGTAATAGGTTGATCATGATGATGATGAACCACCCGTTTACCAAAAAACTTTCAAGTTTTCCAAAATGTTTCCAAAGGCGTTTGTAGTCTGCCAATCCACACATGGCTGACAGCTGACAGCTAACGTTCCCAGGGTATTTAAAAAGAACTAAAGTGGCTTTAAGATTAGAATTAAGAAGCGACACTTTGACAGTCATTTTTCTTCTTTACAGAAATCGTTTGTGAGATACAATGTTTTATGATGTGACTAGTGTTTTATTTATTTAGATAGTGTATTAGTGAGTTGATGATTATTGAAATAGTCATATATATACCAGGAATTACACTAATTAAAAAAGATACACTAAGAGTTCTATGAAACAAAAGATTTCAAAAGCGCCTTCTAAAGGATTATTTGGATTAAGTTTTTGATTGATTGAAATTTGTCTAATTGATTTTGGCCTATCAGTGCCGCGAAGTTCAGAAACTTGTGCCAAGTTGACTGAGGACTTCCTGCGACTTGTTCAGAGTTAAAGTTATTGATGGGACTAATCGTTGACTTAACGACGACGTAACTTATGCACTTTAAACTTTATGACAAATTCCATGGCGCAGTGCGTGCGCTGTAAAGTAGGAGGTCCTCGGTTCGATCAGAACGAGGTAGATCTGGTCGAACCGAGGACTGAGGCTTCGGCCGTAGTTGCTTACCACCCCTTTTTTTTCACGCTGGGAAATGCTTTTACGCGTCCCCGCCGGAGGTGACGCAGGCAAGACTGCGCCGCTTCCATCGGGGTATGTGGGACTCCCCAGCGGCCAAGCTGGCGACCAGAATACCCACTAAAACCCAGCGATGCTCCTTCGCGTCACCTGGTGGCTGGGTCACGGGAACACTTATGCACTCAACCGCGGCCCAGCCATTGCTTACCACCCTACTGACAAAAACGTGTCGCCAAGCAATTTTAGCGTTCCAGCACGATATCGCTTAGAAACCTAGGAGTATAGGCTTACTTATAACTTAGCCCGTTACCTAATTAGATTGCACTATCACCATGAGATTGCCGTCAATAGCTAACTTGTAGTAAATAAAAAAACAAAATGTCAATGGTTACAAATATGTAGTCGATACGCTCTCATATCACTAAACAAAAATTAATTTAGAACTCTAAAGTAGAGTTATCCCTTTTCCCAACTATTACATTGAAAACGAATGGTAAAAGCATTTCCTTTAGGCTTATCAGTCTAGTTTACAAGTACCTTAATAATGATTTGTGTATGAATACAATGAATGAATACGCTTTAGTAGTATACTAGGCTTAAATATACCTTATATACATCAAAGTACCTGGCCTGGAATTAAAGGCCGACGGGGGAGACCAGACGGCTGGAGGTTGGGGCGACAGGTTCAAAAACCGGCGGACTAATCTAGCCGAGTTCAGTACTGCAGTACTACTAAAGCGTATTTAAAATAATATGTCTTGTAATTCCATTTGTTTTTTTTTCATTTACAGTGAAGCTAATTCTTGGATAAACTCGAATGTTAAATTTTGCTTTATTGGACGTAGTTATGCAAGAGGGATTCACAAAAACCTGAAAATTGAGTTTTACGTATCTAATAAAGTCGTAGAACTAGTCGAAACTTTTCTCATCGAAAAGACACCAGATATATTATCATCATCATGATCAACCCATTGCCGGCTCACTACAGAGCACGGGTCTCCTCTCAATATGAGAAGGGTTTGGCCATAGTTCACCACGCTGGTCATGTGCGGATTGGCAGACATCACACGCCTTTGAGAACATTATGGAGAACTCTAAGGCATGCAGGTTTCCTCACGATGTTTTCCTTCACCGTTGAAGAAAGTGATATTTTAATAGCTTAAAAAAAACGCACATACCTCCGAAAAGTTAGAGGTGCGTGTCCGTGTTCGAACCTCCAACCTCTGATTTCCTAATCAGAGGTTGGAGGTTCGGCGGACGGCCTAACCACTAGGCTATCACAGCTTACCAGAGAGATAAAGGTGGTTTAATTTATACTACCAGAATTAAACCCCTATTAAAGCAGGTGACTTAACAAATGTCAGACAAACTCCACAATTCAAGCTAAACTTGCTCAATGTGGGATGGATCCTTTTTGCAGAACTACGTCCAATTGACCATCACTTACAAGCCACGGAGCTAATGATGTAATCCAATTACATAGAGACTCCACAATCCTAATTGGAATTCTGTGAGACACAAAAGATTTAGATGTCGCATCGTCCAAGTTTACAAAAGGAATAGAATCTTGTGATGAAAGAGAATAATCTGTTTGCGACGTTAAGTTAATGGACCTTGTCTTACTAGGCTTTAATTTCACGTGCTATAATTTTCTAACTCGAAGGTTCAGGAAGTATCTATGAGGTAGAGTACACCGGTATTCTGCTAAGAGGTGCTTCTTATAAAGAACTTCAGGCTTATGTTAATTTATCATTTTGTGTTTCATAGTTTAAAACTGATAGACTTTCGTACAAATTTCTAACTATTGTTTTGAGATTTATTTTCAAAAAACTTCATTACGGACGCCTACGTTACGATAGTTGTATGCTAAATTCCGACGATTCATACAATTGTTTGAGCTGTGCATTGATAGATTAGTCAATAAGTCAGTCAGAAATGACGATGATAAATTTTGACATTCCCTGTAGGCACTAGTTAGCCGCGTAGTTACCTATACCAGATATATCTTGGTTAAAAGGCATCCAAGACGTTCTATAAATAGATCTGAGTGAAGCAAAACAATAATATCCTGTATTATTTAAACAACTGGCATGCATTATACCAATAGATGAACTTCACGCTTATAATAGTAGTATCGCAGAATAAGTTTTATTTATATACCTCATTGATTTACCACTAGCCGTAGATCGATCATTAACGCTCAAAAAATGGGACGGAAAAGTAGTGCACAAATAGCGTCGCGTGCACTCCTTTCTCCCAGTGTGTGACAAGGCTAGACGAAAGTCTTGATTCTATCAATCAAGCCGTATAATCCGAATGAATTACAAAGCACGACACGCCGCTATAGATAATATAATGGCCAGATGTCTAGTGTATTATACGGCTTGTAATACATCGATATACCGATATGTAGGAATGTATAGTTAGTTGGTGACAAATTGTCGCCTTGTTTTTGTATGCTGCGCTCTATCTACGGCTAGTGGTAAATCAATGATATACCTACATACAAGAAATCTTTGTACGAAAACAAATACTCTCTTATTGCTGAGTAATAGATAATGCCTGCGATTTCACCCAAGTAAATTAAAGTTATAAATAAAATTTGTGTCACGGACTGACGGCCTAACGGATAGACAGATAGACTGTTAGACACGCAGGTAGACAAGGCATATATATTTTTTATTAAACTGATATTCTAGGATATAATATATCGATACTATCAAATATTATCAAACAGTAAAATTGTTTAGTTATAACTATAGTTATAGACAGATAAGAGGGAAAAGGACATTTTAATGCGAAAATGTCCCAACGCTTAGAAATTAATTAAAGAAAACTCAAACACCTTATCCGCAAAAAGGAAACCTCTGTACAATTTTCTCGGTACAAGGGTTTGGGCTGATTGTTGCTGTGCTGCGGACACAGAGATTTTTTGTTTAAATATTAAAGATATTTATTTGAAACCTACTGGAATACAGATAATATAATTACAATAAATAAAAAGGTTACATCTTAGGTTCTATGTATAAACACTAGGCAATTTTGTTAATTAGAATAAGTTAATGTTAAAAATAGAAAGCTCACAAAATTAAGTATTAATAAACATTATTTACTGCATCGTTTACAAGCTACCGAGATTACAGAGCCATGCATTTAGAGCATCCGCGTCAATTAAAAATGTACGTCTGATCTGTACCCTTAGTGAGTTTGCAGTCTCACAATCGTATAAACGTTTTCAAGTATCAAAATACAGTAACGATAAAATAAAATGGACTTTATTGACCTTATTTTAGAGTTCATTAATATTTATCTACACTTTTACAGCAAGCGTTTTTAGCAGAAAGTATAAAAGATGAAAAATTAACCAATAAATCGTCTCTTATTATTACCAAAAGTGAAACTGTACCTAGAACTGAATGTACAGATAATATTACTTTTGATTTGATTAATTGATTATTTTGGTGGCCAGAAGTTGGCTCTTAGCACTCGTGCTTAACTCGACTCATCCTTGGTTTTTTCCCTCAAAAAAACCTTTCTGAACGTGGGGTGCGTCCAATAACATAATGATACAAAAATAATCACACGTGGTGAGCAAAATTCTCTATGGCCATAAATGTCAATCTACTATGACGTTTACAAGTGACAAATACGTCACTTCGTTCGTAAATTGATGCAGTCACAGATATCTAAATTAATATCGAAGTTTGTCGTAGAATTTTTATATTTTACAAACTACAAATACAGGACGACACTGTTACAAGATAAACAATAAACAGCAAGTATAATTTGCTATATTCCGCCGACAACCGGGAGATTTGTATAATATAATACCACACAAAAGTAAAGACTTTACTTTACTTTTCTCGCTTGTGAAGTCAACATCTCCTGAGGATGATCCGGTGTCGGGCCGAAATATGCGTAGAGGTTCTAGTGGAAGATTTTGTTTGTTATGTTATACAAATCTCTCGGTTGTCGGCGCAATATAGCAAATTATGCTTGCTGTTTATTCTTTATCATGGACTTCCACAAAGTAACGCCTGCGTCTATTCATTACTGTAACAAGAAAGTTTATGCTCATTCTATATTGACGTAAAGTTTCAATACTCCTAATCGATTACCATCGCGGAATCGCGTATCGCAAGCGTTTCATACTAGGGCTACTCAAATGTTAGCGATGCAGCGCTAAATTTCCATTTTGGCTTGGTTCCAGATAGTTCACCCACCGCACACAATCTTCCGGATGCACTCGTGATGTAAAACAACAGTCGCCTCTCTTATACTGATCTTCTATCATACTAATGGGTGTTTCGTACGTCGGATGATAATCTGTTTTTGGGGTGAAACTCCCAAACTAACTATTTGATATTTTTCGGAAGAGAATTGAGAGTGAAATTCAAAGGATTACGTTAGATACATTTCATTACATGAGAGAGAAGAGAAAAATATAGCGAAATATGACCAATTTTGTAGATCTTCAAAATGATTAATGTCAGAATTTCATCATCTTTAACCCATTGCCGGCTCACTACAGAGCACTTGTCTCCTCTCAATGTGAGAAGGCTTTGACCATAGACCACCACGCTGGCCATGTGCGGATTGGCAGACTTCACACGCCTTTGAGAACATTATGGAGAACTCTCAGGCGTGCAGGTTTCCTCACGATGTTTTCCTTCATCGTTGAAGCAAGTGATATTTTAATTGTTTAAAAACGCACATAACTCCGAAAAGTTAGAAGTGCGTGCCCGGATTCGAACCGCCGACCTCTGATTAGGAGGCTGACGCCCTAACCACTAGGCTATCACAGCTTTGTCAGAATTTATTTAATATTAATAGATTTCAATGATGCTTGTTTTATTAAATACTGGTTTATTACTGAGTTATCATTTGAAAAAAGACTTGAAAGATTTGAAATATCCTATAATAAATGTTCAAAAAATCGTTCCCATACACACGTAGCTTTGTTATAATGCACCAATAGCTGTGCATTGATAGATTAGTCAATAAGTCAGTCAGAAATGACGATGATAAATTTTGACATTTCGTGTAGGCACTAGTTAGCCGCGTAGTTACCTATACCAGATATATCTTGGTTAAAAGGCATCCAAGACTTTCTATAAATAGATCTGAGTGAAGCAAAACAATAATATCCTGTATTATTTAAACAACTGGCATGCATTATACCAATACATGAACTCAACGCTTATTATAGTAGTATCACAGAATAAGTTTTATTTATATACTTCATTGATTTACCACTAGCCGTAGATCGATCATTAACGCTCAAAAAATGGGACGGAAAAGTAGTGCACTAATAGCGACGCGTGCACTCTTTTCCCCCAGTGTGTGACAAGGCTAGACGAAAGTCTTGATTCTAACACGACATTACATGAATTACAAAGCACTACGCGCCGCTATAGATAATATAACGGTCAAATGTCTAGTGTATTAGACGGGTTGTAATACATCGATATACCGATATCTACTCGTAGGAATGTATAGTTAGTTGGTGACAAATTGTTTTTGTATGACGCGCTCTATCTACGGTGAGTGGTAAATCAATGATATACCTACATACAAGAAATCTTTGTACGAAAACTAATACTGTCTTATTGCCGAGTAATAGATTATGTCTGCGATTTCACCCAAGTAGATTCAAGTTATAAAAACAAAATTGTGTCGCGGACTGATGGACTAACGGATAGACTGGTAGATCCAGGTAGACCAGACCTATAATTAATTTTTGATTAAAAATGTATTCTAATGTATATCAATATTATCAAATATTTCTTGAAAAATTGACAGCAAAATTGTTTAGTTTTAACTATAGTTATAGACAGATAATAAGGCTTCTTTAAAGCGAAAATGTGAAATTAATTAAAAAAACTAAAACTCCTTATCCGCAAAAAGGAAACCTTTGTACAATTTTCTCGGTACAAGGGTTTGGGCTGATTGTTGCTGTGTTGCGGGCACCGAGTTAAAAACAAAAATGTTTAGATATTAAAGAAATTGACTTGATAACCATTCTCGGCTCACTACTGAGCATGGGTCTCCTCTCAATATGAGAAGGGGTTGGCCATAGTCCACCACGCTGGCCATGTGCGGATTGACACACTTCACACGCCTTGTAGAACATTATGGAGAACTCTCAGGCGTGCAGGTTTCCTCACGATGTTTTCTTTCACCGTCGAAGCAAGTGATATTTTTAATTTTTTTTAAAACGCCCATGACTCCGAAAAGTTATAGGTGCGTGCCCGGATTCGAACTGCCAACCTCTGATTAGGAGGCGGACTGACGCCCTAACCACTAGGCTATCACCGCTTCGTCTAAAGGAATACAGATAATGTAATTACAATATATATAAAGGTTACATCTTAGGTTCTATGTATACACACTAGGTAATTTTGTTAATTAGAATAAGTTAATGTTAAAAATAGAAAGCTCACAAAATTAAGTTTTAATAAACGTTATTTACTGCATCGTTTACAAGCTACCGAGATTACAGAGCCATGCATTTAGAGCATCCGCGTCAATTAAAAATGAACGTCTGATCTGTACCCCTTAGTAAGTTTGCAGTCTCACAATCGTATAAACGTGTTCAAGTATCAGAATACAGTAACGACAAAATAAAATGGACTTTATTGACCTTATTTTAGAGTTTATTAATAATTATCTACACTATTACAGCAATCGTTTTTAGCAGAAAGTATAAAAGATTAAAAATTAACCAATAAATCGTCTCTTATTATTACCAAAAGTGAAACTGTACCTAGAACTGAATGTACAGATAACATTTGATTTGATCAATTGATCAATTAGTTTGGTGGCCAGAAGTTGGCTTTTAGGGACACTCGTGCTTATCTCGACTCATCCTTAGTTTTTTCCCTCAAAAAAACCTTTCTGAACGTGGGGTGCGTCCAATAACATAATGATACAAAAATAATCACACGTGGTGAGCAAAATTCTCTATAGCCATAAATGTCAATCTACTATGACGTTTACAAGTGACAGATACGTCACTTCGTTCGGAAATTGATGCAGTCACAGATATCTAAATTAATATCAAAGTTTGTCGTCGATTTTTTATATTTTACAAACTACAAATACAGGACGACACTGTTACAAGATAAACAATAAACAGCAAGTATATATTGCTATATTCCGCCGACAACGGGGAGATTTGTAAAATATAATACCACACAAAAGTAAAGACTTTACTTTTCTCGCTTGTGAAGTCAACATCTCCTGAGGATGATCCGGTGTCGGGTCGAAACGTGCGTAGAGGTTCTAGTGGAAGATTTTGTTTGTTATGTTATACAAATCTCTCGGTTGTCGGCGCAATATAGCAAATTATACTTGCTGTTTATTCTTTATCATGGACTTCCGCAAAGTAACGCCTGCTTCTATTCTTTACTGTAACAAGAAACTTTATGCTCATTCTATATTGACGTAAAGTTTCAATACTCCTAATCGAATACCATCGCGGAATCGCGTATCGCAAGCGTTTCATACTAGGGCTACTCAAATGTTAGCGATGCAGCGCTAAATTTCCATTTTGGCTTGGTTCCAGATAGTTCACCCACCGCACACAATCTTCCGGATGCACTCGTGATGTAAAACAACAGTCGCCTCTCTTATACTGATCTTCTATCATACTAATGGGTGTTTCGTACGTCGGATGATAATCTGTTTTTGGGGTGAAACTCCCAAACTAACTATTTGATATTTTTCGGAAGAGAATTGAGAGTGAAATTCAAAGGATTACGTTAGATACATTTCATTACATGAGAGAGAAGAGAAAAATATAGCGAAATATGACCAATTTTGTAGATCTTCAAACTGATTAATGTTAGAATTTATTTAATATAAATAGATTTCAACGATGCTTGTTTTATTAAATACTGGTTTATTACTGAGTTATCATTTGAAAAAAAAACTACGTTATAAAGAAAGAAAATATCCTATGATAAATGTGTAGAAAAACGTTCCCATACACACGTAGCTTTGTTATAATGCACCAGCAGTCAAATCACTACCGTGTGTGTGTTTTGTGAATTTTTATATAAGTACATCAGTATATTTATCTACTTTAAATTTATTAATAATTTTTTTTTAAATTTATCTACATTGTTCAATGCTATTTTACGTTGGGATGTTAAGATCCAATTAGAAAAAAAAAGGTCAAAATGATTTTCTTGATCGTTAAAGCAAGTGACAGTTAATTTTAAATTGCTTGATTCAATTTAAAATTTACGAAACTTCGTAAATTTAGAGGTCCTCCTCAACCTCGATTAATCTATACCCATTTGTATTTTAATGGTAAGTGATGATGACAGCATCATCACTTACCATCAAAATATCTAAGATGTCTATCGATGAACCAAACTCGAGTCGAAAACTGATCCAAAGCTATTTAACTTTACAATGCTACAGTGCACGCACTACGCCACGGAGTTCCTAAAAAATAACGGAGAATGGACCGAGGAATCATTCGTAATTCGTTATCAAATATTAGTTAGTGCTAAAATTTAAATTACGACTATTATTAACTTTTACGAGTTTTTCAGTACCTGCAATATAATTAAACAATAAACAGCAAGTATAATTTGCTATATTCCGCCGACAACCAGGAGATTTGTATAATATAACACCACACAAAATCTTCCACTAGAACATAATGGATCATCCTCAGGAGATGTTGACTTCACAAGCGTGAAAAGTAAAGTAAGTAAAGACAAATCTCCCGGTTGTCGGCGGAATATAGTTTATCATGGACTTCCGCAAAGTAACGCCTGCTTCTATTCATTATTTGCAAAACAATTGTTTCCGACGTTTGCTCTGCTCTGCTCAATTTTATTATGAACTGCTGTACATAGGATCCTACAGAGTGCAATTGGAGTGCTATGACCGACATCTAAAATTGGCCTCGACATTAACGAGCTGTCTCGACCCGAGAGCCGCAAGATTCCACACCACGTTGCAGTTGTTTTACAGCGCCTCTAACGTGAATAATGAATTCTTTGTTTTCATACAAGTTCCTTCATTAAGGTAGTATTTTTATAATCAATAAAATGCACAAGTATTTATCCATTGAGCTAATTCAAAGAAGAATTCCAATTATTACAAAGAATGTGGAAAATATGGATACAAACAACCGTTTTTTAGGTAGCTTCGTAGGTATTGAATAAAAACGTGTGTTTATTTGCGGAAATCCATTATATAGTCTGAACATAGACTTAACAGATCGCCGGACGTCGTTGACAGTTCAGTTCGAAATCGTATTCAGTGGAGATAATAGGGAAGTAATATTCGAAGCTGTGATAGCCTAGTGGTTAGGACGTCCGCCTCCTAATTAGACGTCGGGGGTTCGAACCCGGACACGCACCTGTAACTTTTCAGAGTTATGTGCATTTTTAAGCAATTAAAATATCACTTGCTTCAACGGTGAAGGAAAACATCGTGAGGAAACCTGCATGCTTGAGAGTTCTCTGTGAAGTCTGCCAATCCGCACATGGCCAGCGTGGTGGACTATGGTCAAAGTCTTTTCATATTGAGAGGAGACCCGTGCTCTGTAGTGAGCCGTTGATTATGATTATTCGAAGAGAAGTAGGAAATAATGGAAGAAATAGTGAAAGTGAAACGTGGTGATATTTTAAAAGGCTGTGTAGGTGTCACTGGGTCATCAATACCAGAATGTAAAGATACCTTATCTGTAATAAAGACGATTGAACATTTTAACATGTTGTAACTAATTCATAAGTGAATAACATTTGTGGCAAAATTAAATTTGGTCTGGTTGCGTATCACGGACATTAATTATTACAGCACTTTAATGTTTTTAACCGTAAGAGTTACTTGAGTTTTTAAAGTTAAGTTTTTTTCCGTATTTAAGCAAACGGTAAAAACTGCTGGATACTAATCCAGAGTCAAATTATTGCAACAGAGAATGTTTCGTAAAAATTTACATGGTAAGTGCGTTTTTATTACACCAGACTTTTATCACACTAGCAGTTCCCTGAAGCTCACTCTCGCCTAACATACATTTTTCGGGTCGTATACAGCCTTTCTGGCACAGTTGTGAGTACTGTGGTCTTATAAAACATCTCGTTAAACATCCCAGGGTATCTATATTATTCGAGGTGATATTCTCGTTTAGTTGAAATTCGACGCTAATTTGTGATCACAACCGTTCGTGCGGCTATCCCAATTTTCGCGTGAATAGTCCTAAAACAGAGTAATGAATAATGAAATATGCTAATCTTAAATCTGGACGAGCGATGCGTGCGATAAATTTAACGCTAGCCTAAACTTAATCTATTTTCTTCGAGAGTTGCAAATTTCATAAACTCGTATGTAAAACTATGGATAACAAAGTTGCCCGAACTTTGTTTGAATTCCGGATCAGGACAGAAATGGGTAATGTAGATAGATACATACATTGTAACGGGTTTTAACGATTTTTAACACATCTCCGTAAAACTTCTGGTAAGTAAATTTTACGACCGTCACTTTTAAAAATCCGTACCTACCCTTCGTTAAACATCAGTGTTAGAGTATCGAAACATCAAGTAGTACGGAAAATGCGAGTCTAAACTGAAAGACATATAGGGTAATTTTACTTTGTCGTTTTAATGTTTCGATACTCGAAAGTGACTCCATGTTTGCGATCATGCAAATCTTATGCTAAGGGTACCGGTTAGTGATAAAAACCGGAAACGTGCTCTCCAAGGCACGGGGGTGAGCAAAGCCAATTAAATAACTCCAGTCTGGTACTGATTATTTCTTGACAGAAAAACTTAAAATCCTAATACCTAACAACGTTTCCACTTTATGAATTCACCTTACTCACATGTAAGGGTATCTGGAAGAGATCTCTTATAGAGCTAAGCTTTCCTCTGTACTTCTTTTGTAATGTTCTCGAAGGCGTGTGAAGTCTGCCAATCCGCACATGACCAGCGTGGTGGACTATGGCCGAACCCTTCTCATATAAGAGGAGACCTGTGCTCTGTAGTGAGCCGGTAATGGGTTGATCATGATGATGATGATGATGATTCCAGTAGGTTTCAAGTCAAAATACTAAAAAAAACATCGTCATAGTATCAATATTTGCCCTTGAAAGTATACAAAGAGTGTGATGCCATTAAAAACGTGTGGTCAAAGCGCGACGGTCTGTGTACCATTCCACGTGTGTTAATGTTCCGGTCGCATGTCCCGGCAGCCTTTGTACGCTTGTATGCGACACGCGAAACAAAAGCGTAAGGGATTACACGAACACGCGGCGAACATCACGGCGAATGTACTGAAATACCGCGATACGTTGGCATATGTCTGCACAGCTGTGAAAATGACAAGCCTTAAACAATTACAGGGGAATTACCCACGGTGAGTGGGTATTAAATATTACACTGGTTTGCACGTTCGCTGGCAGGTGCTACTGTGGAGTTTTAAGAATACCTCATGGTTTTTATTATCCACTATTCAAGTTAGCCCTTGACAGCAATCTCACCTGATGGTAAGTGATGATGCTGTCTAAGACGGTAGCGGGTTAACCTGTTAGGGGTATGGTAAACCCATACTCCTAATCGGCATCGACATTCTACGCGACATCGTGCCGGAACGTTAAATCGCTTGGTGACATGTATTTGGCCAGTAGGGTGACTAGCCAGACGCGAGCCAGGAATCGAACCCAGGACCTCCAACTTTATAATGCAATGGCGCGCACGCTGCGCCACGGAGGACGTCATTATTTATAATATTTATTGAGGTCTTCGCCTCGTTGGTATAGTGAACAAGTAAAAATCCCATCTTACGCAATACAAACACTCTCACACACACACACACACACAACCACACACATATACACACTTTCACGCCCACACACTCGCGCACAAAAAAAAACACACACCTGGTTCTTGATTTGATTTTAGATATACTCGTATATAAGAATATATTATATACATTTTACGGAAGGCGGGACATCCTGGCACAAGTAAAATAATTACTTAAAAGGATGTCCCAATAACGAATAAATGTTATGTAAAACGAATGTTTTAAATAATTTTGACAGATAACGAAAACTGTGGTTCTATTACAGGTAACATAACGTCGATATATCAGAACCAGCACGGAATCAGGAAATTGGTGGGGTCCACCTTCGTAACTTAAGCCTTCGACTAGTAACATGTTATAATAACCATTGAAGGCCACCAACTCGCTTTGGAGCAGCGGAGCGGTTTATGCTCAAACCCTCTCAGGATCCCTCGAGGAATGAGGCCTGTACCCATTCAGCAGGACTTAATGACTATATGAGGAATAATTAAAGATATTTAGATAGATAGATAGATACTCTTTATTGCACACAAATTTAAAAGAAACAACAACCCTGAACACTGAGTATGCAAAGGCGGTCTTATTGCTTAAGCAATCTCTTCCAGACAACCTTGGGGAAAGAAGTAAATAAAAGAAGAGGGCAACAGCGCAATATATAAATATAATAATATTATCAATAAATATTTATTGAGGTTTTGCCTCGTTGGTAAAGCTATAATGTTTGACCTCAGATCATTGATTTACCACTATCCATCATTAACGGTCCAGCCGTAGATCGATCATTAACGGTCAAAAAATGGGAAGGAAAAGTAGTACACAAATAGCGACGCGTGCACTCCTTTCCCCCAGTGTGTGACAAGGCTAGACGAAAGTCACCGATTCTAACACTCAAGCCGTATAATCCGAATGAATTACAAAGCACTACGCGCCGCTATAGATAATATAACGGCCAGATGTCTAGTGTATTTGACGGGTTGTAATACAGCGATATACCGATATGTAGGACTGTATAGTTAGTTGGTGACAAATTCTCGCCTTTTTTGTATGACGCGCTCTATCAATGCCTCAGATCCATTCTTAAGTCAGTGCGAAAATTATAAGGTTTTTTATCTGAATCAGAGTTAGTTTTGGAAACAAGTCCTCGCTAGTATGTGCCATAAGTCTATAAACTCCACTAGCTATATAATTAAAGAGAACCGATAAATCATCCTTACAAGACGAGATAGTATTGCCCAGCAGTGGAACACTAGCAGACTGAGGATAGCGATAATTCGGTAGCCTAAGTCTTAAGTAGCCCTAATTTGTATTTCCATGATTAACGAAACAAGTCAAATATTTTATCCATCTCTTTAATTATCTTAATAACAAAAAGACATTTAAGTTCATGAGAGTCAGATTCTTAAAAATATATTTTCGTTTTTATAAAGTAAAGATGTCTTATATTAAAGACCTCTTTTTGTGTTTTATATGGAAAGTAACTCCATACCTTACTGCTCCCGGGGTGCGTTTGGAACCTTCATGGCTTTAGTTTTAAGTTTACAAATGATTTAGTTTAGTTATCACCATCAAATCACTACTATGTAAATTATTGACGCGTCAAAAGTACCTTTTAAAGGACTATTTGAATAAAGATTATTTGAATTTGAATTTTGAACTTACTGTGTCCAGAGCTAAGTGTAGTGGGCTCGATAACCTTAGTTTCTGGTTTTGTTGGAGTAGGAAATGAGTGGCTTATTTATATTTTCGGCGAAAAATACAAGGATTGACTTTACTTCTCTTAATGCTGAAAAGTGCAATGCCAAAAGTGGTTTATAATCCACTCTAAGACTGCTGATGATGACACCGCTTAGTAAATGCTACTTACCCAGCGTGCGGAAGACAATAGGCCTGCTCCTATACTTGTGGCCACCCCACAAAGCGGCGACTGTCACTTGGTACTGCGTGTCAGCTTCCAACCCACTGAGGATCACTGCGTCCGAGTTACCAGCCACCTCCAGCACCACTCTGTAACTAACGTACCATGAGTCAATTTCGTTGTTTTCTATTGACAAGCCGGGGACGGAAGGTGAAGGAAGAAGAAAACGAAACTGTCAGAAACTAAATCCTTTTGGTTTCATTTGGTTTTAGTTGTCATAATATAAGGACGGGAATCGAGCGTTATGCTGATTTTCATTTTTGTGCTTTCAATAATTACTTAAATTATTATGGGCATAATTCAGTAACAGGTCCAAGCCTCGATGATCACCAATATATATATATATATATATATATGTGTCGGCGCGAAGGAAGCTATTAACTTTATTCAGCGGTGCCAAGAACCTCAAGAATTCAATAATTACCCACATTTTAACTATTGATGATTTTGCTAACACAATTTAGACAGTAACACTCAATTTTGTACAAGCATGCTTTGCTATAAATACGGGCGGTTGATGCCTTTCGATGCATTCTCGCTCGAGACGTCGGCCTGTTCGAACCTCTTAGTTATTGTCGCAATAAAAGTGTAAAGTGCAAGTTGTGGTTTTAATTACTATGAGCGAAAGTAAACAAAATCGTGACGTCAGCAACGCTGACGTCACCCTTACAAAAACCAATTCGGACGCTCTTGACTCGACATATTTTATTAAAATAAGATGTGTATAGTATATTTTATACTATATAAGTTAAAATAGAAAAGCTAAAGCGCATAAAGCTTTAGGTAATATAATAAATAATACGTATATAAATACTGTAAAATTAAAAGACTTCCACAAAGTTGAACAACCTAAACAGAATAATGAAACTTTTTAATTTTATAAATTGTCTCGTCTGAAAATATCAGTACCCCACTGGCAGTCTCGACCCGTTCCGTAATCCTCCCCGCGTTGAAAGCGAGCAAAGCCGTTCTTATTCAAACCGTTGCTTTAACAAAACGACCGGGCCATTTGTAAGGCGCCCGGATGAATACTTCACGCTTGCGTCAAAACTGCCCATAGTTTAGTTATAAATACAGTTGCCTTTAATCAGTTTTACCAGTGGGACGTTTCAGCTGAGTAAATATAACCTGCGCTTTCAGGCAGCCCCCGTCAGGAACATACTCTACTCTGACCATTGAGAAAAAGTCACATAATGATGGCGAGCAGGGCTTGATAATATCCGAATTACAAACCGAAAGACTCTCATGGCATAGCGTTATTTCCTTACGTGACGATTTTTATCATTTCACTCCTACCGCAAACTAAAGTAGAACTCTTTGCAATAGAAGAACCCCCTAATTATTCAACTTCGACATCATCAGTGTCACATCTTGAAGCTGTGATAGCCTAGTGGTTAGGACGTCCGCCTCCTAATCAGAGGTAAGAGGTTTGAACCCGGGCACGCACCTGTAACTTATCGGAGTTATGTGCTTTTTTAAGCAATTAAAATATCACTTGCTTCAACGGTGAAGGAAAAACATCGTCAGGAAACTTACACGCCTGAGAGTTCTCCATAATGTTCTCAAAGGCGTGTGAAGTTTGCCAATCTGCACATGGCCAGCGTGGCCAAACCCTTCTTATATTGAGAGAAGACCCGTGCTCTGTAGTGAGCCGAGAATGAGTTGATCATGATGACATGCCATCGGTTTTATAAATATAACACATTTTCTAAAGTTCGTTCTTTCGAACGCAGGTCCAATACATCACGATGTACGGCTTATAAAGGTAAATCGTCTCATTATAATATCATTTCAATACAAGTGAAATTTTGTATTCAGCGTTCTAATGCATGCAAACCAAATGGCCGTCTTTTCCCTTTGCGTTGAAACTGGGCAAAGCGGTTCTTATGCAAACCTTTGCTTTAACAAAATGGTCGGGTCATTTGTGAGACGCCCAGATAAATATTTCACGCTCACGTCATAACGGGCACAGCTTAGCTACTATATAGATGGGTAGAAGCTATTGCAGTGAGATGTTACAAGCCCGAGGAGACAATGACCTAGGCCTCAATGTTGACACACTTAATAATAGTGATAAATTGGATTAATGATTAGCTTTGATCAGAGTCATTCACCACAGAAGCTCTCTGGTTTTGTTCACTGCTCAACCTTAAGTGATACCTCGTGACGTAAGACTGAAATGTCAATAAAGAAAGTTGCCAATTTTAAATTGCAAACTCATATATATCAGTTTATACGTAATATATGTGTTAGCGATATTAATATGGCTCTAAAACAAAATTGCTCGCTAAATTCATATTAATTCTTCTTGTATTCTAATCGTGACTTTTTTCATCACAATTTTGTGACATAAAAACTCACGGCACAAAAGTACGATTTTGCGCAGTTAATGTTGTTACCACTAGACGTTAGGGCTAGACTAGGATTTTCTAACAAGGTTTTTCGTCATTAAGCAGTGTTTTGCTGACCTTTACGTGTCCATTCTGTGACGTATTTTTTTTTTTATGAAATGCTATCAGTTTTGGTGTCATGAGTTGAGGTAGATTATATTACAATTATGATAGTAAAATAAGAATCTTAATTTTTCCTTAATCAGTATTACCTACTTTATGTTTTGGCATAAATTCGTAAAACTCGAATAGCACAAGGATTCATTTGTAATTGTATACAAAATTGCATTTTTATTTATAAGTGTTTAAATATCCTTTTAATTTGCAAGGAAATATTAAATTATTTTATGCTTACGTTAACGCTTATGCTACTTCAAGCCTATGTTAATTTAATGCATCCAATATATTATTTTTCTACACTTAATAGCCGAGTAACTAATCGATCATTTTTATCGGATTGCTCAGTTTTATGCATGATGGCGAGCAATAATGCTTGCAGGTTGTAGATATAACAGAATTACCTATACTGCGATTCGCTAAAGGTTGTGTGATTAAGCCCGCAAATAGACTATTGATTTATAAACTCGTATACAATGAATAATCATGTTTATTCGCCGTACCAGCTTAGCATAATGACGTCAGCTATTACCGAGATTATGAATTGATATAAGTAATATATTCACGATGGTTTATATTATGCGGGCAGTATATACTAGTACTAAACCTATTCTTAATCGTAAAACATTTAAGCAGGGAGCGCATTTGAATAAAAACTGTACAGTATGATTTATACTCACAAGTTTAAAGTTTAAATTAGAGCTTCTAGAAAAGTCCTATTATAGTGTAAAGGATTATGTAAATGATAAGCAAGCTTCGGTATGAAATATTACTCGAATAAGATAGCTCTTACGTGATGGCTCTGAGATGGTGATAATAAAAAGAAGATTTACCCGGCTTGCATCCCTCATAGCTTAAGTTTGATGTTAACGAATGTATATTTCTATGTAAATTATTGATATTGACGTCAAAAGTGTCTTTTAAAGAATCATTTGAATTAAGATTATAGATTGATTCATATAAATTATGAATAATAATACAAAATAAATTATGAATAAAATTATATGGGTTTTTTTACGCAGCTAATTGATTTCGATGACCATTTTATATCTTACTCTTATTAATTTGTTTTATCTTCCATATTTGGAGTGGCATAAGATCATACCTGCATTTTTAATGAATAAACTATATTATCATAGTATCTGGCAGAGACAAACGGCTCGCGTGGCCGCAGAACCGTATTCATAAGTTACTATAGCGGTAGAACTTCTATTTACATTGTCTAATGCGAACTGGTTCTCCTCTGAAATAATCTGAAATCGTGATGCGAATGTTTTTATTTTATCCACTTCTAATTAACCCTTAACGGCAATCTCACCTGAAGGTGAGTGATGATGCAGTCTAAGATGGTAGCGGGCTAACCTGTTATAGTAAACCCATAATCCTAAACGACATCGTGCCGAAACGCTAAATCGCTTGACGACACGTCTTTGTCGGTAGGGTGGTAACTAGCCACGGCCGAAGCCCCCCAACAGACCAGACTCGAGCCAGGAATCAAACCCAGGACCTCCAACTTTGTAATGCGACAGCGCGCTCGCTGCGTCGGTTGTTAAGGGAAACTTTTCGATCCAAAGCTGATAACAACCTTACAATCCTGAAAGATGCCGACTATTCCACCAACAAATGTATTCTGAAACCCTCCAGAATATATTATAATAAGGTAGAAGGTCAGGTCGTAATAAATATGCCAAACCCAAAACAACATATTGTCTTCAAGTTTGAGGAAACTACGAGTATGTTTTGCTTACCTCGACTTCATGAAGAGATAGTAATTTGTAAGTTAGTTGGTTTGTCGGAAAGTAGTTGGCAAATACTGCGTATCACGGGGTCCTGGTTTCGATCCCTAGTCACAATAATGGTTAGGTACCTATTGAGTTTTTCTGTTTGAGATTTAGAACAATAAACAGCAAGTATAATTTGCTATATTCCGCCGACAACCGGGAGATTTGTATAATATAACACCACACAAAATCTTCCACTAGAACCTCTACGCACGTTTCGACCCGACACCGGATCATCCTCAGGAGATGTTGACTTCAAGTTAAAAGTTTTACTTTTCTCGCTCGTGACGTCAACATCTCCTACTGATACCTAACCTAACCTATACTTGCTGTTTATCATGGACTTCCGCAAAGTAACGCCTGCCTCTATTCCTTATTTGAGATTTAGAAAATGGACACGTGCTTCATCGAGCATGATAATCTGATCATCCCAGTTATTATCACAGCATGTGTTACTAATCGTAAGAATATTAACACATGCTGTGATTGATATTTTTCACGACAAACTACACAATTTCAAAAATAAAATAATAAAAACACTAGTCTAGTTAGATTTTGCATATTGCGTATATACTCGTACCTGTATTTATATATTCCTTATTTCGTTATTATAAGGTTTACTTTTCTGTTCCTTTGTAATAAGTTCCTTTTTGTGTTTTTTGTTATTTTCTGTTAGTTAATTTCCATATTATATTATTAGCGACATATTAGCGTCGACTTAAGTTATTATATTAGGCATGCTGTAGTTACCTCTAAATTGATTTATATGTATATCCTAGCACTTAAGGTTTTTAAAATGTTTATTTTTTTACATATAAATCTGTTGGTGGCGCTTTGGATAAATAACTAAATAAATAAGAAAAGCATAGCTCATAGGTGGGAGAAAATTAACTATCTGATTCTCATCCACCTATGAGGGAAGAGGTCTGTATCCATGATTCTGCATTATTGAGTGTTCACAAAATGCGACCAATAAAATCCGGTGCTAGCAGATCTCAAGAGCTACATAAAGGATAGCAATGGCTTAGACGAACACGTATCAAGATATTAATACTACTATTTGTATTCTACTCTGTACCCCGTTAAATTGACGTCGTAACATATAGTTATTATATTGAATTTTGTAACGTGCAATCTGGTATCAAATTGCATTCTGCAATTTCATTATATTTTCACGTACAGAAAGGATCCATTTAAGAGCTTCTTCTAAATAATGTGATTGATATATAACCCTTATACTTTAGGTATTAATTTTACGAATACATTTATGATTATAATCCAAAAAAATTTATGTATGAATCAAAATAGTTTTCTTTTCAATCACATTTATTTTTATCATAAAGGCTACTTTGATTGAAGATTATTTTTTAATTTGAATTTTAAATTAATAGACAAACCTACTTGCTACGGCAACTTTTTTGCATCATCATCATCATCAACCCATTACTGACTCACTACAGAGCACGGGTCTCCTCTCAATATGAGATGGGTTTGGAACGGATTGGCAGACTTCACACGCCTTTGAGAACATTACGGAGAACTCTCAGACGTCCAGGTTTCCTCACGATGTTTTCCTTCACCGTTAAAGCAAGTGATATTTTTTTTTAAACGCACATAACTCCGAAAAGTTAAAGGTGCCCAGATTCGAACCGCCGACCTCTGTTTAGTAGGCTGACGCCCTAACCACTAGGCTATCACCGCTTCCTTTCCGCTTTTAACTTTTTGCGCTGAGGGTTAAACAAGTCATGTGTCTCTGACATCAGCTGGCGTAACTTGCAGAAATGCTCATGTCCATCGCCCACTATTTTTAGATATTTCACAAATAGCTTTATAAATAATGCACAAGCTAGCTTAGTAGGTCGTCCGGGTCATCGATTATTATAGAGATAGCGGAAGCAACAGTACTTCTTCTATCAATAAGTTCAAAGTTTTTATAAAACGAAAGCTTATAGAAAAATCATATAACGATTTTAAGGATTATATAAACGATAAAAAAGCTTGGGTGTGAATTGCTCTATCTCTATGGGTACTATAATTTATTATTGATAATGTGAGATGGTGACAAAAAAAACCTCGGCTAAATTTGTTGTGGGCTTCTTCTTAGACCAGGGCGCATTTGGGACCCTCATAGCTTTAGTTTTAAGGTTTACCAATGTAGCTAATACCATTAAATCACTACTATGTAAATGATTGATGCGTCAAAAGTGCCTTTTAAAGGACTATTTGAATAAAGATTATTTTAATTTTGAATTTGTATTACGTAGTAAGTTACTGACAATACTGTGTTTGGTAGACATTACCTATCTTGTAATCGTTTACACCGCAACTAGACAGATTTGAATAATTCTACGACTATTACAAATCTAGGTTTTATGGGTGTAATAAAGATTTTACTTTAATTCGGTGACAAAAGATCTCAGCCTAAAAAAGTATTAAAATAAAAAAACCGATCCTCAAAAGTCTTTTCTATTCTACTTCTTTCTACATAAATCCATTGTCTTGTATTCTTTCTTAACTTGTGGTGTAATAAAGTGGAATTATATTTTTCAAGCAAGCCTGAAGTTAAACCGCTTTATCTACGTTAGCTTATTAAATTGTGTATTGTTCATAAACAATATTATGTACTACAAAACTAGCAGACTTCAATAGATCGAAAATATCGAATAATAAATAAGCTACAAAAGCGCATTTTATACGTAACGCGGTAAGTTATTCTAAACATGAAAGATGCTATTATTATAAGCTATAAAGACCCTGATCGGTGTGTTAGACTTATGTTATGCTGAATTTATAACATGACGTTTCAACCTTAATGCTTATGAAATCGCGGGGAACATCTTGTACAAGTATTTAAAAAAATCAAATCAATTGTTACAGATCAATATTGTTTGGATTTTCCGTTGTGCTAAAATTCTCATAATTAGGCAAAAGCTTTTTACATTTTATCTTTATTTTATTTAAATAGGCTAGCTAAATTTTTTTGCAAAAGTAACTAGAAATGTTATATTGTGTAGGGGAATCCATTTTTAATATGTAGTAGATATTACATGAAGTTGTATTATTGATTACCCCATTTGGACCTATTTCGCAAGAAACTGTGCCAGTCCAGTTAACTTTGACCTGAAATTGAAAAGTCGAGTCGATATCATTTATAAAAGCGTAGACAGAGAATTTTAGAGTAGAGTACAAAGACGTGTTCTATAAAGTCATTTGAGTTTATAGTCATCTCCCTTTGCGAAATAAATCAGAAGTGCCAAATTATTTGAGTCAGTGTGAGATTTGTTCATTTTTATTTAATTAAGCCAAATATGGTTGATGATGATTCAGAAAATTAATTTGCAATGTTATAACATAGTATCTGATTACTGGAAATCTTATCTTAATAACATGACGTGATGATAATAATTAAGTCCGTAAACCTGCATTTGAGTAACCAGGAGAGTTAACTTAAGCTCTAAATCCCTCTCTCGTACAACAGAAGGTATGTGTTTAAATCAAAGGGATTACTTCTTCTAATTATAAAACATGTGTCATCATATAATTTATGTCAGCAAAGGCTAGAAAGTTAGCATGCCATTTGAAATAACATTTTAGGTATACAAAATCTTATTTCAAATGGCATATCTTTTATTTTCGGAATATTATTATATATTTATAATATCTTTTATTTTCGGAATATTAGTTTTCGGAAGTAAAACACAGACAATAGATGACAGAAAAGCAATAATACAGCACAATTGACCAAACACTGCCCCAAAACAGCTAAGTATGTGTTTCTGGTATACGTTTTGTTTAAAAAATAGGTCGTTAGATATACTTTATTATTTAGCACACAGATTGTGTGTACTATAATTCTGGTCATTTATTTAAGTTCATACAATGGTACAATCATAATCTAGATAAGTAAAATTCACAATCTGCGCACATTTAAAGTACCAAGAATGTATACGTTGTAACGTGCAAACAAGTTAATTATACACAAAAACTAATTATATTAATAATAACTGTAACTTTTTTTCTGTTCTAGGTATTTTATTATAGTATGTAAACTTTACTCTACTGTCGGTTCATGTTTAGTCAATATGTACAATTATAGAACGAGATTGCACTCAATACAAACTTCGATAGTTTTTGTAATGAAAATAAAAATAGGTAGTAAAGGATAAGAGGTAATGAGATATGCCTCGGATAAGGTACTGAATAGCGTTGAGATTTATAATACATTTTTTGACTTATTTTTATATTGCAGTTTGATCTTTATTATATATTTGAAGCTGTGATAGCCTAGTGGTTAGGGCGTCCGCCTCCTAATCAGAGGTCAGGGGTTCGAACCCCGGCACGCACCTGTAACTTTTCGGAGTTATGTGCGTTTTAAAACAATTAAAATATCACTTGCTTCAACGGTGAAGGAAAACATCGTGAGGAAACCTGTCTCATATTGAGAGGAGACCCGTGCTCTGTAGTGAGGGGATTAAGGGGATGATCATGATGATATATATATATTTACTTGAGTTTGTGAACATTGTGAAAACCTGTAAATTCACATTAGCTCACACAGTTAATAAATGGTTATGAAAAAATGTTTTAGCTGCTGAATTTCCGTAATTACAAAAAAAAGTACTTAAAAACCATCGATGCTAGTCAGAGGTACAATCTCGTATTGAACTTACTGTTAGAAGCAACAAAATCATCTTACCTCGCATCTGAAGGCTTGTACGTGACGTCATACTTTTCCACCAGGTCTGCAGTAGTCGACCAAGAGACGCGAACCGTGGTTGGGTTCAGAAATGTGACGGTTATATTCTCGGGCACTCCCGGACCCATTGAACCTGAAAGAGTTCAGGTTAATTAAGATTTTTTTAGTAAAGTGAACTAAAGGTAACAATATCATTGTGTAATATCAACGTGACTTGATGCGAAAGGCCGGAGACAGGATGAGTTGGCGCTGCTTCAAAGAGGCCTATGTCCAGCAGTGGATTAATGTTGGCTGATGATGATGATGATGATGTACGTGACGTGATAAATTTTATGTTATTTCTCATTGGGCTAATATCCTATAATGAAGGTAAATTGCCAACTATGGGACATTATGGGACTGAAAATTATGAGGATGACTTAAAAGATTATTATTTTTAATTACCATTTATTCGATTATTATAACGTTACCGCGGGAAATCAATCACTTTCCAATTTCCAATTAACTGTTACAATAGCATTTTCATAAAATGAAAGCTGCAGTTAATTTTCCATCGCCGATTTATTCAGTTTATTCATTAGTCGGAGTCTCATCGGCTTTCAATTATTTAATACACGAAATAAATTTCCGCTTTGGAGTGTTTAAAACATTGAAACAACAATTCTATCATGTAAATTGTTTTGCATTAAAAATAAAAATTTAATGTCATTTTCAAATTAAGCTTGTAATTACGTAATTTAATATGTAATATTTTTGTTTCAGATCATCTCACATGGATTTGTATTGAGAAATAAGCAATAGCGTAGATACAATGCCTTACCAGATTTGAAATGCGTTGTTATTGTTTTACGCCTTCTCAAACCTTGGCATTTATGTCTAAGCAATGCAATAACGTGTCATGTTGGTCAGTGGTTCAGTGTTATGTTTGACTACGGATCACAGGATTGATTCTCATATCGGTCAGATGGAAGCAGTGCCAGTGGCGGGTTGTGCGCGTATATATATATATATATATATATATATATATATATATTTTAAATTTATCAGAAATGTTATGTATTATATCATTATTGACGTTTATTTACTCGAATACATATATAACTTAAAATAAGACTTAGATTAACCTAACACTAAAAATCTTAAAAAATAAATAAATATTTAATATCATAACTAAAATATATTATTAAAATGAGGTCCTTTAGGCAAGGTTCCGAAGATACTGGTAGCGTTCCCCCTTTGAATGGCTAGATTAATTCTTTGTCCGAGGTAGCTGGCAGCTCTTCGGTCCCCTGTGACGTCGACTAACCTTTTTGCTATTTCCTTAAAAATCCTTAGAGCGCTAGGACCCCACGGACCAAGGGTCTCGACAACGAATGGGACAAAATCATATTCGGAGCCTAGACCCCTGTATTTGCATGCTTTAGCATTTTCAGCCGCTTCACAAGCCGCACCAACTTTGTTGTTGTATATATATATATATATATATATATATATATATATATATATATATATATATATATATATATATATATATATATATATTTATATACATGACAGTGAACGTCCACCGGCAGACGTAGGGATGAAATACTAACCGGCGTGAACGAGGCGCAGCAGCACTGAGAGCAGAAGAGCGACGGCGGCGGGCTGCGCGAGCGGCGCTCGCCGCATGTCGCGCCCACGCGGCCGCTCATGCCATGCCGCTTCTGCAACAAGCGATATACGCGTTTAAATAAATATAAATACAATAAAAAGAAATAAAATGCCTTTTATTTTTCCTTTAAAACATAAACTAAAACATAATTAGAATTGGTGTATTTCGGTGTTGGTGAATTTCATGGTCTCCATGATACAGGTCACCTAGTGTGGAGGCCGCTGGAATTTGTTATAATTTTAAACTGTTTGAAAAATAAAGATATTATTATTAATTCTCAAATCTTAATACTAACTTATTACTAAATAAATATAAAATACACGTTTACTAAAGCAAAAAAAAAACTTTTCCTGACGACCTCCTTGATGCACTTTGGTCTTATAAGTGGGAGATTCCAAATAAGGGAAAATTTTATGAATGTAAAATGTCACGATTTTCTGTGGCTCGGTCGAAGGCGTTGGTCGTAGCTAGTGGTACAACCTAGCGACAAATACATGGAATACTTTCCGGAACGATGCTGCGTAAAAACTGATAAGGTGTTCATTTAACTGCTAAGGGCTTAATATCCCGCTAATATCTTAGAATGCATCATATTAAGCATAAGCTAAGATTGCAGTCAAGGACTAACTTATAAAGGGAATAAAAAATAAACATTCATTGAAGTGTACTGTTACTTGTTTTAATTTAGGAATATTATCTTTTCCTAAGACCAATATGAATAGGTGGACTACAGCATATGCCATGCATTATAAACATGCAACAAATATTTTCAGCTCAGACTTTATTAATGTCGGTATAAATAAAACGAAGCAAGCACATTCAGATTCATAAGTGGTAGAAGTAAGCTCGTAGAAACATGTACGAAAATATATTTTTTCGTAGTATGTATAATATACATACTACAAAAAAATATAAATATTTATATAGGATAATACCAATGATATCTTATCTATTTAAATCTATTCAGCAATGCTGACCATTCGATGTCTAGACAACAGTCGTAAGTTGGAATGTAAATAAGAAAAAGTTCTCCAATCTGGATAAACTAAAATAATATTTACATTGAAATAATAACATGTGCAGAAACATTTACTACGAGTTTAAATCCTTGAAATTTTGCTCTCTGGAATCAAAATATAGTTGAATATATATATCACTACACTAAAATAAATAATATAATAATATGCTATTTATTAAAGGTTGAATATGAAGCTTGTTTTGTTTGTTTTTAAGTAGAGTTCTTATTGACGATCTTCGGGTCCCACTAAACTTTGTGCGCGTACTAAATAAATTTATGCTATACAAACTTTCAACTACTAATCTACGAACTGCCGAGTCGAATAGTCCAACCGTGCTATTCCGTTAAGCTATGCAATCTTTCTGTCTTTTTTCATTACTCGACTCCTAAGGATCGCAGCATTATGTTAAATAGCATTAATAATGAATAGAAGCAGGCGTTACTTTGCGGAAGTCTATGATAAACAATAAACAGCAAGTATAATTACTTTACTTTTCTCGCTTGTGAAGTCAACATCTCCTGAGGATGATCCGGTGTCGAGTCGAAACGTGCGTAGAGGTTCTAGTGGAAGATTTTGTGTGGTGTTACATTGTACAAATCTTCCGGTAGTCGGCGGAATATAGCAAATTATACTTGCTGTTTATTGTGTAAATAGCATTAATAACCTTTCTCAAGAATCCATAGAACGCTATACATAGGTGGAAGATATGAAAATGACGGGCATTATGTGTGGGAGTAATTTTACTGGGCTTTTTAATGTTAAAGATACAAGTCTTGTACCTAACAAGATACTCATTAGACTTATTTTTTTTATGAGTCCGAATTATATAGGAAACAACAACGTATATCTTAACATAAATACGAATATTGCAATGTTATTACCATGTTATGGTATAGCTGTCTAGATTTGCTAATAATGAAGCGTATGCGTATCAGAAAACCTATCACCTGGTTGACAAAGGTCGAATATATCTTGAAGAAATCTTAGCGTAACGCCATAACCATGCTGAATGGTAAGTTCAGACAAGAAAGGAAGTAAATGGAAGGTTCTACAAGGAAAGGAAAGAAGAAGATGATACAGACATTCTAAGCAATCAAACAGCCTTTTCTTCAAGCGTCATGAGTCACAAAACCCTGTTAGGATTAATCAATGTCACAGATTCAGCAAGTTGATTTTGTTTTCCGTTAAGCCGATTAAACAACTGTGGAATTTATTGGCACATCAACCCAAACTACTTAAATTAGGCTTAACGATGGATTCTTCAATCGTGGACAACCGTTAAATTAAGGAATTCTGTGTTAAAATAATTTAACGCCCAGAGGCAATAAAGTGTTGGGAACAAAATTTAATCATGAAATTAATTAAAATAGGAGTGGATATTTTGTGGATGATTGGCAGTTAAATAATTGGTGTTGCTTTCGTTGTATTTTATAAATCATTAGCTTTCATTCTCACTCCCTGAAACAAATTAAAGTTGATGTACTGGACAAATGTGTAATTTTTACGCACCATTTTAGTTTTATTTGGTTTATATTTTATTTACATTATGGAGAATTCTAAGGCATACAGGTTTCTTCACAATGTTTTCGTTCACCGTTGCAGCAAGTGATATTTTAATTACTTCAAAAAGCACACAAAAAAAGCGCAAAAAAGCGCGAGTTATACCGAAAAATTTAGAGGTACGGGCCCGAGATCGAACTTCCGACCTCTGATTGGGAGGCGGACGTCCTAGCCACAAGGCTATCACAGGTTTTAAGCCATATATATTTAAAATCTACACTTAGATTAGATTACATAGATGTACCTATGAGAGAGCAAGAAGCGTAAAGCGTGCCGGTTTTTCGCTTGTCATATTATCTCATGTAATTTGTAATTCTTGTAAATGTGTCGTAAATTCTAGTAATTTTAATAGTTTAACAATTGAACCGATCTTAAAAATTGTATGTAATTTAATAAAAAAACCGCACAATTTCAAGATACAAGATTTAACATGAATTACATATTAATTTTTAAACTAAATTGAATTCAGCGAATGCGCTCAAGTATGGCTACGAATACTTATTTGTATTCTGAGATCCAAAGTAAAAAAAAATTAAGAGTTATTATAATAACTACAGACTAAGTTTTCCGTGCATTCCGAAGATAATTTTGATTTAATTAAACACGTGGGGAATTTGTATACCCCCTTAAATTATGTTACCAACTATACAACCTATTGTTCGAGACAAATTTTATGTTATTGTCATCATCATCATCGTAATCAACCCATTGCCGGCTCACTACAGAGCACGGGACTCCTCTCAATATGAGAAGGGTTATGCCATAGTCAACCACGCTGGCCATGTGCGGATTGGCAGACTTCACACGCCTTTGAGAACATTATGGAGAACTCTCAGGCGTGCAGGTTTCCTCACGATGTTTTCCTTCACCGTTGAAGCAAGTGATACTTTAATTTTTTAAAAACGCACATAACTAGCACTGACTACTAGGCTATAAAAAATGTAAATATTTGCATATGTAGGTGAGTACTTTAACGTCCCACTACGATTTTGGAGAGGCCCTTCTTCACCGCGGGTTACAGACTATATGGGTGAAAAATCGACATATTTTGTCCTATAACGTTATGTCCATTAGATCAACCACCTTTGATACCTTGGGTGGTATCAATTTGAACGTAATGCATTTTGAAACGGTATATAAACACTTTGAACCAAACCATCGTTGCTCTTTGCTAAAGAATATAATATTTATGCAAATTTTCACATTTCCCATTCCCCTTTGTATAAAACACAAAGCTAAACTGCTTTACTCACGCATGCTTTTATAAGATTTATATTCTTTGTGGTTAATAAAACGTTATATTAATATTGTAATTTACGGTAAACTAGTAAAGTGCACAAAGCAACCACTTTGAATAGAAAGGAAATAAGCGTGGCCTACTTATGCATCTTTGATGTGTATTTCTATGCAGCTTCTCTGCGGAACTCTCTGTTTATTCATGAAAACTTGGATCATCATCATCATCATGAACAACCCATTGCCGGCTCACTACAGAGCACGGGTCTCTTCTCAATATGAGAAGGGTTCGGCCATAGTCCACCACGCTGGCCATGTGCGGATTGGCAGACTTCACACGCCTTCGAGAACATTACGGAGAACTCTCAGGCGTGTAGGTTTCCTCACGATGTTTTCCTTCACCGTTGAAGCAAGTAATATTTTAATTGTTTAAAAACGCACATAACTCCGAAAAGTTAAAGGTGCGTGCCCGGATTCGAACCGCCGACCTCTGATTAGGAGGCCGACGCCCTAACCACTAGGCTATCACCGCTTCAAAACTTGGATAGAGAGCTCATACTCCGTATGAGAGTACAGAAAGATGAGTTGACTTAATGCTATGTAATGAATAGAAGCAGGCGTTACTTTGCGGAAGTCCATGATAAGCAATAAACAGCAAGTAGGTATAATTTGCTATATTCCGCCGACAACCGGGAGATTTGTATAATATAACACCACACAAAATCTTCCACTAGAACCTCTACGCACGTTTCGACCCGACCCCGGATCATCCTCCGGAGATATTGACTTCACAAGCGCGAGAAGTAAACTTTACTTTGCAGTGGAAGATTTTGTGTGGAGTTATATTATACAAATCTCCCGGTTGTCGGCGGAATATAGCAAATTATACTTGCTGTTTATTGTTTAATGCTATGTAGTAATTATGGTGATAGTTACGATTTTAGTTATATATATATATATATATATATATATATATCATTATAATCATAAAACTTAAAATTCTGTATATATGGTTGCTATCGTGTAATATATTATCACTACTTTATCTAGTTAGAAATAACTAACTAACGAGAGAAAAATCTGCTTTAATATAAATAAATTTATATCTGAATAAAGTTGACGCAATCGTACAATATTTATAACAGAATTATTATTTAGTGAAAAACACAAAAGAAACTGTGTTCTTTTGTGGTTAAAATATTAGTGTTCTGCGGTAGACGTGCTCTTACACGCAAGGGAGTTGAGAGTGGTGGCATGACGGCATAACGGAGCATTATGCGGTTTACTGTCACGAAATGCTGGTTTATTTACTGTCAAGTCGGGGCAATAGACGAGTCTTATTAAAAAACCATGACTGTAACTAACTGTGCTTCTATAAACTTAAATTAAAAAATATATATATATATATATATATATAGGATCTCAGACGATCTCTCACGGATCTCTCACGGATCCGTGCAGTTCCGGATAAGAATGCAACTGCTCCATATCATCCAATGGATGTCGTAAAAGGCGACTAAGGGATAAAGGTCGTAAAAGTGGGTAACAGTAGAACATTATGGTATACTGTTACCCATTTCTGCGATTAAAAAAGGGGGATATCAGCGTGACCCTTGAACCGAAGGTGGCGGTTAATCCACCAACGAAAACATTCCCAAAGAGGGTTGATGTCAGGCAGGCGGCCGGTCGTAAAAATATATGCCAAAACCCATACAACATGTCAAGTTTGAACGGAATATGCGAATATGTTAGGGCGTACCCTGGAGGCGACGCGCAGGTGCTGCACCCGGTACCTGTGGGAAATGGGCAAGGGTTGTTGCATCAGGGACGGGTGCAACGTAAGAAGCGAGTCCGGGAAGTAAGAATGAGGATGGTAAGCTGGAATGTAGGTACTATGACTGGAAAAGGAAGAGAGTTAGCGGATGTTTTAGAAAGAAGACGAATAAATGTTGCATGTTTACAAGAAACCAGGTGGAAGGGTACGAAAGCTAGAGAACTTGGGGTGGGATATAAATTTTTCTATAGCGGAAGTGATGGCAGGAGGAATGGAGTGGGAGTAGTATTAGACCAGGATTTGAAAAAATGTGTGACAGATGTTAACCGAGTAAACGACCGAATTATAGTGGTTAAGTTAATATTGCACAATTTAGTTGTAAATATAGTAAGTGTATATGTACCGCAGATAGGATGTGATGATGTTATGAAAGAGAATTTTTGGAAGGATTTTGATGGAGTAATGATAGGTATTCCACAACAGGAAGAGATCTATATCGGAGGGGATTTTAATGGTCATGTAGGAAAAATGAATCGAGGTTATGAGAGAGTGCATGGGGGTTGGGGTTTTGGGATCCGAAATTTGGAGGGAGAAACATTACTACAAGCAGCTTCCGCTTTCGATTTGGCAGTAGTGAACACATTTTTTGAAAAACGGAACCAACATTTAATTACATACAAAAGTGGCAATCATAGTACCCAAATTGATTACTTTCTCATTAGGAGAAATAACATAAGTTCAATAAAAGATTGTAAGGTAGTACCGGGGGAACCGTTAGCATCCCAACACAGACTACTACTAATGGAAATTAAACTGAAGATCCAAACTGCAAGTAGTAAGCCTAAAACCCAACCAAAACTAAAATGGTATATGATCGAAAAAGAGGAATGCGCGAAAGAATTTCAAAGGAGAGTGTTGAATAAAATGATTGATATGAATGGTAATTTAAAAACGAAATCGGTGAATGAGTGCTGGAATGAAATGGCTTCATGTATGAGGAATGTGGCGAAGGGTGTTTTTGGAGAAACAAAAGGTAAAAGAATGATAAATAAAGACACGTGGTGGTGGAGCGAGGATGTACAAAAGGCAGTAAAAGGAAAAAAGAATGCTTTTAAAGATTGGAAAAATGTGAGTGATAGTGACATCAGTATGAAAGGTGATCTAAAGAAAGTGTACATGGAAAAGAACAAGAAAGCTAAGAGAGCTGTCGCTATCGCAAGACGAAATACACAGAATAGATTATATAAATCACTTGATAGTCCTCAAGGCCAAAAGGATTTGTACCGTTTAGCGAAAGTGAGAGAAAAGAATGCAAAGGATATTATACATATTAAGTGCATAAAAGATGATTTAGGAAAGGTATTAATAAATGACGAGGAAATAAAAGAGCGATGGAAAGAATATTTTGAAAGGTTAATGAATGAAGAAAATGATTGGAGTGGAGAATTAGAGAAAATACCACTCAACTTGGGAGTCGTAACAGAAGTGAGTATAGACGAAGTAAGAATGGCAGTGCAGAGTATGAAAAATGGTAGAGCGGTAGGACCAGATAGTATACCAGCTGAAGTATGGAAGTTTCTGAAAGTAGATGGATGGAGGTGGCTGACTTCATTTTTCAATAAGTTGTTGCACGAAGAAGCGATCCCTGAAGAGTGGTGCAAAAGTTCACTGGTACCTATATATAAAAATAAGGGTGATATACAGGACTGCAACAACTATCGAGGAATTAAGCTCATGTCACATACTATGAAGATTTGGGAAAAAGTGATAGCAAGAAGAATGAGAAATGAGAGTGAGGTAACACCAAACCAATTTGGATTTATGCCGGGGCGGGGAACGATGGACGCTATTTTCGCACTCCGACAACTGTGCGAAAAATACAGGGGTGCACACAAAAACCTGCACATGGTATTCATTGACCTTGAAAAAGCATATGACAGAGTTCCCCGTGAGGTTTTGTGGTGGTCTATGAAAAGGAAAGGAGTGCCTGGGAAGTATGTGAGTCTTGTGAAAGAGATGTATAGAAAAGCGACCACGTACGTCCGGTCAGAAGCTGGCGTTACTGGCATGTTCAGTGTGGAAGTGGGCTTGCACCAGGGATCGGCTTTGAGCCCTTACTTGTTCCTCCTGGTAATGGATGCTCTTACATCAAACATACAGGAGGAAGCACCCTGGTGCATGTTATTCGCTGACGACATTGTTCTTGTCGGAGAGGATGCGTCTGAGGTCCAGAGCAGATTGGCAAAATGGCAACATAAATTAGAGAGCGTGGGCCTAAAGATAAGCCAAACGAAAACTGAACATATGTTTTGTGATTTTGGCGGCCCCTCTCGTTTCTCCAAAATTGCCTTAAATAGTGTATCCCTACCAGTCTGCTCGGATTTCCGGTACCTCGGCTCGCTCTTCCAAAACGACGGTAATATTGACCGAGATGTGTACAATAGAATGAATGCGGGATGGATGAAATGGCGACAGGTCTCAGGAGTGATATGCGACCCACAAATGCCCCTTAAACTTAAGGGGAAAATTTATAAAACAGTCGTAAGACCTGTCGTGTTGTATGGATCAGAATGTTGGGCGGCAAAAAGAACGGATGAAAGAAGAGTTCATGCGACAGAAATGCGAATGTTGAGATGGATGTGTGGTGTGACAAGAATGGATAAGATAAGAAATGAATATATAAGGGGAAGTCTAAAAGTAGCGCCAGTGACAGAAAAGATGAGGAGTAACAGGCTGGCATGGTATGGTCATATAATGCGGAGGAAAGAAAGTGATGTCACCAAAAGAATGTTATATATGAACGTGGAAGGGCAAAAGAGTAAAGGAAGACCAAAGAAGAGATGGATGGATTGTGTAAAAGAGGATATGCGGGTAAAAGGTGTGGGTAGTGAGGTGACGGCTGATAGAAGTGAGTGGAAGAAGAAGACGTGTTGTGCCGACCCCACATAATGTGGGATAAGGGCAAGAAGAAGAAGAAGAAGATATAGGATCTCAGACGATGTTGGAGTTATTAAACTGCTTCAAAATCAGTTCCTATCTCTCACTTATAAGACTGCCCAACGTTGAAGTTCCTCGTTTACCGGAAAATTATTACATACTAATTACAGAGGCATTTTTTTTTTTGGACTGTCTATTAGCTGTACTAACCCTATTGGTTGCCATAGCGTAACCGGGCTGTTTGGCGAGCTTCGGAAAGAAGCTCTGCCAGAAGAAATTTTGAGCCCTAGGGCTCGAAGAAACTAAGAGAACGTCTGCCTAAGGGCGCCTCCTTTGAGGCCAAACTCGGCTTAGGCGACGTTTGGGATTACGGGGCGATCGGACGGAAACAGAGGCAAGATTATATATGGATATTATCACCTCAGCTAAATAAAAGATTTATTAAAAAAAAAAAAACTAAAATGGCACTTAAAATAGTGTAAAAGGTTCATTATCCCTGCCCTAGAGTATTACACTTCATACGAAGAACAAACATTGCGAACGACAGTTCATATAACGATGGAGGTCAATTTCCTAAACTGGATTTCCCCGGGTTATAGCCAATTTTGACGTGGTCTCGCTTTATCGAGTCGCTCAGAGTTAATACGACTTCTTTATTGATGTTACAGAGAGTATAATAAGTTAAAATATTACTAAATTTTAATAAAATTCTGTTTGCAGATTGCTTTTTTTTTTTTTGACTAAATTTTACTCATTGAAGCAATATCTTAAAACTAGTTTTTTAAAAAAAATCGATGGTATATTTTATGAAGGTGTGATGACTAATCTAAGTGGATAATCACGGCCTAGTTTCTTAGTGAGTTAATTCTATATAGTTCATCGTCTTAATTTAAATAACTCACGATTTCATTCATGTTCAGGAGTGTCTGTAATATTTCTTAAATTGATAATATTTATGCTACTTTATAACCGGAGAAATAAGAATGCTCTATATGCAATGATAACTCGGTTTAAACAATTACTATGCTGTAATTTTTATGTTAATACAGTGTATCATAATTATGAAAAAATAAAATAAAGGTTTTTAAACTTCCGGAGCCACTTGTTTTCTCGGATTAAAAAGTATTTTATATCGTCTACGAGGATGCAAGCTGCCTGGAATTTTATTTAAAACCGCCAAAAATCCTACTTCGTACAAAATTAATGTCTATTTTTTTAAAGGTTAACTAACGAAGGTTAGCAACAATCAAGTTCGTTCACATCCTACTAATATTATAAACGCGAAAGTTTGTAAGTATGGATGGATGTTTGTTACTCTTTCCCGTAAAAACTACTGAATGGATTTTAATGAATCTTAACAATGATATAGCTTATACATCAGAATAACACATAGGCTACAATTTATAAATATATTCTGTGAATTGTACAGAATATGAAGATAAGAGTCTCAAGTACGAGCTATTCTAGCGTGCGCTGCTAAAATCGCTAGAGTTGCACATACGTAATATATCATGGAAATGTTTATCTAATCCTGCGTAGACGAAGTTGTGGGCACCAGCTAGTTTATAATACTAGGAGGTTTGATACGAGATCGTGCACCACTATCTGTACTAAGATATTCTACTTTCAATTTTTTATTTAAAAAATATATATTTTTACTTTAACAATATTACTTACACGGTGTAACATAAACCCAATTGGATTTATCCGTACACCGGTATAATAGAGAATTTATTTTATCTTCGAGCGCTTGATCGTCCAGATAGAATATATTCTTACATATCATATTACAACATATATACTATAACACAAGACTCGCAGACCTAGAGAGAACTGCAACTAAAACAACAATGTTGTCAACAATGTTGAATTACCATTTTAATGACGTGAAAGGCTTCTTCCGTGGCTAGTTACCCTACGGACAATGAAGAACCGGAAACCGATTTCGCGTTCCGGCACAATGACGCGTAGAAACCAATTGACTGCATCATCACTCACCACCCGACGAGATTGCAGTCAAGGTCTTACTAGTTGAGTGTGAAGTAAAAAAAAATCTACGACATTACCATTTTAATGACATTTAATTGACTTGACAGACATTTGACACTTAACATTTCCAGTATTATACTAAACATGTTTTGCGGATGCCAAACAGGCGTAGGTGATATCATGATCAACCCATTACCATATTTTGGCCATAATCCACCACGTTGCCCATGTGCGGATTGGCAGACTTCACACGCCTTTGATAACATTACGGAGAACTCTTAGGCGTGCAGGTTTCCTCACAATGTTTTCCTTCACCGTTGAAGCAAGTGATATTTTAATTGTTAAAAACGCACATAACTCCGAAAAGTTAGAGGTGCGTGCCCGGATTCGAACCGCCGATCTCTGATTAGGAGGCTGACGCCCTAACCACTAGGCTATCACCGCTTCATTATTTTCATCTTTTTTTTAGGAGATATATACAAATACTATTAATATTAATTAAAAAAAAAAAGTATGAAAAAAACACATGTAAATCCGCCTAATGTCGTTAAGGTATTAACACACTGAGCTGCATTAAGAAGCACTGCCAGGTTTATAATCGGATTATACCTAATATCGATTTTACTTATGACTATTGCCTGCGAGTAATTAACACTTTCGTCTGTAATAGTACACTTTACATAAAACACTAAGTCAAAATAATAAAAGAATTCACGTGTTCAAAACCCTACTTTCTTTTTTTTTTAATTTATGAAAAATGATCTTTATTGGCTGTCTATAAATTTCAAACTACATATATAACCTAAAATAAAATTAGATTAACCTAAAACTAAAAATCTTACAAAATAAATAAATATTTAACATCCTAACTAAAATATATTATTAAAAGGAGTCCCTTTAGGCAAGGTTCCGAAGATACTGGCAGCATTCCCCCTTTGAATGGCTAGACTAATTCTTTGCCCGAGGTAGCTGGCAGCTCTTCGGTCCCTTGTGATGTCCACTACCCTTTTTGCTGTTTCCTTAATAAGCCTTAGACCCTACTTTACGTGGATTGTTATCCAAATCTACCGTTTAAATGCAATGTCTTTAATTTAAAAATACAACATTCATACTTCCAGACCTCGTTTTTAATCTCGGAGTAGAATCTCAGAATAAAATCGGTTCCAGTAAAATATGTACCTGCCTACCTGTGAAATTTCTGTCAAAATCGATACGGCTGTTCAAATCGATGTCATAAAAAAGTGCATTGGTAAATTTAAATAACTTGAAATCATTATATCTTTATTTATTTATTAGATAACTTAAAACTATCATTACAGCCTAACCTAAAGCGATGGCTTAGTCACCTTAAATTATTAATATTACTTTTAGTTTATACGAATAACTTAAATACTTTATACAAAACTTAACGAAAACGTTGTGTTAATACGTAGTTTATATCAAAACTTAAAATCTATGTTTATTTATAATAACTAAAAGGGCTGTGAAAACTGTTACAGAAGGAATGTCCCGTTTTCGACAGCAGGGGTATCATGATTATTATCATATATATCTTAGATAGCTGTTGCTAATAAAACAGTTATTCTGAAATCACAGAAAAACATTTCAATGTGATTTATTTTTATGTTGATAAATAAATTAATGGAAACGATCGGAAGCTTTGATTCACGGACGAGCGAATGGAATCTGATATATTTTTCTGTAATAATAAAATAGTTTTTTTTTTCTGTTTGTGTTATAAATTGAGCTCGTACGTCAAACCTAAATCAAGGAGTGTCTGTTTCAATACAGTAAATTATAGCATTTTTAGTGATTGCTGTAAAGTGTTCTGCTATTTCTTACTGAACGGTGGAGTGATTGATTGATTTGTCCCTAGACGAGTTCCATCTTAGAGGTTTAAATATCCGATTATTTTCTATCAAGATCTATCAGATCAAGATTTAAACACCGAATAGTTTGTGAATAAGCACCATTCAGGCAAGTTTTTTTGAAAGCAAGCAAGTTCCTCTCTCTAACATATAAAAAAAGGGAAAAAAAAACAAAAATCAAATTCAAAATAATCTTTATTCAAATAGTCCTTAAAAAGGCACTTTTGACGCGTCAATAATATACAAATGAAAAGGGAATAATAAAAATAGGTACACAATTTATAGATTGTTACTCTATAAGCACCTCATTGAATAACTTAAAAAAGAGCGTTAAATGGATGACCAGAATGAGATTTACGGAGTTTGTTAAAGAAAATGTTATTTTATAGTACGAACAATAAAGCTGAAAAGTTTTGTTTTTTATTTTGTTTGTTTCAACACGCTAATCCACAACATTAACCTGAGTCAGTACCTTTTTATTTGCGCGACTTGAAGTTTATTTTAAGTGTTTTCTATTTTATTCTATTCTAGTTTGTCAATCGTAGTAATTTTTCAAACTAACAAAACTACGATAACTACGATTGAAAAATTATTGGCTAATTACCATTAATTGCGGTAAAGATAAAAATAATAGTTTTTTTTTATACACTACAAGTAAGCCCTTGACGGCTATCTCACCTGGTGGTAAATGATGATGCTGTCTAGGATGGTAGTGGGCTAACCTGTTAAAAGTATGGTAAACCCACGCTCCTAGTTGGTTTCTACGCGACATCGTGCCGGAACGCTAAATCGCTTGGCGACACGTCTTTGTCGGTAGGGTGGTAACTAGCCACGGCTGAAGCCTCCCACCAGACCAGACTCGAGACGGGAATCGAACCCAGGACCTCCAACTTTTAAAATGCGACAGCGCACGCACTGCGCCACGGAGGTCGTCATAATGTATAAATGAAGCGAAACCGATATACTAACTGAATATGGCATGTTGGAGAATTGTAAATTACCTACGAGTAAGACGGAACGTCTAGTTTATGATATGGGTTCATATTATATTATGTTATTTATGTCAAATTTAAACCATTTTTTTTAATAACTTCGCGAGCAAACTAGCGGACGTATCAATTAATGTTAAATGATAACGGTCGCCCATGAACATCTACACCTCATCATGAGGTTTAGCGTGCCGCGTAAGGGTAGTCGCCTCCGGAATCGAAAACCGTTTCATTTACCGTTTTGTCGAACCAAGGCAGGTCAGCATGCGCCTATCTATAGAATATGCTCAATGTTGAATGATCACAGGAATATCTGCGACATCTCCTGCAGTTCTGTGGTCTCCTTTAAAAAGCAAGTAAGACTATCTATTACAGCATTTTAATGCTGTAATAGATAGTCTTACTTGCTTTAGGTATAAATTGAATTATTTAGATGTAAGGTTAATTTTAAGGTTGTGCATGCTGTGGTCATTTCTAGAAAGTCACTATCTCGTGTTTGTTCTTCTTAAATGTTTTTTGTTGTTTCTATATAGATAGCGACTAGTTTAATGATCCAATAAAAATAAATAAAATAAATAAATAAATACACCAGAAGAGCTACCGATGCCTGCTGAGCACTGCTTGGCGGTATTACTTTGCCAGTAGTGTGTTAGCTGTCCACGGCCGAAGCCTCCCAATCAAGGATCTCCGGATTTATAATACGACGGTGCGCACTGCGCCGTGCAGGTATTCGTAATATAAATTTATGTATATTGTATAAAAGTTGACAACTTTTACTTGACGACTTTAAGTTACTTGAAGACCATGGCGCAGCGCGTTCTCTGTCGCATTATAAAGTTCGAGATCTTGGGTTCGAATCCCGGCTCGAGTCTGGTCTGGTGGCCGCCCTACCGACAAAGACGTGTCGCTAATCGATTTAGCGTTCTGACACGATGTCGCGTAGAAACCAATTAAGAGCATGGGTTCAACATAACTCTAACAGGTAGGCCCGCTTCCATTTAAGACTACATCATCACTTACCATCAGGAGAGATTGCCATCAAGGGCTAACTTGAAGTGTAAATTAAATTATTGCAAATTTATTTCGTACAAAATGACAGCAAGGCCGCTTCACAAAAGATACGGTCACTTGACCTCAGATAAATCCCTTCCCTTGAGCCATTCCCACGGTAACACTTTACGAGTAACAAGAGCTTTTAAGAGCCTTAATACGTATTTTGAACGGAAAGAAATGGTAATGCCTTTATCTATTAAAACGTAATATGACGTAAACGATGTAATGGGAAGGAAAAATATTAATGTTTTTTTTTGTATTTGTTGTACACTATTCGTTACCCTCTTAACTTCAGTCTTAAATTAACGAATTTAGTTATCAACAACATCACTCATTAGAATAATAGAAAATTTATTACATGATGATTTCATAGATACCTTTACTGGGTTTATATGAATAAAAATGAGGTGGCGGCTTCTTCTTAGACCTGGGCTCGTTTGGAACCCTCTTAACTTCAGTCTTAAATTAACGAATTTAGTTATTAACAACCAACCGCACTTATTAAAATAATAGAAAATATATTACATGAACATTTCATAGATATCTGTAATGGGTTACAATAACAATTATGAATTTTGGTTACTGCTAGGAATCATCGATTGATTGTTTTCCAGCTTATACAAACAAATACAATGTAGATAAAAATTCTACATGCTCAATCAAAACTGAATCAAAATTTGATGTTAGATTGCACAAAAGACTTACACAAGAAGTAAGCTTGGCCTAAAAAAAAACCCCTCTAAGTTCAGCTATTCACACGAGAACATATTACGAATAACAAGGGCTTTCAAGAGCCCTAATACGAAGATTGGACTGAACGAAATCGAAAAGCCTATAACCATTGGACCGTAATAACGATCAATAGGTAACTGTGTAAGTAAAATGGTGAGTGAGATTGTTCCGTAAGGTTTTAAATGAGGTGCCTATTTGACAAATTGAAAGGTAACTGCTGGGCATTGCGTATTGGAGTACCTACGTAAGTGTGCGAGTTTTATTATCTGCCAACGTTGACTGTTGACTAAAGATTAATAATAATAAATCCGTATTGATCGAAAGCATAATAAAAATTTCATTTGCGTGAAACCCTGTGTCTTGCGATAGTTTAGACTGTGTTTCAAGAGATAGTGTCATCCTTATAACTGTAACACAATAAAGTACGATTGACAAATAAAAACTTACATAGTCAAATTAATGAAGAAAAATTTAAGAAAATAAAGGAAACCACATATTAAGAATATTAACCGGGACCGACGATTTAAAAAGCAAAACTCAAAACTTTTTTCTTGTGAAGCGGCTGAAAATGCTAAAGCATACAAATACAGGGTTCTAGATGTTTGTGGATTTTGTACCATTCGGTGTCCGCGGAAGGATATAGCAAAAAGGTCAGTCGACATCACAGGGGACCGAAGCGCTGCCAGCTACCTCGGACAAAGAATTAGTCCAGCAATTCAAAGGGGGAACACTACCAGTATCATTGGAACCTTGCCTAAAGGGACTCCTTTTAATCATATATTTTAGTTATTATATTATATTTTTTAAGATTTTTAGTTTTAGGTTCAATCTAAAGTTTATTTTAAGTTTCAGTTGTTATAAATAAATAATAAAAGCAAAACTCTCCCACGGAACAACAAAATATTCTATTCCGATCTGGAAATCGTACCAAAGCCATTTTAACATTAGCTTAACAAAACACTAGTCCAGCGCAGTATATTCTATAATCTGTGGCTAAGTGATATGGTGATAACAAAAAATAAACCCCGGCTAAGTTTGTTGTTTGTCTTCTTAGACCTGGTCGCGTTTGGAATCTCCTAGCTTGAATTTTAAGTTAACGAATGTATGTACGAATTAATGGCAAAGATAGTATGTTATATGAACTTTTTTTAGATGCCTGTATTAGGTTTAAATGAATAAAGCTACTTTGAATTCTGAGTTTTTGTCTTTAATTGACCCTTTACGATCAATAAAAACAAAATAGCAGTCGTTGAGAATTTTTAACGACAGAGATTTGTCTTTCACAGTTTGTAGGCAATATAATTTTATACCCTTTTCAAATATTTCCATTGTTTTATCTCCGAGTTAATTACACTACAATCAAATTATGAGACGCGCTGAAAATTAGCAGCGGTACTAATTTGGACGGTTATTATTTAATTAAACCTTGACAACACTCGAGCTTAGTAGCATAAGGTTTTATTATGAAATTATGTTCTATAAAATGTCTGTGAGATACTTATTTTATTCTGGCACTAACTGATAACCTATATTTAGCAAATTTTTGTTTTTAATAACATAGTAACAAAGAAAAAGTGTCTGTGGAATCGGTTATGTTGTTTATTTTCTTTTAAATTTCCAACTTTCAAAACAATTGCGATAAGTTAAAAGGTTACGACTTCGGCCTTGTTGTTGAGTTGTTGTTTGTTCGGCCTTGTTTTTGTCTGGTGGGAGGCTTCGGCCGTGGCTAGTTACCACCCTACCGACAAAGACGTGTCGCCAAGCGATTTAGCGTTCCGGCATGATGTCGCGTAGAAACCAATTAGTAGTGTGGGTTTACCATGCCCCTAACAGATTAGCCCGCTACCATCTAAGACTGCATCATCACTTACCATCAGGTGTGATTGGCGTCAAGGGCTTACTTGTAGTGGATAAAAAAAAGTTCGATCCCCAGCAAGGGTAATTTAGAATGTATTGTCAGCTGTACCTAGTTATCGCCCTACCGAAGACGTGCCACCTATTCCACTTATTAGATATATGGGTTAATTTCACACTGGGTGGAACTAAACACAGCGCTCTCCATTGCACTTGGGACGTTAGCAATGTTTACGCAATTGCTATATGCAATTACCAATCACACAACAACACAACAGGTAAAGTTGAAAATCGCTCCTTAAGTTTCAGTATAATTACCTTAGTCCGACGATTTATATTCCAGCAGTGTAGTATTTCAATCATTATAAATAAAGAGAACCAAAACGGTCCATCAATCAATCAATCAATCAATCAATCATAATCTTTATTCAAATAATCCTTTAAAAGGTCTTTTGACGCGTCTTTAATTTACATAGTAGTAAAGTGATAACTTTAAGGTACTTTCGTAAACTTAATTGTCAAACGCCCCTGGTCTAAGAAGAAGCCCACAACAAACTTAGCCGGGCAATAAGATAATTGGTGATATTAAAATCTCTTGTTTAGTTTGGAGTGCTGTTTAAACGGGTTTGACTTTATAGTTTGGTGACGGTGCTAGTTAGCAATTTACTCTAATTATATAGTGTAGGCAGTGGATTACCATTTTATTTTGCGATCTTATATAACGTAAAGATTTTCGGGTTCACGTACACAAAAGGCTTGCGGAATATTCTCACCCATATATATAGGCCCTTTTTCCCTTATAAGCTGACATAATACAGAGTTGGTGTCAAGTAGCGACTATAGTCTTATTATTTCCTACCTATTTTGTTGGTATTATACTTGTTTAGGTTCGCAACTAACATAAATCATAGATCACTGAGTAACAACTATCAAATATCTTTATTCCGTTATTTTTGTTAACACTATTACTAGCTTCTGCCCGCGACTTCGTCTGCGTGGACTTCAGAATTGACTGTAAAGCTTCGCTCGTTAACAATTTTTAATCTTCTGTCGTGAACTATTTGATGTGAGATCTCGGTATAGAAAATACTTGTCCTTTTCCATAGTTTTCCATGTTATTTATACATAATATACAATATATATAAATATATTTTTTTTAACAATTAAAATATCATTTGTTTCAACGGTGAAAGAAAATCTCGTGAGGAAACCTGTACGCCTGAGAGTTCTCCATAATGTTCTCAAAGGCGTGTGTAGTCGGCCAATCCGCACATGACCAGCGTGGTAGACTATGGCCAAACCCTTCTCATATTGAGAGGAGACCCGTGCTCTGTAGTGAGCCGGTAATGGGTTGATCATGATGATGATGATACAATATAATAATAATGTTTAATACATAAAAAGATACTCAAATAAGACATAATCAAAGAAATTAAATTGATTTAAAAGGGGTCGATAATAGAAAACTAAGAAATATTCGCAATCCACAGTCACCCGACCCTGGCGTTCAATAGGTATTTATTACCCAATAAAACCCTAACCTCACTTAAGATTTCGGTAACAAACTAAAGAAAGGCATTCCAAATCTTTCTTAGTTTCCAATTATCCGTTCCTTTGCAATTGTACTAGTTTTCTAGCTTTGCGCAGACCCAATTTCTCTAGTTATCCAACTGTATGTGTATAAACACACATATAACACTTATAATTAGTCCCATAATAAACAACAACTTCCATTTTGTGAGACATGTAATATATGTCATCATGATCAACCCATTGCCGGCTCACTCAGTTAAGTTTCACCGTGCAAATTTGCCTATTTTGCACTAATCTTAACAAATAGAGTTTGATTTTATTGCTATTACTGACTTTACGTAAAAAAATAAAACAAGATCTTACACCAAACATTAGCTATCATGATCAACCCATTACCAACTCACTACAGAGCACGGGTCTCCTCTCAATACGAGAAGGGTTTGGCCATAGTCCACCACACTGGCCATGTGAGGATTGGCAGACTTTACAAGCCTTTGAGAACATTATGGAGATCTCTCAGGCGTGGCGTTTACCTCACGATGTTTTCCATCACCGTTGAAGAAAGTGATATTTTAATTGCTTAAAAACGCACATAATTCCGAAAAGTTATAGGTGCGTGCCGGGTTTGAACCCCCGACCTCTGATTAGGAGGCTGACGTCCTAACCACTAGGCATCAAATCACTAGGCATCACAGTATATATTCAATAACACTTAATTTACATAAAACAACATCAGCGAACCGAAAAAAGCTACGAAAGTTCTCAACTTGATGTTTTTTTTTATATTTTTCCATGTAAAACTACGAGTGAATATTTATTATTCATGAAGCGATTAAGGAAAGCCGGTCAAGTCGGGTTCGTGTAACGTGTTATTTTATCATACAACCAGTACAAGATATTAAATTGTATCATCATTTATTTTGTCACATCTCCAGAGCCTAGCGCCTTATGTCTACCAATTTTCTCATATATCTCTAGGGTAATAAAAACGGTAGAAATTGTTATATAGTGGTGTGCATGCTTGCATTGCTGGTATATATGTGGTTGGGCCCATTAGCGTATTGAGGCAATCTCACTTAATGGTACATTATATTACTTAAATGTTTGCTATGTAATTACCCCCACTAATCCTGTTTCGTGGGTACCTTATTCGCATTAATAATGTAAACAACATTTAAGCGGTGATAGTATAGTGGTTAGGATGTCAGCCTCCCAATTAGAGGTCGGAGGTTCGAACCCGGGCACGCACCTATAACTTTTCGGAGTTATGTGCGTTTTTAAGCAATTAAAATATCACTTGCTTCAATGGTGTAGGAAAACATCGTAAAGAAACCTGCATGCCTGAGAGTTTTCATAATGCTCTTAAAAGGCGTGTGAAGTCTGCCAATCCGTATATGGCCAGCGTGGACTATGGCCAAACCCTTTTCATATTGAGAGGAGACCCGTGCTCTGTAGTAAGCCGAGAATGGGTGGATCATAATGATGATGATGATGAAACTAACACCTACAGTCAAGTATTACCATTAAATTATATAGACACTAGCTGAGACATTATCTAGCTTTAATCCAAGTTCATATACCTTGCTCCAGAGTTAATTATATTACAAATAAATTACGGCATTAGACTCACCTCAGCTCGGCAAATCCTTGCAAATTTTTCACTTCGTTTTATATTTTGTTTTAAAGTTTTAATGAAACTTTTGTGAATTGCATTACAAATAGTGATCTTTATGTTTTTTCTTTATAGTTTTAAGAATGCATTGTTTGATAAACTAGTTTGTGACACTGTCGAATTAACTACCTTGTTTGACTAGTAATACAGTTCAAGAGGTCCTTTAAAAATTGTTAGGTATTGAGGATATCTTTATTAGCAATTCAGTCAGTCAGTACTAGCTCGGAGTACGAAAATGGGGTAGTTCAACTTCTTACCTTAAAGCGCACGTTATTCATCGGTGCTGGGTTTCATCACTAATAAGTGGTAATAACCAATAGCTTGCATGTTGATGATCTATATCCTATCACCAATGATAGAGGAGATCTGATCCCATCTGTGTGATATATGTATTCAAGCTAGCTGATAATGATAATGATGATGACTCAGTTTATGTTGTTTATTTCGATTTCAAACTCCACTAGACATTAAATTGGTAAAAATTTGTGGTTATTCATCTTAAAATATTTCAGTAAGGAAAACTGCAACGCCTTTTTTGTGATAAGACTGGGTCACGTTGTGTGATGTTTTTTGGTGTGTGTTGTGTGTGTGTGTATGTGTGTGTGTGTGTGTGTTTGTGAGTATGAGTGGTAGTTAAAGTACATACTCGAACTAATACAAATGTGTCGAAGCTTTTTAGAAATTAGAACAGCATATAAATAGATTCTCATTAGTACTCGTCGTGAGTTTCATTTCGCTAGACAGTTCTCATTATCTTTTGACAGAAAAATGTATGTTTAGCGCGTAGGTACTCGTATTTATGTATTTATCTTCCGAATAAGTAAGGTTTATGTATTCAATAGTGTATATGATTGCAGCCATATCAGGCCGGTCTCACATTTATCTACCAACCTCGAGTTTAGAAGATCTCAAGTTCGATCTTAAGCATAGGTAGACCGATACTTAAAGGTCTTTCCGGTGTTGGCTCGATATTGGCTTACTTATCACTTTGGTATTAAGAGCTGTTGGACCTTGGACGGCATAATCAACATCAAGCCTGGAAAAGAACGCTACAAAATAATCACTATGGATGAGCTAGACGCCTTAATTGCAAGTCATCCTCACCCAAAAGAAAAACCAGGTTCAGCTGCGAAATTCCCCACCTCTAGAACGGAATCAACCCGGGAAACGCGCCGGGTTAACATTCGCAAACAAAAAGACATAAAATGAGTGATATATAATAATAGTTTTTTTTTTTTGTAATTTTCTTTTTGTGCAGTGCTTATAACCTAAAACGTTTTTTTTTTTTGTTTTTATTTTGTATTTCAAGGTGAGATTGATTTGTCTTTGTATGCTTTAAATCTCTTTGTTCAATTGGTGCCTTAGGTACTTATTCAGACTTAGCTAGTATTTAACTCAACATAGATTGCCACATAATATAGGCTTGTAATAGGTATTGGTTTAATATCGAGGTTTTATTCTCATTTGTATCATAATTCTTTACTATCTTAAAACGCTTTTCAGATATAAACTTTTAACTTTATTGTAATGTTAATATATATATATTTTTTAATGCAGTTAGTTTTTACTTGGTTTACATACTTTGCTCAATTAATCTGTGTTTACAACGATTAAAAATTTCAAATAATAGATAGGTTTTATACTTGCCTATGCAACCATATATATATTTACTAAGATTCACAGAAAGTTATGATTTTATTGCATAATCTTATAAAATGAATGAAGAAGGACACTGTAAAAAAAAGAAACAATTTATGTTATTATTGTTACTTGTTTCTTTTTGAGGCATGTTATACTGCCCTGTTGTTTTATTACCTAATTCAAAATTTATGTTTTTCCACAAGATTATTGTTTGATGTATGTGTATAGGTGTGAAGTATGTGTATTATGTTGTGTAGTGTATCATTTACTAAATTTACATAATTTCTGGAATCAGTTAGCATCTAGTGAGTCTTAAGTACCAGGTGGCAATTAAATTGACAAATATATAACACATAGTAGGTTGTTGTAGGTGAGCAGGTACTGCTTAGTTATTGTACATTTATTATTGTTTCTGTCATGTTTTTTTTTTTCTCTTGCTTTACTTTTTTTTTTTGTATCCCTGGAATATATTTTGTCTATGTAGCTATCCTTAATTACCTATTTAGGTTAAGTTAAGTTTAGAGTGTTAGAACTAATTTTTAGTATTGTACCCAAGTATATTGTGTCCGAGCCATAAGTTTACATTTCTTTAAATCTTTAAGTAATTGTTTAATATAATTAGTTAAAGCTATTGAAGTTACATTTAACTATATTCATCTGCCTATGCATAATTATGTTTATAGTCTATGCATGTCTAATGTAATAAGTTTCATATTTATATTTGATGTGTTTACATGTATACCTTTAACTAACTGGCGGGAGGTTCTATAAAATTCTGGTACCTTTATGTGAATTGCATAGCAAACTCAAAAAATTGTAAACTAAAATCATATCATATTCAGTAATAATATCCTTATATTGATTAATCTATAAAATCAAATTTATTCAGATATATATATATATATTATATTTATTTTATATTATAATAGAAATTCTTTAAATAGAAAAAAAGTAAATACAAGTGCCAAATGTCGGATAATGATTCGTTTTATTCTGCATATGACTCACATGACTCCTCAGATAATGGTCCTGTTTTATCTGATGATGATTCATATTTATCCTGCAATGACAGCTGTTCTCTTACTCTTAAAAAATTCTTAAGTGACACTTTGAATTGTCCTAAACACTTTAACGTTTGTCACTTGAATGCACAAAGCATTCCTAGACACTATGATGAATTACTAGATGCATTTTCTAGCACAACCGTTCACGGAATTCTGATATCTGAAAGTTGGCTTAAGCCTAATCTTCCTTCCACTGCTTATTCATTACCCGGCTTTATTCTAATCAGAAACGATCGTATTGGCAAAGGTGGTGGTGGTGTAGCGATATACCTACGCAGCAACCTTAAGTACGCCATTTTAAATGTTTCCCAGGGTAGTTATAATGCTGGACCTGAATATATTTTTCTAGAAGTTTATATTCAGGGAGCCAAAGTCGTTCTTGGAGTTGTATACTGTCCACCTTCTGTTGAATATTTTTCTCACATTGAACCTGTATTTGAGTCCTTGGCCTCAAAATACACACATCTCATAGTCATGGGGGATTTTAACACTGATTTAACAGCTTCTGATGTAACTAGATCTTCTCTCCTTAAATCTATAATTGATGCGTCCTGCCTACACATATTACCCTTAAGTGCCACTCACCATAACATTAACACTAAAGACACCTGGCTGGATCTGATCATTACAGCTTCTCTCGACTTTATTGTAAAACATGGCCAGTATCCAGCTCCAGGGTTTTCACATCATGACATGGTTTATGTATCTTATAAACTTCACCCTACTAAGCAAGCTCCAATTATTGTAGAGCGAAGAAGTTTTAAAAAAATGGATATTCAAAAAGTGCGGCTTGATGCATCAGCTATCAATTGGGAACCTCTGTTTCAGGCAGGTAGTGTTGACGAGAAAGTAAATATCTTTAATCAGAATGTTATCAACATTTTTGATACTCATGCGCCGTTACGCAAGGTAAAACTTAAACGACCTCCAGCTCCCTGGTTAAATAGAGGTATACGCATGGCTATGTCCAAACGCAACAAAGCTTATCGCAAATATATCAGAGATAGGTCCATTGATAAATGGAACCTGTACAAAACTGCAAGAAACAGGTGTAATCAGATGGTAAGAGCTGCCAAACGACGTTATTTTGATCAAAATCTATCCTCTGCGTCTTCTTCTGATATACATAAATTTTTAAGGGCACATGGTGTATGTGTAAATAAATCCCAGGACTGCCCTATTTTGCTGAACCTTAATGATATCAACAACCATTTCTGTTCTTCTACCCCTTTTGATTCTAATATGAAGTCCCACACAATCAGTCAAATAACTAACCTTCCCAAAACGGCTATTGATTCCTTCTCTTTTATAGCAGTAAATAGTGAAAGTATAACGAAAACAATAAGATCTATAAAATCGAAAGCTATTGGGTGCGATGGCATTAGTCGGTTTATGATTACATCACTGTTAGATCATCTTGTGGATCCAATTCTTCATATCATAAATTTTTCTTTATCTACTGGGAAATTTCCTCTTATATGGCGGAAAGCCTTCGTTTACCCTCTTCCCAAAGTTCCACATCCTGTTCTTCCATCTCATTTCAGACCTATATCTGTCTTGCCCTTTTTGTCAAAGATTCTTGAAGCATGTGCACATAAGCAAATTTCCAATCATCTTCTTAAGTTTAACTTACTAAGCCCTTTTCAGTCAGGCTTTCGCTCTGGCCATAGCACTACATCTGCTCTCCTAAAGGTTACCAATGACATTAGGCAAGGTGTGGATAAATCCTTGATCACTGTATTAGTTCTCATTGACTTCACTAACGCTTTTAATGCTGTTGATCATGATATCCTAATTTCTATTTTCACTCATTTGCAATTCTCCTCCCAAGCTCTGGATTGGATTTCTTCTTACCTCCGGGATCGCCAACAAAAGGTATGCTTTTCCCAATCTTCATCTGATTGGCAGAACTTGAATGCTGGAGTTCCCCAAGGAGGCATTCTTTCTCCACTTATGTTCTCGGTCTTTATAAATCTTATAACGATAAATCTTGGTTGCTCTTATCATCTTTATGCAGATGACCTGCAGTTATATGCTCAAGCTGACTTAGACAATCTCCCAACTGCTATTGGTGTTTTGAATGATGAGTTGCGCAAGATCAAACTGTGGTCTATGCACTTTGGCATAAATGTTAACCCGAGTAAGTGTCAAGCCATCGTCTTAGGAGGTGCTCGTTTGCTTAAGAAGGTTAATTTGAATAGCTTGCCCGTTATTAAATATGATTCTACCGTAGTACCGTTTAGCAGTCATGTAAAGAATCTGGGCCTTTATTTAGACAGTACTCTCTCATGGACACATCATATTACTGAAGTCAGCCGGAAAATTCATGGTATATTACGTTCATTTTACAGGTTCAAAAATTTCCTTCCAGTCAGAACTAAAGTCATGCTTATTCAATCTCTCATACTACCTCTTCTTGACTATGGGGATGTGTGTTATTTAGATTTAAACACCGCTCTTCTAGGTAAATTAGAAAGACTACACAACTGTTGTATCCGTTTCATTTTCAACCTACGTAAATTTGACCATATTTCTCACTACCGATCGCAATTAAAATGGCTAAATTTGCGTGAGCGGCGAAAATTAAGAACCTTATGTCTTCTCTTTACCATTCTTAATAATGACTCCTCTCCTTCTTACTTAAAAACTCACTTTCATTACCTTCCTTCTCTTAGTCAGCGGGATCTTCGCTCTTCTTATAATTCAAAACTAAGTTTTTGTGCACCTTCCTCAACCTGTCTGGCTAATTCGTTTTTTTTCCAAGCTATTCAACTTTGGAATTCACTTCCTGAAGACATTAGAGTGTTGCAAAGTGTTTCTTCTTTTAAAATTAGAGTAAGAAAATTGTTACTTTGTGGGTATTAACCATTTTTTTTTATTTTGGTGCTTGTACAGACAATGTAATGCTCGTATTGCATCTCTTTTTTTTCTTTGTTTTTTTTTTTTATATTTATATATTTTTAATTATCTGTTTGTATTTATTTATTATTATATTATCTATTACTTTTATATATATACATTTACTGTTTTTTTTTGTTCGTGCGCCTACCATCAGTTTTCTTTATGTACCAAGGTTGACTGGTGGAGAATGCTTTTAGCATTAAGTTCGCCTTTTTGTACAGTTTTTTTTTGTGCAATAAAGTTTATAAAAAAAAAAAAAAAAAAATTGGCCCATTATAAAATAATATATTATGTCCACTGTATAAAATCATCTTACTCACATCTGAGGGTAGATGGAAGAGATCTCTTATAAATATAAGCTTTCATTTGTATACCTCTTATATAATTGTGTTATCGCAGATTTAGTACAATAATAATCAAAATAAATAAAATATAAATATTATCATTAAACGGTGGCCGAAGTCGCTGCTAATTTGCTCGAGTTTCAATCATTTATATTGACTTGACACATGACTTAATGTTATGAATTCTTTTTTTTTAATACTCATTTTCATTTATAAGTGGTTTGTTTAATTTCGATCAACCACCAACCAAAAATCTCGTAGCTCATTAAATGGTGTCAGCAGGGTTTTCCCCGGGTCAAATCTAACAAGTCATTCACCCTGGAATAGTTCGTTCGTTATCCAATTAGTTAAGTATGTTAGATAAGTTAGGTGTGATGTTTTGTTTGAAACTGGCTTGCATTATCGAAGTCTTAGTCATCATCAGATAGTGTATAATGTCATCATAACAATAAAAAAAGGAATGAATCATTAAAAACTTTTTATTACAATAAACAGCAAGTATAATTTGCTATATTCCGCCGACAACCGGGAGATTTGTATAATATAACACCACACAAAATCTTCCACTAGAACCTCTACGCACGTTTCGACCCGACACCGGATCATCATAATCATAAGTAAAGTTTACTTTTCGCGCTTGTGAAGTCAACATCTCCTGAGGATGATCCGGTGTCGGGTCGAAACGTGCGTAGAGGTTCTAGTGGAAGATTTTGTGTGGTGTATATTATACAAATCTCCCGGTTGTCGGCGGAGTAGAGCAAATTACACTTGCTGTTTATTGTTTATCATGGACGCAAAGTAACGCCTGCTTCTATTCATTACTTTTTATTACATTTTTCTTCGTACTTTTTAAATGAAGCCATACATTCTCACTACCTTTGCTTCTCATCTCGCATGTCAACGCCCCACACATTCAGGTGAATTTAGTATGCTTCGGCCGTGGCTAGTTACATCCTAACCAGACTTAACGACAAGCGCTGCGATGCTGAAAACGACGAGTGATAGAGCGTTCAGGTACGATGCCGGACAGATATAGATTAGAGTAATGGATTTCATATAGCTGCCACGCTTATAACAGGTAAGTCAGCTGCCTTCTTAGCACCATCAAGTGAAAACCAGTAAGAACTTTCTTCTAGTAATATAAAAAATGTACACAAAATGTCTAATTTTCTGCGAAAGTTTCGTAGTGGTCAGCTCCTGTTAAATGAAAATCTCTCAGTATTTATGAGATGTCACGACGTAAGATATTTCCATCAGTTTTTCCTGTGTCCGCCCTCCGAGTCTCGAGCAATGCCCTCAATTTAACGTCCCCTCTCCATCTTAATTTCGGTCAACAAATTTTCTGTGGAAAGTCTCGGCAACTAAGCGCAAAAATCTTGATTGCTTAATTGATTCTTTTTCTATAAATTAATCTCTTCAAACTTTAATTGGATGTAGTTATTTATGCAAGAAAAATTCAATATAGAAATATTCAGTTGGATTGTGAAGTTTGACTTAAATTAGTTAAAATTCATGATATATACGTGATAGGGATTTAAGGTAATATGAATACCATAATATAAATGAAATGAAATCTTTTAACTGACCGAAAATATAGACTTTTCAAATTTAGTTCATAAGACGTAACTTAATATTGATTAATAGACGACCTCCATGACGCAGCGCTCGCGCTGTCACATTATAAAGTTGGAGGTCCTGGGTTCGATTCCCGACTCTAGTCTGGCCTGGTGGGAGGCTTCGGCCGTGGCTAGTTACCACCTTACCGACAAAGACGTGTCGCCAAGCGATTAAGCGTTTCGGCACGATGCCGCGTAGAAACCAATTAGGAGTATGGGTTTACCATACCCCTAACAGGTTAACCCGCTACCATCTTAGACTGCATCATCACTTACCATCAGGTGAGATTGCTGCCAAGGGCTAACTTGTAATGGGTAAAAAAAAAATTGTGGATTGGATACTTTTCCATAATTACCTACTTCCAACTTCACTTATTGTGCTTAATTGACGAGCTATCACAATGGAAGTCTGTGTCAGTGTAATTCGAGGAGTTTTTATGAAAAAAAAACTAACTTTTAACAAGCAAAAAATCGATGTAGAACTAAAAACTCTGAGTCTCTAAGTAAGTACGAGCATAGTAATTAAGGTAAAAAATTAATCATTAATTTTTAACTGCAATTAAAAATTTGCTACTCTTTCTATTCTTTACTGCGTGTTTTTTTTATCATTTTTCTCCGCCTTACTTAAAGGAGAAATTTGAGTTTGTAGGTCGCCCTGGGAAGCTGAACCTAAGGGTGCCTTCACACAATTCTTCTTTCTTTTACAATTCATTCACTATTCAGATTTTTATGCTATGGAATTTCTTGCCTTCAGAAATTTGAGGGACAAAATATTAAATATATATTAAATATATATAAATATAAATTAAAATCTTTGAAAATTGGTCAATGATCACGTTTTGCTGACATATGTTACTTTTGAGGATTAACTTATATTTTCTTTATTTATTATATTATGATTTGTTTATGTATAATATTTAATATAATATATATTAATTTTGTTATATGTAAGTTTTGTATTTGTGTTTATTTATAAATATATATATATAGGTATATGTATATGTTAATGTTAATGTGTTTATTTGTATGTATATATATATTATGTACATGTTCCAACTAAAATGTAGCTGTTTGCATTTTGCCGCCAAATGGTATACGGTTTTGTATTGTTTCACGTTTTAATTTTTTCCAATTCTTTTGTAGTGCACTATAAAAGTGTATTCATTCATTCGACAAAGTAAACACTTTATAAACGTACCGGTTGAACAATTTGCAAAGCAGAAATGTTAACAATGTAGCTTTACAGATATTGACTATTAAACCAATTAGCATGGAGACCATTGACGGCTTAACAACCAAGTTGGCTCGCTGCAATGCTCCAGTGTGCTAATTGTCTGGTTAGCGTTTTGTTTAGCCACCAATCCCAAGTGGGCAGCTGTGTTTACACTTTTGATAACACAATAGTTGGTTGCATCGAATATTGACACAGCGTATTCTAGCTATCAATACACTGTGAACATATTTTGCCGTTTAAATTTGACTTAAGTTAGACAAACCAATATAAAACTGAATATAATCCATAGAAATATTTAAAAATTCAATAAAAAATGCGATTGCAACAATCTTAACATCAGAAGTAAAAGTAAACGCTACTAGACTAGAAAAAATTTGAAATTCATTTAAAGGTATAGAATTTTTTTAAATGATGACATTTCTGGGATGTATCTCAATAAGTTCAAAGTTTATATAAAACGTAAGCTTGTAGAAAAGTCGTACTATAGTGTAAGGGATTATATAAATGATAAACAAGCATGGGTATGAATAAGATAGCTCTTAACATAATTTTAAGTGGCATGTGAGATGGTGATTACCAAAAACAAAAATTACCTGGCTTAGTTTGTTGTGGGCTTCTTCTTAGACCGGGGTGCGTTTGGAACCCTCATAGCTTTAGTTTTAAGTTGCGAATATAGTTATCACCATCAAATCACTATGTAAATTATTGACGCGTCAAAAGTGCCTTTTAAAAGACTATTTGAATAAAGCTTATTTGAATTTGAAATTTGAATATACGAGTATGCAAGTATTGTTATCTGTTCAGAGATTTTCAGTACCAGGCCCGTGTTGGGAAAATGGCGGTATACACCCAAATTTCTCATTAAGCTTTTGGTCTTAGTTATTGCCACATTACATGTGATATTAGTCGTTAAAGCCCGCCCAGTCAAATATGTGCAGCGTGGTGAGTTAAAGCGCACTCACTCTCTCCCAATACAGAAGAGGCCTGTCCCAGCAGCGTGACGTAAAATTATGATGGTTAAATCGTACCTAAAGCATGTATAAATGTTGGTGAACATAAATAAGGTTCGACAAATCTATTTCAAATTTCTGTAAACTTGTGGTATTTGCGTTCATCTACAGTAACGCTAGGAGCGTGGTTAAGGACGACGTGTTCTTGACAAAATCTCATTGAATTGAATGTCACTTTTGGTTACTCTAGCATTTGTACTAATCGGTCCCATAAATTGCTTTGTTTGTTTATTTACTTACCGTAAGCTGATATTGTGCTGTGTTAAGCTTTTCTGATTTTCAATGTGTTTTCAGTTACCCGTTTATCTAGATTTCTGTATGTGGTAAATGTGAGATAGATAGAATGTTTAATATATTTTTGTGAAATGGATTAAGATTTAGGTTTGGATTAGATTAGATTTTTAGATTCATCATTATATGTATTAGCTATGATTTTCATGATGAGAGGTGCTACATATATATATATATATATATATATATATTTTATTATATACTTAGTTACTTTGTGGAATAGAAAGTTACCCATTTAATGAATACCGTTTCTGTCGTTCGGCTGATTTCAACTTTGATTGAATTTGTAATTTTGATTTTCAGAGTTCGTTGCTAGTTTTATATTTATGAAACATCTTTTAAATGAGTAGCACATAGTAAAAATATTGTAAGCATTTTAATTATTAAATGAACACAAAATAATAATGAAAGTAATTTTTTTGTGCATGAGTTCAATAAACTGTCAAGACAATGAAAAATACTTGAACTGTCTGAGAAATGTGCGATAGGTTCAAAGGCCTAAGTTAAGTGAAAGCGAAATGGAATAATTCTCTAAGGGGATAAAAAGATTTTGTTCGATGAATACACGTCTGCGTTTTATAAGCAATTGTCAACTTTGATCATGTAAGTGGATTATTTAATGTTGTCTTCCATACAATTATAGTAAACAGTGACCAGTTTAAATTTATATTACTGATCTTTTGAGTGTTTAATATATTAAACTACTATTTGTTACCCGGTTATTTAATATCGCGGGAACCGTGTATTTTCCTGGGCTACAAAGTATCCTATCCTATTTCTATCTCCTTACCCAGGAGGCAAACTTTTATCACGAAGCCCTTCAAAGGTAAAGAAGGTCAGTTTTTAAAAACACGCAATAACTTTCCCCGTATGCTATTCCTGAATAAAAAGGGTCCTATTCCTGGATAAAAAGGATTCCAAGGTCCACGTTTGTGCCAAAATTCGTAAAGATCGGTGCTGTGGATTAGCCGAATAAATATAGTTTTAATTATTTCTTGTCTGTCTGTCGCAATTCACACTAAACCCTATAAGTTTTTATCCTTAATCCAATTGGTTATAAATGCATTTAATTGAACAGTTACAGGTGATGTTCAGTCAAGTCAGGCGATATGCTATTTTTTAACGTGAAGAATAATTGGATTTCTTCGGGAGAGCTTTGAACTCAGATCTGACCTCCACGATTGTGAGTATCGAAATCTTATAAGACTACAGTTTAGTTTGTCCTAAATTTCTTAAAGATCTGGCAAATATTGTTAGAAATATAGAACGGAACCCTTTAATGCACAGTAGCCAAGCCACTTGTCCTCGTCTTTGACTCTCATCAAAGTTCGCTGGAATAAACTTGGTTGGAAACTTTTTCCTCTCAGAGCTGGGATTAGCTGAGTTATCTAAATAAAGCTTCTTCATATTAGATTTTATACGAGCTCATACTTATCGCTTTCCCTTAAATCTGCTGTATGTGCCCTAGATATTCTGTGTATACCTGATTTTGAGAAATCCCAATTCCCCAATAATGTTTTGAGATGATACTGCTGAGACAAATTCAGAATAATTAATAATATATATCACTTGCTTCAACGGTGAAGGAAAACATTGTGAGGAAACCTGCACGCCTGAGAGTTCTCCATAATGCTCAAATGCGTATGAAGTCTGCCAATCCGCACATGGCCAGCATGGTGGACTATGGCCAAACCCTTCACATATTGACAGGAGACCTGTGCTTTGTAGTGAGCCGGTAATGGGTTGTTTATGAGGAAGCTAATTGCACATCATTTTAGACAAAACATATCTGAAAGTGGCTCTTCATGAGGTGAAGTTAAATATATTACCATACATACACCAGTAGCACGGAAATTAAACGGAAAGGAACGTTATGAATGATTAGTATGAGTCAGGCAACGCTGGTGATAGCAAGCAAAGCTCTCACGTAAAGTCTTAGCCAGTTTCATTACGGGACTTCCAAGGATAATTTGAATGTCGCAGAAACCGTTCTCTGATGTTAAAGCTAGGAACACACTAAACCAACCTAAACTAACAGACTCATATTCCCCAACTCTAGAACTGTATCTTTTAGCAATAGTTGTTATAAAAATTGCCTAGTGAGTTGAAAGAATTACCTTTAAAGTTTTTAAAATAATACTGCACTAATGGTTATTTGATAAATGTTTTTATTGTTTAAATGACATTTTCGATACAAAATGACATATTATTATTGCTATTTAGTTTATTTTATGACATTTGTTAAGTGAATTACCAAATTATTTACATATAATTAAAATATTATTTTTGCACGCTTACCCGGCTGATTGTAAACTATATAATAAATGTGTTTGTAATATTCTAATTAAATGTAACACAATACAACATTAAAAAAGGGCACTATAATGGAACTAAAAAGGAACTAAGCGGTAAATCGTGGTGAAATTTTCAACGCTTACGCGTGGTCCTATTGGGCCGAAAACTAGAAATAGTTCTTCAGGTAAATAATTGCATTCACCCTGAGAAGTATTCTGTCATTAAGGCTTACAATTCGATTACCTAAACCTAACCATATTGAAAAACTTAAAAACATCCATTCCTTATTCGGCCTTACTGATACACGTGGCATAGCACGTGGTATATACACAGTAATTTCCCCATTTACCTATGTTATCAAAAATAATAAAACAACTTTATAAATGTGGGAGGATTTGTTGACTTTTAATAACTTACATATTATGACTTTTACCTTATAATTTTTTACTTAACTTTGCCGTTAGGTAACTAATATATTTGAATAAAGGGAAAACAGCTTACAATGTTATACAAGTTTACAATGGAGTTAAAAAACTAGTTTGTCAACTAATATTGTTGTTGCTATAGAAACATGAAACTTTATTGTTATAAACTAATTTAATTAAATTCAATGTAGCTCGAACATTGAAGTTAATGAAATTAATAAAAAAATTGCTTTTACCCGCGGCTTCGCTCGCATTGGCACCATTAAATAAGCATCTGAGATCATTACAATAGAAATTAATCAATATGAAAACTACATTTTATTGCTTGGCTGGGATTAGCAATTTTTTCTTGCGTATTTTTTTTTTTAATAATAAATAATATCCTATGATACTTTTAATATCGATTCGATCGATGATTGAGTAGTTTTTGCGTGAAAGCGACTCAAACATCCCGACTTATAATATTAAGTAAGGATTAATAATAATTTAAAAAAAATTAAAGTATCACTTGCTTCAACTGTGAAGGAAAACATCGTGAGGAAACCTGGACGCCTGAGAGTTCCCATAATGTTCTCAAAGGTGTGTGAAGTCTGCCAATCCGCACATGGCCAGCGTGGTGGACTATGGCCAAATCCTTCTCATATCGAGAGGAGACCCGTGCTCTGTAGTGAGCCGGTAATGGGATGATCATGATGATGATGAATAAATACCAATACAAATTTCATAGTTTCAGAAAACCTGACATATTTCACAATATTTTAAAAATTTTAATTTTTGAACAATAATTTGTACGGATCTTTTTAATAATCTGTCATGATGTTACAAAGCTTATGACTCGTCCCCCTTCTAGGTGGTAAGGGCAGGGGATTAAAGTATCACATAATGTCCCACTTTATTATGATCCCCTCCCTAAGCCTTAACTTAACAATGATGCCTAAGGGACTCCCTATCTTAAATATAATGATCTAGATAAAGCTAAAATGTTATTTGCTTATTACTTAATGTTGTTATTACTAAATACTGTTTGTAATTTTATAGATAAGCTCTGGAGTCTACAGTAATCTTAATATAATATCTACAGCTATACTGTGTGGTACAACTGCTTAAAGGCGCCTGAAATTTAATGCTACGTCGTTCCGCCTAAGCTAACAAGACAAATGACAAGATCAAATTATTACACAGTTGGACAAATTGATATCCCGTATGGATATCTAAATTCCCAATATACATTCACATATCCCTCTCCTGAGATGTTAATTTTCTAAAATTGACTGAACGAACATGTTGCCTAGACCGACCTAGGGGAAATCTCATTTTTTTCACGGGACTCTATCATCATCATCATGATCAACCCATTGCCGGCTCACTACAGAGCAAGGGTCTCAATACAAGAAGGGTTTGGCCTTAGTCCACCACGCTGGCCATGTGCAGATTGGCAGACTTCACACGCCTTTGAGGATATTATGGAGAATTCTCAGGCGTGCAAGTTTCCTCACGATGTTTTCCTTCACCGTTGAAGTAAGTGATATTTTAATCGCTTAAAAACGCACATAACTCTCAAAAGTTAGAGGTGCGTGCCCGGGTTCGAACCCCCGACCTTTGATTAAGAGTCACTACGGACGTCCTAACTACTAGGCTATCACAGCTGCGCACGGGACTCTATAGAAAATAGTAAAACGTTGACTTAAAATTTTAAGTCAATATCTTGACTACTTTTGCAGAAAGCAATTATTGATAACAAATAATTTCGTTGAATCATAATAAATTTTCAATATGTCCGATAAAACAGACAATAATAGCTGGCAAGTTAAAAATGTTGCAATCATAGAAACCCATCGATTTATTATTGTAGATTAGAAAACTAATGTTTGTTGTTCGATATAAAATGACGACATAATAGAAAATTGGGTCAGAAGTAAAACTAAATGTCACCAACTATTTCCGGTGTACCTAATCGATCGACCGACCTATTGCGCTAAATACAATGTGAGTTTTGTGATCGCCTAAAAACAATAAGACTTCCTTCGGTCTGATCATCAAACATGCATGGAAGCCCATCACGCGAAGATTTATAAATAGAATACGTGAAAATGTATTTTCTGAGCATTTTTTTCTCAGGAAAAGCATAATTACGATCAAAACTAGTCAAAACTAGTGTAAAACAATAAAGTATTTATCTGTATTTGAAATACATGTAAAGGTGATTGATCTATGAATGAACAGCTCAAACCACTAAGCAGATCGGGCTGAAATTTCGCACACAGATATGCATTTTTGAATAATAATAATAATTTAATCGTAGTCCGCTAAAAAAGGATTTTTATGAAGCAAATTAAGGATTTCAAATGTACCTACGAGAATGTAAGCATCAGCCACAAATTGACGAAAAAGATGTCCCCAAGCAATATATAGTTCTGGAAATTATAGAAAAAGCTATTTATTCACAAATTTAATAGGAAGCCAACGTTGTATACAAAATCTTACATTAAAAAAAAAAAGACGGGTTGCACTCCGGGAGTGCCGGCAGAAGTGAAAACTTGATTATTAACGTTGAGCATGTTTGATATTTTGGAATGGTTAGGGAATAATTTTGCACCAATTGCTTTATCAGTATAAAAGTACTATCATTTATGTGGTAGAATACAATATTCATTTATTGCGCTATCGTACACAAACAAGACAATTTATATTACATTAAAAATTTAACACTTTAAAACTATTACAATTATTTTACCTTAAAAAGTTTATCTATATCAATTTCCATATTTTAAGCACTTTACATTCACGAATTTTACGAATACACAACAATGTGATCACTACACAGACGGATGGATCCATGGATGCGCGTGGCACGCTGTAACAAACACGAACATTCGCGCAAGCGCCCTGCGCTGCCTAAACGAAACAGTAGGCCCAGGCATACATTTTTGCCGCGCCGTAGAGAGGGGATAGCTGTCTACTATCCATCCGTCTTACGCTTTTTCGATCAGGTCACGTGTCCTGACGCGAGTTTAAGATATTATACCCATTACAGAAAAGTGCTCAACGCCGCTAAAGAAGTTTTCACTTCAATAATAACTTAATAATATCTTTATTTTTAAAATAAATTTAAAAGGGAAGTTAATATAAATAAGGGATAAAAAATATTTTTTAGAATTTTGTTTAATGCGTTTTCTTAACTAGCTTTCTTATATTTGCTAAAACCAAAAATAACTCGTTAAAAGAATAATATAATACCTTTTAATAGCCCTTAAGTTTTTTGGACTGCATTACAATTAATGATTTTAATGCATAAAATGACAATAATATGGGAATTGGGTCATACCGCGAGATTATCAATTGATTATTAATGAATTGTTGTTTTTGTAACGATCTCGTAATGCAAAAGTAACGTCGACAACGTTGGCTGATTGATACATATATATATATATATTTTTAATTTACTTCTTATTCGCTCTTTCATCATGATCAACCCATTACCGGCTCACTACAGAGCACATTTTTTTTTTCCTTTTTGGAATGTCTATTAGCTGTACTAACCCTATTGGTTGCCACAGCGTAACCGGGCTGTACAGAGCACTGTTCTCCTCTCAATATGAGAAGGGTTTGGCCATAGTCCACCACTCTTTCACTCTTTATTTCTTACAAATCGGCCGTGTAGATAGAAAAAAAGTAATAGGCTAGCAAAATACATAATAAAGCTTCGGTTACATACCCTTCACGTGGTAATAAAATATTTAGCCCAAAGGCGTTGCGTGCAGCCGCGACTGTGTGTTATGCCAGTTGGAAGCGTTTACCGGTGAAGTAATTTGTGTACTCTAGGGAACTATGAATGAATTATCATGTTAGTACATGGTAATATTAATGTCTGGTTGAATGCCCTTTACCCTTGTGAGTCATGACGTAATGGATTATATCCACTTCAGTATCAAAATGTTCCAATTATGAAACTGACAATGGTATTGAAATGTGGGCTATTTGAATACTGGTTACTGTATTGAAATGCGAATTTTCGTTAATTAAGGAAAAGCAAAGGTACGTTATACCTTTATACCATTTATACTGTTACTATCGCCACAGTCACCGCTTGAATTTCTCTGTATCCATACTGAAAAATTTCAAAAAAATATTCATTTTATTTTTACATAAGAATTGGCAGTATAGACCAGAGATATAGTAAATAGTGAATTACATATATTACGTTCGCCTACCTGATAATGATTTTTGTACATAATATATTTCACCTAAATTCCATTGTTTTATTTAAAAACAGCGACTAGGAAAATACTCCACCTGACATCTAAAACCGTTTACCGAAATAGTTGTATAATTTTATATTTTTCTTGATATAATCGTGCTATCCAGTTTTTAAAATCGATAAGCCTTGTTAAATGAGTCTCATTACGTAGCAGTTGCATTATTAAATAACTAGTAACAGATTATGGTCATGGGAAGGTCATAGCTGTGATGATTATAGGAGAGAGAAAATAAAAAAAATTAACGTCTTTTTGTTTAATACTATGTGATTATGTATGATTCAATAAGATAGGAGATAACTTTTAACCCACTTTTAAATGTGAAATATCTATTGACTCACCTGGGCGATATTTATGCCGTCACGAGAAATGGCATAACGCTCACTAGTACCATCATGATTTATGTGTTCTCTCGCTGTTAGTACAGTGTGTACTATCAACTTTTGTCTTTCAACCGTGTCCCGTGACGACCACCTCCATTTTTTTTTTCATCCTTATAGTTCTTACCTAATCATCGCCGTGGCTGAGAGGTTGACTCCTGGCCTATAAAGTATGTTACCGAAACACAACATGCGTGCCAATTAAACATACACCGTCCGTGGGTGTAGTCTAATGGGTACATTTAAACGTATTAAGGCACCCTTCCACCAGAGGTATGTGAGGATGTGTAAGCCGGATTCTCACAAGACGTGAGTGTCGTGTCGTAACACGTACACTAAACTTGCGTATGACACGTAATTTTAGTGTGAATACGACAATATTGACATATTAATTAAATTAATACGTAAAAAAATATTCGCCTATTTATGGGCAAGATGGCATTTTTGGATTTTCGCTGGCTGGGTTGCGGTCGAGTGCATAAGTGTACCCATTACCCAGCCACCAGGCCATCGCAGAGTATCGCTGGGTTTTAGTGGGTATTCTGGTCGCCAGTCTGGCCGCCGAGGAGTCCCACGTACCCCGTCGGAAGCGGCGCAGTTTTGCCTGCGTCGCTTCCGGTGGGGATGCGTAAACGCATTTCCCAGCGGAAAAAAAATGGGCAAGATGGCACGAGGCACGGAAGGAGGAGATGTAGATGTTACGCTAGGCATGGATAGAAGTTTACTAACTAATAAAATATATAATATATAATATTTTTATATGTTATTAGTAAGCTTATCGTAATTTTGTGTAATTGCTATAATGCCGTACCATGAGGTGAAAATATATAAATAAATAAATATAGGAAACGAAGCTTAAATATTTATATACGTAGCTTCAGGCAGTGACCTTATATTTTTATCCACTCTTGTCACAATAAATTGGGGCAGGTCATTGGGTCAACGCTCTAAATTCGTCTTCTTCCCTTAAAGAGAGGAAGAATGTGGGACATCAATTTTCTTACGATGTAAAGCTTTAGGATGATATTTACTAAAGGTAAGTTACATGGGCATGTGCTTAGGCATGACAGATACAGTCTCCTGCTACTCATAATGCTGGGCAAAGTAGCGGGAAAGAGGCGAATCGGTCGCAAGAGGATGTCTTGGTTGCGAAACATCAGGGAGTGGACTGGGATCGCAAGTATCGCCCAGCTTTTCAGCCTCGCGAGAGACAAGACAAAATATGCCATTCTGACTGCCAACCTTCACTAATTGGAGAGGCACCTAAAACAGAAGAAGAAAGCTACATCGAACCTTTTTCCATGGGATAATCCTCATGGATACCACACACTATGCAGTGTTAATGACCACAACCCACCAGCGTCCATCAGTTCTTACAGAGTGTTCTGTAGGATCTGGGAACCTCTAAAATCCGTCAGTCACGTGCAAAAAGGCGTACATGATGAGCATAGCTCACAACGAGACACACCGTCTTCGCCGGCGAAGACGAAGTCCCCGCAATCTTACGTCCACCGGACGTGGGCTCCATCCACGTCCTCGGAGATGTACGGACCACTCACCTTCCGACAAGAAGTCATCCCAAACGTCGCCTAAGCCGAGGTTCGGAAGGAGGCGCCCTTAGGCAGACGTTCCCTTAGTTTCTTCGTACCCTAGGGCTCAAAATTTCTTCCGGCAGAGCTTCTTTCCGAAGCTCGCCAAACAGCCCGGTTACGCTGAGTCAACCAATAGGGCTAGCACAGCTAATAGACAGTCCGAAAAAAAAAAATCGCAACGAGCGATTCCCCGTGACAAGCGAAGATTTCCGTGAATCCTGCGTCTTTAGCTGCTTTCAATTTGAGTCCTGCATTAAACCAATTACAAGACTTGATATTTTGTGTGCGCCTTGTCTTGTCTTGTTGATTGGTCAACGTAGCGGTTTGGCTAAGCCTACAATCGCCCGGGTACTTCTTTAAGGCAGACCGCAGTTAGTTACTTCGTACCTATCCCTAGTGTGATAGCGGCTTTACAAGAAAACTTGTATGGAGCGTGTCTACTTTTGACTAATGTGCAAGACATGTAGGTTAGTGGACTCAGGCCCTACGCCCTAGTTCTGGTATTTAGACGTATTAATATTTTATCTCTTAGCTTAACTTCGGGTGTTCGCCGTCGTCTGTATGTTTCCATTATGGACTAATTAACCTCGTTTCACTTTTGGGGACTTGACTTGCTGTTGAGAATATTAAAGATGATAGGAAGAGTAAGATATGTTTATTACTTAGTCTAGTCTTAGTGTAAGTTATAATATAGTAAATATATTTAGATTTATTTTATTATAATAGTTATAAAATACGTCAAAAATATAAAGCAGCGTCAATAATTTAACAGACCAAAATAGATACCTATCAATAAGTTCAAAGTTTATATAAAACGTAAGCTTGTAGAAAAGTCCTACTATAGTGTAAAGGATTACATAAATGATAAACAAGCATGGGTGTGAAATATTGCTCTAATAAGATAGCTCTTAATATAATTTTAAATGGCATGTGAGATGGTGATAACAAAAATAAAATTTACCTGGCTAAGTTTGTTGTGGGCTTCTTCTTAGACCGGGGCGTGTTTGGAACCCTCATAGCTTTAGTTTTAAGTTTACGAATCTAGTTATCACCATGAAATCACTACTATGTAAATTATTAACGCGTCAAAAGCGCCTTTTAAAGGACTATTTGAATAAAGATTATTTTGAATTTGAATTTGATATAGTTCCAGAGTGTATAAAAGAGATACATAAAGTATAATTAGTTAATCGATGAATGTTTACACTGTCAGTTCTCAATGACACTAGTTGTAAGAGTGACAGTGGCTATAAAAAAAGCTTACTCATCGATGCTCGCTTAGCGAAATTTGCTTGACTTTGTCTTTATTAGTAGCGACTAATATGTCGCTCACTACGGTGAAAGGTTATTCTAATTTCTAATCGGTTCACTAGAATAGACATACAAATATTTTTTTCTATTTTTTTATTCACTACTGCCTTGCCTTGATTGCCATCAAGGGCTAACTTAGTCCTTGACGGCAATCTCACCTGGTGTAAGTGATGATGCAGTCTTGACACTGGCAAAACCTGTTAAGGGTATGGTAAACCCATTCTAATCGTCTTTGTAGGCTAAGTGGTAACGAGCCACGGCCGAAGCCTCCCGGCCAGACCAGACTCGAACCCAGGACCTCCAGCTTTATAACGCGAGATCGTGCGCGGAGTTCAAAAAAATAACAATTACAATGAAACATCTATTTGAATAAAGTAATAAGGCGCAACGGAATTTGACAGAAATTTTTGTGGTTCACATTTGGCTGTGAAAGTGACAAATCGCCAACCGCAATTTTTGAGCATAACCATAAACATTGTATATTATTAATAAAGAAATTAATGTAATATATTTGTTGATAATAAAAGTCAGGGTTTTCATAGGATCTGACCCATTTTCTATACATGAGATAGGCTTACGTACGACAACCACAATACTTATGATAAAAACAATTATGAGATCTTTATTGGGACGCACTTGCCTAGAAAATGCCAAGTATTAGGTTTAAGGTAGGTAAGCTACAAGTAGCAACAAATGTGCTGGAAAAGTGTTCTACACCTAAGAGCTTGGCTTAAGAAACGTGGATGTAAATGGTTTCGTAGGGGTTGAATGGATGAAGCTGTGATAGCCTAGTGTGTTTAGGACGTGCGCCACCTAATCAGAAGTCGAGGGTTCTATCCCGAGCATGCACCTCTAACTTTTCAGAGTTATGTGCGTTTTTAAGCAATTAAAATATCACTTGCTTAAACGGTGAAGGAAAACATCGTGAGAAAACCTGCACGCCTGAGAGTTCTCCATAATGTTCTCAAAGGCGTGGGAAATCTGCCAATCTGCATAGGGCCAGCGTGGTGGACTATGGCCAAACCTTTCTAACATTGAGAGGAGATCCGTGCTCTGTAGTGAGCCAGCAATGGGTTGATCATGACGATGATGATGACATTTCTGTAGTGAGTGTTTTATATAGCTTTTATTATCTGACCGAGCTGCAGAGAAGAGGTGCCGAGTTTAAACTCGGTTTTAATTAAAAATCCGTTTTCAGCTTTTCACTTCAAATAATGTGTTATTGGAATGGATAAGCTGTGACCTAATTTACTTCGTAACACGCTCCTAACTAAAATATGTGACTGTGATTTTACTAGACGTAAAAATAATTTATAATTCACGAAGCAAAACTAAGAACGGCGTCGATATAGCTAAGCAATACAACTATATGCCTTTTATGGACAATAACTATTTATTATTTGTAGATTGGAAGCAATTGCAAACCGATTATAAATCAATTAGATATAAATAAAAATAGATATAAATAAGAATAGATTAATTTATAAAAACAGAATTAGTTTATTAGCTGTATTTATTAGTGTCTCACTTAATAACACAACAATCTAACCTTTAAAAAACCCGTCGTCTTGATCTTGTCTGCTTGGATTTAATTTAATTAAGTTTTAAATTAGATAATTTACGAGGGACGTCAACTTTTCATTAATTTTAAAGTAGATACTATTTTTCATGATACGTCTGAACTAGCTTAGTTTCATTGTGGTATGGTAGAAGTAGTCTATATGACGTAATACACTTGTATGAAGAGCTGTCAATATCAACGTCACGAAGCATTTCGTACGCAGTCAAGATTTCAATGCCATCGGTTTCGTGAGGCAGGTTATGGTATACGAGTAAAGTTGACAGGAAAACGAATGGGTGCGGTGCGGAGTGCGGGGTCCGCCCACTGCCCGCGACGCCTGTGGAAGCTAGTTTCGGCTTTTCTAGCTCATTGAGAGTACTGGCAGCAACTGCTGGCTTGAATTTAAGCTTGATTTTATACTCACCAGACTGGTGCAGTGTCCTGAACGTTATTATAAACTGGAATAATTCTTCACAAATAAATGATGCCGAGGAAAACTTTTCTCGTCTCGGTCTTGTAACTCTAAGATCAGCGAGTTACGCACACAGAAATTGTAACCACAATTGAGTGTGAGAAATTCGCAATTACCTTTTTTTTTTATTATTATTTATTATAATGTACAGAAAATTACGTTTGTAATCGTAGATGACGCATATTATTACCCATATTACAAAGACGACAATATATAAAATAATAATCTGCGTTCGCGAAAAAATAAACTTTTCGTGGTCCCACTTCATCGCACTGTTGCCCGAGCCATGGCACCCATACCGCGTTCTCTGGCGTCTTTCAACGCGCTTTTGGATAAGAATTTTCAATGGGAACCATTCAATGACGGGTGGACGGTTCTGTTTTCGGAGTTGCTTGAGTACGCCGAGAGCAATGATTAATATTTGTTGTGTGTGTTGTTTAGTAATTATGAGTTTGTATTGAATAAATTGTTTGATGTTGTCTAGTGTACGTGGTATTTTCCCGTTCTAATTGGATGTAAATAAATAAATAAATGTATGTTTATCCTACATGTGGCAATTACTAAACTAATTTGGCTGAAATTTTGATCGAAGATTTATATATATATTTATTTATATTCCGATTAGAAGGCTAACCACTCGGCTATCACAGCTTATTTTAACACACTATTAGTTCATATCAATTACTACTTCAGTTATATTAGTTTCGACATGTAATATGAGTTTGTAATATCGTCAGTAACATACATACCTTCTATTTATAGATTCCGTAGATGGAAACGTTGACCGTGGAAATGTTACGTTTAATTTATCGAATGGGAATGCAGATCGCCTTAATTGTATTTTCGTTATTGATGACATGTTACAGACTATAAATATCATATCATAGTTAATTAGAGTAAGAGGTTTCTATTTTGGTTTTGTTTTCAATTTTATTTATTAAAAAAACTTAATTGTATGTAACAATTTTTATTGCATACAACAAGAAATACATAATATACAAGCAAAAGGCGACCTTATCACTTAAAGCGATCTCTTCCAGGCCACCTTTTTGTAAGAAGCTGACAGAAACAAAAGACGGGAAATCGCAACACTTATACATATATACATACTAATAATTACATACTATTGCAAATAATTTACTGTTTAATGTGTCTTACAATTTTTTACTCTTTCTTAGATAAAACTTATCTATATTCATCATCATCATCATGATCAACCCATTACGGGCTCACTACAGAGCACGGGTCTCCTCTCAATATGAGTAGGCATACTTCACACGCCTTTGAGACCATTAAGGAGAATTCTCAGGCGTGCAGGTTACCTTACGATGTTTTCCTTCACCATTGAAGCAAGTGATATTTTTTTTAAACGCACATAACTCCGAAAAGTTAGAGGTGCGTGGACTCGATCCGCCCACCTCTGATTAGGATGCTCACGCCCTAACCACTAGGCTACCACCGCTTCATTTATATTCTCCGTGTAAAAATAAGCTCTGATATTAGAGCACTGAAGGGCTTTTACTGATGAGGGGTAATATAGAAGCCTACTCATAGTTGTGACTTGTATAAGTAAAGGTTAATTACGGAATAAGTTTCTACGCGACATCGTAGCGTATAGCTACGATGCTTGGAGCTACGTCTTTGTCAGTAGGGCGATGTAACCGAAGTGTTTCCATACTTCGCACAAGTTCGGTTAAGTTTCGGTTATTAAGTGTTTCTAATAATATAATAATTAACTATTTACGTAAATAATTTATACTAAACGTGATGGGTAAGTGATGATATAGGCTATAGGATATTTTGACGACCTCCGTGGCGCAGTGCGTGCGCTGTCGCATTATAAAGTTGGAGGTCCTGGGTTCAATTCCTGCCTCGAGTCTGGTTTGGTGGGAGTTTTAGGCCGTGGCTAGTTACCACCCCACCGACAAAAACGTATCGCCAAGCGATTTAGCGTTCCGGCACGATGTCACGTAGAAACCAATTAGGAGCGTGGGTTTACTATAATCCTAACAGGTTAGCTAGCTACCATCCTAGACTGCATCACCACTTACTTACATTAGGTGAGATAGCCTTCAAGGGCTAACTTCAAACGTATATCAAAAACGGCTAACCTGTAAGAGGTATGGCAGTTATATTAAACCCATACCCCATCGTCGTATTTACGATCGATGGACTATCGTAGCGGAACGTCAAATCGCTTGACGGCATGTCTTTGTCGCTGAAGTTGCAACTAGCCTATCATTCCCACCACATCAAATCAGAATAAAAAAAAACAGAAATTATTATAAATTCCCAGAACGGAGATTGAACCCGGGACATCCAACTTGTAAGACCACATCGCTCACCACTGAGCCAGGGGTGAGTGTCCTTGTAAATTACATATGTATACAATAGTGTCTTAAGCCATGTGACAAACAGGCCATCATTATAAATCTGTCCATAGGTATTACGGTTGCTGGAACTGAATAATTTATAGCGCTCCATTCGATATCAGTTTACTGACATCCGCCTGCAATTTGCGATGATTGCTTTAGTAATTAACTTAGTTGACAATATCTATCTATCTGAAAAAAGTGACATCGTATAAACTCATGGCATACTGTAAAAGTTTTCAGCAATATCAGCCTTCCAAGCCAGCCACATCTTCGAATAGATAGAATTTATTTATTTATTACAAAGCCAACGGTATATAAACAAATAATTATTTTATGACAATTTATGTATTTATGTATATACACTTAGGAATATCAATACATACTCACTTGCAGACTAAGGCAACATCTGAAATATAAAACTTCTAAATAGTAATAATTAAAATAAGACATTCTTTGTTAATAATCTATAATTATATTAATTAAAAATTATTGACATATTTATTGATTGCTACAATACATAAATTCAATCATGTTTTGCTGACAGCGGTTGAAGTTATTGATTTTTGTATTTTGTTCGAAATGACGATTTTTTTGTTTTCTTTTTCATTTCGTTACATTCATAAAAGAAATACAAAAGAAAGAAAAAGTTTGGCGCGATATACAGGCGTACATAACATAATTTGACATATTACATTCGATACTTTGTGCTGATATCGACCAAATAAAAACAACCCACTCAGCATCTGCCAATCCGCACATGGCCAGCGTGGTGGACTATGCCACCTCCTCTCAACCCATTGTCGCCTCTGTAGTGAGACGACAATGGGTTGAACATGGTGATGATGATGATGACGAAGTTCGCTGGTTCAGCTATAATTATATTAAAACCTTATTGGCACAGAGTGAAGCATCACACATGAGAGACGTAAGACCCGTTTCCAGCGGTTGATCTTTGACATTAATAAATAAAAATGATCGATGATTGTCAGTACATATCAGCTATTTTCATACAATAGTTGAATACAAAAACGTACGCTGTGTGTCTTAAAAATGTTAATAAAACACATAGAGTGTGCTATAAGCCCGTCGTCGCATTTTGTTTTTCCAATCGGAGCAATGGTATTTGCGTAGCCCCCACACCACGTACACATTGTTTATGCTTCTGCAATTTAAAAATCCGTTTCCATACTACTACTAACGAATATATATAATTATTGACTCCAAATAGCGGCATAAGGCCAACAAGAAGACTACGTATGCGTTTAATTGAATAGGTATATGAATTATAAAGATAATTCCATAAATTAATAAAAACCATCTTAATAAAAAATATATTTGTCGAATCAAGGCCGTCGGAGTTGTTTTTAGTAAGAGTGACGTCAGCATTGCTGACGTCACGCTTTTGTTTACTTTCGCTCATAGTAATTAAAACCACAAGATGAGTGATTACACTTTTATTGCGACAATAACTAAGAGGTCCGAACGGTCCGAGGTCTCGAGCGAGAATGCCACTAAAGGCATCAGCCGCCCGTATTTATAGCAAAGCATGCATGTACAAAATTTATTGCTACCGTCTAAATACACTGATTAAGCAAAGAAATTATTAATTAGTGATTTAAAGAGTTCAAATGTGGGTAATTATTGAATTCTTGATTTTCTTGGCGCCGCTGAATTAAGTTAATAACTCCTTCGGGCCGACATATATAATTTTTAACCCCAAATAGCGGCAAAAGGCCTAGAATATATGAATTATAAAGATAATTCTATAAATTAATAAAGACTTAATAAAAAATATATTTAATCAAAAAAAAATGTAACTGGTCCGACCAGTCTGTAAATTACATATATCGTTTTAATGTTAAACCGATAACAAAAATGATGCGAAACGGTAATGAACTAGCTAACGTATATCTATAAAAGTGTGACATATAAAGAAGAAAAGGAATGTATTTTCTCAATTTCGTTAAACATTAAAACTTAATATTTTACTAAGTTTGTAGCAGAATTTTGCGTCTACTTTTTATCGAAACAGCAGTTTTTTAATTTTAAAGTTTTTAGATAGCTTAGGTTATGTTTAAACGATTACTTTTTGTGATAACGCCGCCGTTTTACCCAAGCAATAATTTGTACTATAAGCATTCTTTTATCGTATTATTTCTTTATGCCTCGGTGATCCAAAGGATTCCTATCTAAGAATCGAAAACATCATAACGAATGATTTAAGAATATACAACATTGTAATTCTTTTTTTCTTATTTTTTTTTATTCACTCTTTTATGCGCTATACTGAAGACTGGGTTGGGCAGTATTAGTAAGTAAATTACGTAATAGAACTACATACCTTTTGAATACCTATTCATTTGTATTTCAATTACGTGTTGAAATAGTGCCGCCAAGCGATTAAGCGTAGGTACGTTGTCGCATAGAATGGGGTAGGGACTCAAAATACCCATAGCAGATTAGCACGCTATCATCTCAAGCTGCTTCGTCACATACCACATGGTAGGATTGCAGTCCACCGCTAACTTGTAGTACAGTATAAATATAAGTACGCTGGACTTGATTCGTTTTAATCCGTACGCTACCACCTGATTGTTTTTTTGTAATTTTAGCAAAACATTTTTTTTCCGCAGTTGTATGTGTAACCAGTCAAAATGTGTACCATTTTAGACGTATGTATATTTCTATTATAGAAGCGGTGATAGCCTAGTGGTTAGGGCGTCAGCCTCCTAATCAGAGGTCGGCGGTTTGAATCCGGGCACCTCTAACTTTACGAAGTTATGTGCGTTTAAAAAAAATTAAAATATCACTTGGAAAACATCGTGAGGAAACCTGCACGCCTAAGAGTTCTCCATAATGTTCTCAAAGGCGAGTAAAGTCTGCCAATCCGCACATGGCCAGTGTGATGAACTATGGCCAAACCCTTCTCATATTGAGAGGAGACCCGTGCTCTGTAGTGAGTATAGAAATATAATCATGAACCACCCATTACCGTGGTTCATGATGATATTTCTATAACAAACACAAACAAAAACGGCAAAGTTCATATACGTTCCCCACTGAAAGTTAGACATACAGAAGAACAAGTTCAAATTACACGAATCGCTCCATATTTAAATACGGTTCCGGCATAACAATGCGAACAAACTTTTCCATTCGATTTCCAACAATGATTGAACGGGAAACTCGAATCGCCTTTTGATGGTGGGATGTGCTAACAGAAGCAAATGAAAAGTAAACGATTGGTGAATGGTTATACGAAATAACTGTCGTTAATCTTTTACGATTTAGTTTCGAGTTTCGAGGAATCGTAAACAAGTGGATTAGAATGTCGAGTTAAATTCGTATTCCGCTTTCCTCGGTCTTCTTATCTTCGGGCGTCACGAGCATAGAAGTTACGACTAATTTGCATTCATTTCGTTACTCTTAGTTTACTTAATACAATTCCCGAAACTTTTTTTATAACTTTATAAACGAGTAAAAGCTAGCACTAAGAAAGTTGACTCGACTTTTATTTTTATATATATATTTTTTTTATTTATATATTATTAGGCATAGGTATATTAGTTTATTTATTTATTATTGATTACTGTATTGTATTATTTATGTAATCTGGCTTATGTATTAGTATGTAATTATTCGTATGCAGGTTTTTGATTATATATTACGTAACCTACTTTCTATATCTTTTTCTTTCCCTAATCCTAAAGCTGCCTGGCAGAGATCGTTTTTTTTTCGAAGTTTTTGTTTCAATAGTGCAATACTTTGGGGTTAGTTTTTTAAGTTTGATTGAGTTTTAAAATTAACTCATCCACATTAACAGATCCCTTTATTTTTATATATATGGCCAAAAGTGTGGTCATTTTAGTTTTGAGTTATCACCATCACCTCACAATAATGTAACAAATACGTATCGACGCTTCGTAGGTGGCTCGGACTAGGCTTACGTGAATAAAAGTTTTTGATTGGATTTGTTTGATGCAAAGTGAGTAATTTTCATCGACCCATAGGGTACTGCGACGACCTGTCATGAGCCTTACGGTTTATGTTTTGACTATAACTATATTAGATTATTCGAAGATTTATCATAGATTATTCGAAGCTGTGATAGCCTAGTGGTTAGGGCGTCAGCCTCTTAATCAGAGGTCAGCGGTTCGAATCCGGGCACGCACCTCTTACTTTTCGGAGCTAAGTGCGTTTTTAAGCCAATGCATCGCCAATGATTGCAATTGCAATGGATAATAATTGGCAATTGATCAAGAATTAATTAAGTCAGCTAATAAACAAGCAATGCTCGACAGAGGCGTCCTTATGAGACGGGCTTCAGCGACCGGCGCCGTAGTGCGAGTACATGACGATACCAGCCTAATTGATTATTACAGACTTTGCTAACATCAAAATTGTTTGATGTACGAGTCTGTATACGGGCTACATCACTTGAGTCGTAACATCATTAATTAGCATATAATTATCACAGATTTCAAAGTTTTGTTGTTTTGGTTAGTTAGGTTTATCTATAACGTACTTTGACCTACCAGCCAAAATACACTTATTTTGGCTGAGCAAGGAACGAGGCATTTATGTCGGACACGGAATTTTGTTTTAATTTAACTGTATATCAAGTCAAAGGTAAAACGCGTTTTATAGATCTGGCACTTTCTGGATACCTTGCAATATTAAAAAAAATCATCATTTTAACAAATGTGTTTTTACGTTTAAACATTAATATATAAAATAATTAATGAAAAGCCAAATCTAATGTCATGATTTACGGTTTTTTTTAACCTATTTTAAATATAGTTATCATCATGATCAACCCATTATTGGCTCACTACAGAGCACGGGTCTCCTCCCAATATGAGAAGGATTGCTAGCCATGTGTGGATTGGCAGACTTCACACGCCTTTGAGAACATTGTGGAGAACTCTCAGGCGTGCAGGTTTCCTCACGATGTTTTCCTTCACCGTTGAAGCAAGTGATATTTAAATTTTTTTAAAACGCACATAACTCCTAAAAATTAGAGGTGCGTGCCCGGATTCGAACCGCCCACCTCTGATTAGGAGGCTGACGCCCTAACCACCAGGCTATCACCGCTTCGAATAATCTATGATAAATCTTCGAATAATCTAATATAGTTATAGTCAAAACATAAACCGTAAGGCTCATGACAGGTCATGACTAATATCACTACTAATAACTAACACTTATAGTAAATAAGTGTTAGTTATTAGTAGTGATATTAGTGTTTCACGAACCGCTAAGTAAACTTCAGTTTGTCTTAAAGGTACGTACATACTAAGTATATAGTCTAGCATAAAAATGTACATAAACTTTTCCGTGTTCTGAAATGATAGAACCGCTCACTTTGCTATTTGAACTTTATTATACTTATAAATCTATTTTAACAGCCTCTTGACTTCGTAGCTCTGTGAAGACTACCTCCTTACTTGTTTGACGACCTCAGTGGCGCAGTGCGCGCTGTCGCTTTATAAAGTTGGAAGTCCTGGGTTCGATTCCCGCCTCGAGTACTATTTATATGTAATTCTGTAAGAACTAGCGGAAGTCAAAATTGAGCTACTAATATTTGAACACTTTAATTAACATAAAAGTTATACAAAATATTTTTTTGTAAATAGTTTTTACAAGATGTTTGAATTTAATTAAAAGGATTGATAAATTATTGATTTTTAGTAACACTACTTCTTTTTATTTATAAGACAAAATATGCAATATTTTCTAGATATAATTGTCTAACCAATTTTAAAAGTCACGCGGGAATCTTTCGTTTGCCCAAGCCAATCAAATGGTCAAATGACAATATGACAGTCACAATCACGCTATCTACGAACAAAATTGCGTCATGATCGATTTAGCTGTGTAGGTTATACAGTTATATGGCGGTTTGGCTTAGTCAAGTTGGCGTACTCGCTGATGATACCCATTATAGGTAACAAATAATCAAGTGACTTGCAAGAGAAAAGAAGATTTTTTTTTTTTCATTTATGTTTCGGACTGATGAATTTGAAACCATCATTCCTGATTAGAATTATGTTCATAATAAATGTTTGTTAATAAACACCATAAAAAATTGCCACAAATTTCAGTTCCGCTGAAACAAAATTATCTCCGTTTAAATGATAAATTGAAATTTACCGCCTCTTTTTCTTCATTACCTCTGTCCTGTTTTATATATAACGGTCAACAAATAATTACATTAAGTAGAAAAGCGAATTCTAGCAAGAATTATTATAAAAATACAATATCGATTTCTTTGTATGATCTTTTACACTTTGCAGAATCATTCGCTTCTTCAGTTCCATCTTTTATCTTCAAAGATATTAGATATATAAAACAATACCCAGAACATTTCAATACAAAAGAATAACCACACAACTCTTTCAAAATACACTTTCTTACGAGCATGGTAAGCCGATAGACCCAGTTATTATGAAACGATATTTAATTCATTACAAGTTAGCCCTTGACAGTCATCTCAGCTGGTGGTAAGTAAATATGCTGTCTGAAATGGCAGTTTTAATAAGCCCATATTCTTTGTCAGTTCTACGTGATATCGTACTGGAACGCCAAATCGCTTGGTGGCACGTCTTTGTCAGGTATTATTCTAATCAAAATTTTCTTCTGACACGTGAATTCAATCAATCAACGCTGTACTAAGGGACAGTTTAAATTTAATACGAGGCACCTAACCAATAAAAAAGTTTCATATCCCTTTTAATGAAGTGAGTTCCGAAACATTTCACAACACATGTTTGCTGGAATTATTTAAATCTGAATCCCTTATTAGCTTTTATGCGTCGTATTTATCTTCATACTTACTCCTGTTTTGTTTACCACGAATATTTAACTTTCTGTTTACTCTTCATTGGAATACTTATTATAACGAACGGTAAATACAATTTTATACAAGAATGACTGTCGAGTGACCAATTTCGATAGCTACCGTCACCATTCACCATAAAATCGTATTAAAAGCATCATATAGTTGTGTAAATTTACATACAAGACTAAATCACGAATTGAATCGTCTTCACATAAGGTGGTTTATAAGGGATCAAACATATTATCTTGTTACACCCTCACAAGGCGTGATGATGTTTTGCTTTACATACATGTTCATAAATAAACGATATAGCTTATGACTATGAATAATATATGTCCATGAATGCAAATAAATATATGAACGATATATCGTTCATTATTTTATTTGTTTACATCGGAAAGATTCCTCCACTCAACTCTGTCATTTGACTTCATTTTCCGAGGTAAAAAATAAATATATCTACTAGTAGGTACAAGTGCCATACCTTCGTCAAGTCACCCTATTTAGGCAAAATCCCAACCACAAACGCTACCTTTTTTAACTTACTTCTTTTAGGTACCTCGTTTATAACGAGTGTAATTTTTTTAGTTTCTTTTAAGTGTGTTGAAGGACAGGTTTAACTAAATAAAGAGAAAAAAATAAAGATTGTTTTTTTAAAAATAGGCCAAATCATTGTCTTCCAAAATAAGGTATGAAAATTACAGGAATGATTTTCTTCGTTTGACCTTTGTTTGTTTGCTTGTTTCTGTATTTGCACGAAGAAATTTTTGTCTTATACCGTTTGTAAGTAAATAGTGATGTTTACAGTACTTATACGCCAATAATAAAGCCAGCGAAAACGTGGGCCGAATTTTAACTCATCTTTCTAAAAAATAAACATTTGATTTATCCCAAACTTCCATCGATATGATTTATCCTAAATTAAGTATAGCTGAAATAATATTTTATTACTATGAAAGAAGTGCTCGATCTAAGAAATCCAGAATAATATAACGTACGTATGTATTGTAATATAAGGAAACCTGCACGTCTGAGAGAAATAAATCATTCTGCCAATACGCACATGCCCAGAGTGGTGGACTATGGCCAAACACTTCTCATATTGAGAGGAGACCTGTGCTCTCATGATGAAGATGATATCAATCTTTACTAACTTAGAACCGCGAAGCGAAAAATGTTTTTTAAAAGGTAACGAGACACTTTAAGAGCTTAATTGCGGAATAATAAAATAAAATTTACTTCGCGGTCCTTTAGAGTACTTTATTAGTTGCAGAGCGTTGCGAAGCGCCTTTTCGTATTTTATTTTGGTGTGAAATATCTATTTGCACGCCATGGCAGTAAAACACCGACCTGCTCTTTATGTACGTCCCTACTGACGAGGAACTCTTCAATAGTTAAGAACAAAGACATTCTTTATTCGTTATAGTTTATAGTGCCACCATGACCTTGTTGTCACCTTTAGGATGGGCTCTTGACGAATAATTTCTTCAACGGCAGACAAACCCATTTTGCATACGTGTTTAATAATAATAGTCCATTATGAAGCCGGTAATAAGAAATATATATTGATTTTCATCGATCACCTCTTTGTTATTTTTGTCCATGAATCTATAATCTTTTCCGTTTTTTTTACTTCTGAAAATTTTACCAGTCAAATGGTCGCAGTTAAATTTTATGAGGATCGGATGAAAATGTTTTGTAGTAGAGAACTGAAAAGACCGCAGCTATAAGGTCACAAGTAAGTGCATTTGTTATGATTAACACTTCACTTAACCAGAAATTCATTTGCGAATTTATACAAATCAGAGAGAAAAATATAGATATTTCTTATTTTCTATTTTGTCTACCTGATATTATCTTAATATCTTTTCTCTTGTTTACTTTCTTTCTTTAAACTTTCTGATTATTGTTCATTTATATTGTTTTGTTTAGTTGCCGATTCCGATGGAATGGGACTGATTGTTGGAACCAGTGTTGTGTCTTCAAGTATCCAGCTATAATGAGACAACAGCATCTCTTATGTGCATCACAAATCATTTTAGACTAATATATAACACTAAAGATGATGTATATTTATTTCTTTATAATGTATTTTTTTTATTAAAATACTCAAGTTTAATTGTTTTGTGCTCCATAATATTCTCAATGGCGTGTGAAGTCTGCCAATCCGCATATGGTCAGCGTGGTGGACTATAGCCAAACCCTTCTCACATTGAGAGGAGACCCGTGCTCTGTATTGAGCCGGTAATGGGTTGATCATGATGATGATGAATTGTTTTTTTAACTACACTAAAGTTATCCCTTGACTGCAATATCACTTAGTGGTAAGTGATTATGCAAACTAGTATAACAGACTGATCCATCGCGACATTGTATCGGCACACTTAATCGATAAGCAGCACATCTTTCTTGATTATTAATGTTACTAGCCACGGTCATAGCTTCACACGACAGCGGGCTGGAACAAATTCAGAAATCATAAATTTCCAGATTACCCTGCCGGGGATCGGACCCGGGACCTACCATTTAGACAACAGTGCTAACCATTGCGTCATGGAGGTTGTAAAGCGATAACACAACATAAACATTCGTGTAATAAAATCACACTCAATCGAAACTTGATATTGTAAAAATGTCAACTAGGAAGATAAAACGGCCCAGGTGTTTTTACTTGACGCGAATCCATAAAGTCGGTTATAATATCGAAATCGGTGTTTGTGGGTTTGCAATGAATATCAGCATTACTTAAGATTAAAATTGAAAAAAAATGATACATAATTCACAATTTTATGATCGTACATCTACATGAGTTTAGAAAGTTAGACCTACATCTTTTTTTTAATGAATCTTCGTGTAAGCACATGAACATTTAAACACGAATATTTTTCGTATGCTTTTATTATTTATAGGTCAAAGAGCATGTTCCCAGTTTCACTACAACCAACAAACATCGCAGCTTTGGTACAAAACTGACGAATAAAAATACACAAACCGACTGACTGACTCCCATGTTAATTGCTTCTCTGGCGCACATAGTAGCCTTGTCGTGAATGCTCTTTCTGACAAGCGTAATTAAAGCTGCCTTTTTGACGACGAAGCTAAACAAAAATATAGGTACTTTAGGTTTACATAAGTGTCCAAGTAAAAATGCTGAAAAATGAGAGGTGTATTTTTTTTCATGTTGAATGTAATGTTAATTAATACAGCAGTCTGTTAAGTTCTTGCCTCAGTTGATATTTTACAATTGTGCTTGCTATTTGGAAATTTACATTGGGGTAAAAGAAAAAAAAAATGGGGGAAAATTTGGATTTGACATATTCGAATATGTAAAATTATGTATTATAAAACCATTAAAACATCAAGTGACAAAACTGAAAAATGTATTATTCTCTTTCATCCGCCTATGACCCACCGAGTTTTGCTTGTCACCTTTTGCCTCAGTTAATATTTAATTTATTATAATTGTGCATGGCATTAGATGAATGCTCTAAAAAGTGGGGTAAATACAGGAATTAGTTATGAATGAAATGAATATGGTTTATAAATGAATAGGTATAAGCCATTTAATTTATTTTTTTACTGCTTGTCGCAATACATTGAAACTACATTGAAATTCTTTTTACCCCGTTGTAAGGTTTCGTAAACGATTATGTGGTTGTATTGTAATTACAATTTCAACAAAAATAATATTACGATACTAGCTGATCCGGCAAACGTTGTTCTGCCGATATTGTTCAAACAAAAATACAAGAATTCTATCCCCATCTTGGGTGTACAAGGGTAAACATTTGGCGTTGCAGGTATTTTTAGATTTTGCATTAAAAATACTCAGAACCCCAAATAAAACCAAAAAAAATACAACAAATTATATCGAGATACTTTTGCATTAGGGACAAAGAAAAACTAGCGAAATGAAATAAACTTTACCAAACCGTTTTGTAGGAGTGAAACCACAAACTGTGATGCGAGATTTTTATATATGTATAAAGAATGGCCAAAATATTAACTATACAGCCATGACTCTCATGTCTGAGAAAACAGAGGCACCTCATCCAGTTTAACTAATGATAATGTTAACTGAAGGTGGAAAATTATTGCAGGTTAATATAAATATGAATTGAGGACACGAAAACAAGAATAACCCAAATATGGATCAAGAATTTCAATGGATACAATATAGACCCATTCTCGGCTCACTACAGAGCACGGGTCTCCTCTCAATATGAGAAGGGTTTGGCCATAGTCCACCACGCAGGCCATGTGCGGATTGGCAGACTACACACGCCATTGAGAACATTATGGAGAACTCTCAGGCGTGCAGGTTTCCTCACGATGTTTTCCTTCACCGTTGAAGCAAGTGATATTTTAATTTCTTAAAATCGCACGTAACTCCGAAAAGTTATAGGTGTGTGCCCAGGTTCAAACCCCCGACCTCTGATTAGGAGGCTGACGTCCTAACCACTAGGCTATCACAGCTTCAATTTCAATTCAAGCGAAATTGCCATCAAGGTATTATAGTGTATAATAAAAAACAATAGTGTATAATAACAAAAAAAAACTTATCATGAAACACTACGTACCGTATAAACAAAAATGGCGCCATAAAAAGAAAACAGACTATTCAGCCACAAAGAAAATATCTTAAGAATAAAATAACGTACTGTTTCCACAAGAAGCAAGTCTTCAGTATACAACAAAAGAATGTAGGTACGTATTTTGTAAAGCCATCTGGGTAATTCACACGTTTTGTGCGTTGCTGCTTTGTCATGAAATTTATATTTTATTCATGTGTGTCCCGTAAATGGCTGTTAATACTCGGTAGTTGTAACTGTACAAATTACTGTGTTAATTGATTAAACGACGATATTCAATTAATTAATAGTTTCATAGCGGAATGATGAAATTCTTGACTCATCCGGACGGACCATTCTTCCTAATTAACATAAACACTCTCTGTTTATTACTAATAAACAATGATACTTTCGTTGATGATCGTTTTTATTTTATCGTCTTCTATGCCAGAATCTATCACAGCGCGCGCGCTGTCACCTCATAAAGTTAGAGGTCCTGGGTTCGATTCCCGGCTCGAGTCTGGTCTGGTGGGAGGCTTCGGCCGTGGCTGGTTACCACCCTACTGACATTGACGTGTCGCCAAGCGTATTAGCGTTCCTGCACAATGTCGTGTAGAAACCAACTAGGAGTGTGGGTTTACCATACCCCTAACAGCTTAGTCCGCTACCATCTAAGACCGCATCATCACTTACCTTTAGGTGAGATTGCCGTCAAGAGTTAATTATTTATTTATTTATTTACACACTTTTATTGTACACCACGAAAAAGGAAATCTCAAACAAAAAAAGACAAAAAATAACAGACACAGTAGTATACAATTTGGCGGCCTTATCGCTACATAGCGATCTCTTCCAGGCAACCAAATATATAGAAGATATAGAGATACGGAAAGAGAAACGGGTGGTGCAAAATATATACATAAATATATACCTTGATATAAACAAATATATAATTAGTAGTGGATAAAAAAAAATCTCAATTCTTTAGCCGGTGAAGTACAACCACCTCTTATTGATTATGAACCTAGCAATGAGATTTTCACATTTGTTTTTAATGGCACATAAATTACGGGAATCGTTAACAATGGCGATACCCTTTTTTAAATATTCAACAGTTATTCAACCCTCCTCAAGATTACAATCCGGGTAAATATTCATGAATATCGTAGTATTTTGCCAACATCAACTCAACTTTTATTATTTCCAACTCGCGCCGTACCGACCACATGTCGGTGTAAAATAAACATAACATTTCAGCAAACATTACTCGCGTGTTAATATAGACTTGCCTTTTTAGAAATGTTATTTGGTTGTATAATTAATTCACGTCTCACTATATCTACATGTTTCAAAGGTCGTGTTACTTTTTTTTTTAAACTAGCTGTTGCCCGCAGTTTTGCCCGCGTTGTTGCTGTCCTTGTGAGAATAAGGGGATAGAATATAGACTAGGGAAGCGGTGATAGCCTAGTGGTTACGGCGTCAGTCTCCTAATCAGAGGTCGGCGGTTCGAATCCGGGCACGCACCTCTAACTTTTCGGAGTTATGTGCGTTTTTAAAAATTAAGATATCACTTGCTTCAACGGTGAAGGAAAACATCGTGAGGAAACCTGCACGCCTGAGAGTTCTCCATAATGTTCTCAAAGGCGTGTGAAGTCTGCCAATCCGCACATGGCCATCGTGGTGGACTATGGCCACACCCTTCTCATATTGAGAGGAAACCCGTGCTCCGTAGTGAGCCGGTAATGAGTTGATCATGATGATATAGACTATGTTACTCGCCGATATTGCTTTGCATTGGTAAAAGAATTTTCCAAATCTGATCAGCAGAACCGGTGATTAGAACGAGTAACCAGTTGTTTTATACACTACAAGCTAGCCCTTGACGGCGATGTCACCTGATGGTAAGTGCTAATGCAGTCTAAGATGATAGCAGACTAACCTGATAGTAGTATGGTAAACCCATACCCCTAATTAGTTTCTACGTGACATCGTGCCGGAACGCCAAAATCGCTTGGTGACAGGTTTTGTCAGTATGGTGGTAACTAGTCACGGCCGAAGCCCACCCAGACCAGACTCGAGCCGGGAATCGAAGCCAGGACACACAACTTTATAATGCGACAGCATAACTCCAAAGAGTTACGTGCGTGCCCTGGATTGAACCCTCGACATCTGTTTTAGGAAGCGGAGGTCCTAAACTAGGCGATTGCATCTTTTTTCCACTAACGTATAATGAATGATTATCTTACTTAACAAAACAAAGGACAAAGTGTGAATTGGACTCGAAATCGAAGGGTCACGTTCCAAGGTAATATGAACCGCAGTGTTTTGACATAATTAAGATCAAGCGGTGGTTTCCGCTTGATCTATCCCTAAAAAAAGTTTCTTGTATTGGGCCCCCATTCATTCATTCATTGTTTTTTTTTCTTATTACAGATTTATACCTGCCAATTAATCGAGAAGTTTTCAAGCAATAACGGCAAAAGGAGTGTTCGGCGTCTACCACTAGACAGAGCGATGACTTCTGGAAAGTCAATGCGAACAGGATTTGAAAAGAAAGATGGCGGTATAATGAGATAGCCAAATGCATCCAGGCATTTTAGCTTAAGACGATGTCGATGACTGCCATGGTGCATGCAAAAAACGATAATGTAAATAATATAAACAAGACTGGCAATGTTTCGCTATTATCTGTCCCGCGACCCGTCAACTTTTTTCTATTACATAGTCCATCTATGAATTATATATCGGCAAGTGAATGAGGCGACCCTGAACGTGTTGTAAAACTTGACTTGTAAATACCACTTACGTGAATATTATGATCGACAGTATTCGTCACATTTATGGAATAAAAAGTTTAATATTCCTACCTTCCTATAGAAATGCTATGCATTTATAGCTGTGATAGCCTAGTGGTTAGGACGTCCGCCTCCTAATCAGGGTCGAACCCGGGCACGCACCCCTAAATTTTCGGAGCTATGTGCGTATTTTAAGCAATTAAAATATCACTTGCTTGCTGCTGCATGTCTGAAAGTTCTCCATAATGTTCTCAAAGGTGTGTGAAGTCTGCCAATTCGCACATGGCCAGCGTGGTGGACTATGGCCAAACCCTTCTCATATTGAGAAGAGATCCGCTCTCTGTAGTGAGCCGGCAATGGGTTGATCATGTAATGTACACTTTTCTGCTTTTGGGCTGGATATATACCTACAAACAACAGCCCAATCCAAACACATGTAACTTCGAGTAAGACTTAGTTTCGTTAGTTATCAATTATTTATTGTACTATCGATCCCGACAAATTGGTCTATTTTTTATTAAAGACATCGAAGGACACATGTGTCCTATGACCTGCGTGAAATTTTATAAATTCTATGTCGAACATTTCATATAACAATTCGCAACGAGTTTAAGTCACTGGGCAATGAGGATTATAGCTGGGAGACCAGATGAACGATGTAGGCCGAGACCCACTACATGGCGGACAAGCAATATCAAGCGAGTTGTGAGGAGTAACTTAGCCCAAGAATTTGGAAATCCCTACGAAAGACCTGCTGCAATGAACGTTTTTTGATTGTCTGGAAGAGATATTTAATTTATTCATTCATTCATTTAAATAGTTAATATTAACATAATAGTAAGTATTTTAAATTAAAATTTAAAATTTCGAAGTTTTAAATTCTAATTTAACTATATGAGAAGAGTCACATTCAAGTGTTAACTACGTCAACAAAACAAATACATTTGAAGGAAATGTTTTAAATTCGAATTTAACTCTATATGAGACATTCAAGTGTTAACGCTATATATACATTTTATTAACATAAACTTAGATTAACCTAAAACTAAAAATCTTAAAAAATAAATACCATCATAACTAAAATATATTATTAAAAGGAGTCCCTTTAGGCAAGGTTCCGAAGATACTGGCAGCGTTCCCCCTTTGAATTGCTAACTGTGTTAGCTAAGTGTTAACTAAGTCAACAAAACAGATACATTTCAAGGAAATGTTAAAGAAATCTATTTTAGTTTTCTCTATGACAAGATAACAAGACTAGACGTCTGGAGAGAGATTTCATCAGCCATCGGGGGATTCGAGTAATCTTATGCAAAATACGAGATGTAATAAAACGACGCGTCTCAGCAATAAGGATTGATTGGACATTTACTTTAGATTGAAAAATTTATTAGTTTTAAAGTAGAGCAGCTTCTATAAAAACGCATGAGTCTAATGCGACGGAATGTCTTATTTATAGTAGTGAATTAAATACGTCGCTTGAAATTGCAATCAGATGAAGATATTCTGTTTTTATGGTAGCTTACATAGAATTTAGGCATGAAACTTAAAGCAGTGATAACCTAGTGGTTATCACCGCTTACATACATTTCATCATCATCATCATCATGAACAACCCATTAACGGCTCACTACAGAGCACGGGTCTCCTCTCAGTATGAGAAGGGTTTGGCCATAGTCTACCACGCTGGCCATGTGCGGATTGGCAGACTTCACACGTCTTTGAGAACATTATGGAGAACTCTCAGGCGTGCAGGTTTCCTCACGATGTTTTCCTTCACCGTTGAAGCAAGTGATATTTTAATTTTTAAAAACGCACATAACTCCGAAAAGTTAGAGGTGCGTGCCCGGATTCGAACCGCCGACTTCTGATTAGGAGGCTGACGCCCTAACCACTAAGCTATCACCGCTTCTACATACATTTATTGATTGTTAATTATACAAAACAAGTTTGGTAAAATGGTTGGATGTCTACGCAACAATGTAGTTTTTACTGGTTTATTTGTGTGTTCTAGACACACAAACACTAAGTGGTCTCGGTAAATAAGACAATGTGTGGTTTGAATGTGTTCAAGGTCTTTACTTAACGACCGTGATCCAGGGTATTAGCTCGTAGTTAGTATGTCTTACATGTCGTAAAACTGACTCAAGTGTTCTTTCGTATTTTACGTACTCTTACTTTATAAATACACCAACTTTTTTTTTTTTTAATTTGACGACCTCCGTAGCGCAGTGCGTGCGCAGTCGCATTATAAAGTTGGAGGTCCTGGGTTCGATTCCCGGCTCGAGACTGGTTTGGTGGGAGGCTTCGGCCGTGGCTAGTTCCCACGCTATCGACAAAGACGTGTCGCCAAGCGATTTAGTGTTCCGGCACGATGTCGCGTTCAAACCAATTAGGAGCGTGGGTTTACCATACTTCTAAACGGCTAGCTAGCCCGTTACCATCTTAGACTGCATCACCAACAGGTGAGATAGCCGTCAAGGGCTACCTTGTAGTGCATAAAAAAATTACAAATTCCTCTACTCAGTGGAATTTGATAGATAAGCCAATTTTTACGGATTACAGCAAATTAAGCGTAAAATTATTGTATAATATGGATATAATTAAAATAGAGATAATAATACTCGTTTGAAATCGATGACACTTTTTACTTTTTGCTTGTCAAACATGACAGATACTTCAAACTTCAAACGACAAAATCAGTGTTACAGTAACACAAGTCCACAATTAACAGCAGTTAAATAAGTTCGTTAAAATTTTGTGTTAAATAAATTTTGTGTTTCGTTTCATCATGATCAACCCATTGCCGGCTCACTACAGAGCACGGGTCTCATCTCAATATGATAAGGGTTTGTCCATAGTCTACCACGCTGGCTATTTGCAGATTTACAGACTATTTTTCTTCAGCATTGAATCAAGTAATATTTTAATTTCTTAAAAACGCACATATCTTAGAAAAGTTGGAGGGATTCTAACCCCCGACCTCTGATTAGAAGGTGGATGTCCTAACCACTAGGCTATCACGACTTCCTTGTTTCTTTTATGGCAGCCCTAATGACGATGACGAACGAATAATAAATTTAAACTGTGATTTTTCAATAAAGGATCCTTTTTGTTATATATTTTACAACTTCGTTGGCATTTAATTAAATGATAGGACACACTTATCAGCCCTGTTTCTAAGCTTCCGGAATCTGTAGTATATCTTCAGGTTTACTCTTACTAAGCCTGCCAAAGTGATCGTACACAGAGATTCCTATTTAACGTCTTTGTCGCAATGCACGCCTTTTGTCTACTTTGTGATCGGATTAGTTTAGCACTTACTAGTACGTAATCATATATATCCGTCTCCTGGTCTCAGGATCACGTATTCGTAGTAAATTCAATCTGGATTAGTAATAAGTGGGACATACGTGCTTAAGCAATGTATGATTGATGTTTTAACGTAATATAAATATACGTATATTTTATGTGATCATCATCATGATCAACCTATTCTCGGCTCACAACAGAGCACGGGTCTCCTCTCAATATGAGAAGGGTTCGGCCATAGTCCACCACACTGGCCATGTGTGGATTGGCAGACCACGCCTTTGAGAACATTATGGAGAACTCTCAGGCGTGCCGGTTTCCGCAAGATGTTTTCCTTCACCGTTGACGCAAGTGATATTTTTAATAGCTTAAAAACGCAGATAACTCCGAAAAGTTATAGGTGTGTGCCCGGGTTTGAACCCCCGACCTCTTATTAGAAGGACATCCTAACCACTAGGCTATCACAGCTTATGTGATAATTCTCACTAATAAAGATGACAACGACTAATGCTTTTTACAGTATTGGACTATCGCAACAATGTTAGAAGTAACCTCGGATATAAAATATTTTCCTTACGTCGACATTGCATGAATATTACGAGACATAGGTTCAAGGTTATGAAGGTTATGTTAGAAGTATTTAGGGAAATTGGATTATGGTTGGTCTGTTTTAGTACGAAAATTTCCTCGATAAAGAATGATGCGGTAAAAGAAGGGTTAAATGGACCTTTGCTAGTTTAAAACTTATGTTAGATAATAGTTAGAGCCCTTTTTTATCGTGGCGAAATCCGAGGCGTCAAAATATCTTGTTAGAAGCTTCCCAAGATCGTGATCGATGTGTTTCCCAAGACGAAGGCACACCTCCTTCAGTCTGAGTTTTAAATAAAACCTTGAATTCTTAAAAATTATTTCAATTCTTAAAAATTTGTCCAGTGAGGATTCAGACTGAATAATATATATATTTTTTTTGTTTACTATACTGTTCTATAATAAAGAAAAAACTTGTATAAACGTTGTTAGCGTATAATATATAAGCGTTATACCTCGCACTAAGTATAGATCAGTAATTGTGATACTATTTCGTATTTCTTTCTTGTCGGTATTAATAATATTACTTGATTTTTTACTCTACAGAGTGGAACCAATTTAAAACTTAAGAAAATGCTTCGCTTTCCGAACTAATTCAGGGGTGATTCTGGAATAAATAATTATAATTTCTAGTTTTTCTTTGGTCTCGTCTTGGCTAGTACCTAACTAGTGGGAACTGGCCACGGCAGAAGCCTCCCACCAGACCAGACTCGAGCTGAGAATCGAACCCAGGACCTCCAACTTTATAATGCGACAGCGCACGCACAGCACCACGAAGGTCGTCAGAGCAAAGGTTTAGCTAGTTTTGTGGACTATGGCCAAACGCTTCTCATATTGAGAAGTGACTGGTAGTGAGCCGGCAATGGGTTGATCATGACGATGTCATTTTCGCAAAGTTATTTAATATCTTCAACCCAAATTGGGGCAGTGTATTTGGGCTGAGCTCTATATTACCCCTGCGTTATAAAAACGGGGCTTGTGCCTAGTAGTAATAAGGTCATTAATTAGATTATTCCACGCGCAGACATGCCTGATGATGCGGGCGTCACTCACGCGTGTAACAACTTCAAACACGAGAAGGTATCTTCGTATCTTAACTGAATCTCACTAATGAACCCGTATTTATATCAAAATATCCACTCACACTATATGTCATAACTTAGGTAACATTATTATTCTCTGTAAACTATTCACTTAATTAACTAATAATTATGATGACAGATAACATGACACGGTACACATTTTATATAGACACAGACAATATCGTAGATAATGAATAGAAGCAGGCGTTACTTTGGAAGTCCATGATAAACAATAAACAGCAAGTATAATTTGCTATATTCCGCCGACAACCGGGAGATTTGTATAATATAACAGCACACAAAATCTTCTACTAGAACTTCTACGCACGTTTCGACCCGACACCGGATCATCCTCAGGAGATGTTGACTTCACAACTTACTTTTCTCGCTCGTGAACGTAAATATATATATATATATATATATATATATATATATATATATATATAAACTACCCATATAATATGTCATGAATACTCTTGGCAAGTAATTAGTAATTTAAATTATTTATTGCAAACACTATACCCAATAAATTAAATTAAATAACAATTACAGTACTGCGCAACGCAAAATCTCAACACGGTAGCTCAAGCTTTAAGATTTTTTAAGTTGTCCACTGGCCACTACATTTATATTAAGTTATTAATCAATACATTAAAATTAGTTTTAGTTTTATTAAAAGCTTTTTCTACCCTAAGGTAAAGCCAGTAACAATAGTTTTAAGTTCTTACTTTCAAAAATGAACATAAATGTAAAAGTAATTTAAATGTAGTTTATAACGAAACTTTGTTTTAAAAGTATGACAAATAAACAAAATTTAGTACTAAGCAATTGTATTTAAACTTCGTTGGGGCTATAAATAATATGATTACATCTGTGAGTTTCATTTTTTGTTTCGCTTCGATCATTTTTTTTTTTTTTTTTTTTTTAATTTATTTACAGTTCAAAATAATTAAATTTACAATGATCGTCGAAGACATTGAAAAAAACCACAGAGGTTTGGCCTCAATGTCGTCCGCACTCAGCGCCTTACATACTAATTAATTATAACTTACACGATAAATACAAATAGATAAATATTACTAATCAGCCAAAGAACTACTTCTGAAACAACCAAATACAAAACACGTCAATAGGTAGGTAGGTAGGTTTCCTCATGCACTATAACGGTTAAAGATTGCCCAGGAAATAGTCCTTTAGCTTTCGCTTAACATTATTTGGCGTCACAGCTGTGGACAGAGCGGGGGGCAGCTGATTTAAGAGGCGAGGAACGATGTACCTTGTCGTTCTTTCACCGTACGTATTGGCAGCTCGCTCGGTGCGTAACCGGTTCGCAGTTGCCGCCCGCGTCCGAACAGGGTGTTCTATTTTTTGTTGGAGCTTTTCATTAAAGAATTCCTCTTTTAGGATAGTATATTTGAATTGTTCCTGAACCGGTAGGGTTTTGCAGTGTTTGAAAAGACCTAGTTCGTAATTCTCATACTTATGATTCACAGTTTTGGAAGCTATTGTTTTTAAAATTTTTAGTTGCAATTTATATATATTGTTAAGGTAGGTATTATAAGTACGGCCATAACTACTGAGGCCATACTGTACGTACGCTTGCGCGAAGGAGTTATATAGCATTAACTTCACTTTGAACGGAATACGTTGGTTTAAGATAGTTATATTCGCAAGAAATTGCCTTAGTTTATTACAGACATATTCAATATGTTGACTCCAGTTAAATTTGCAGTTAATAGTTAGTCCCAGATAGGTGTAACTATTGACCAATTCAATTGTCGGACATTTACAATCGTTAAAATCGGGCGTATGCAAACAGTTATGATTATGGGCTATTATCTTTTTAAAGGGAGTATATTTTAAGTGAGGTGTTAAAAGACTTCGCGTTTGATTAACGTGAAGTTTTTAGAAAATCATTTATTGTGAATTTAGTCGACTTGATGACTCAATCTTAGGAGGCCTACTGTATTGTTGTGTTGTTAAGAATATATTGAGATTACACTTAAAATAATTTAATATTTCAAGTCACACAAATAAATAAAAAAATGCAGTGTTGTGAAATTTTTCAATCTACAACGTGACCTCCTAAGCCAAATAGAATACACATAAAATAATTATATTGCAAGCTGTGATAGCCTAGTGGTTAGGGTGTCAGCCTCCTATTCAGAGGCCGGCGGTTAGAGTCCGTGGTGAAGGAAAACATCATGAGGAAACCTGCACGCCTGAGAGTTCTCCATAATTTTCTCCAAGGCGTGTGAAGTCTGCCAATCCGTTCATGGCCATCGTGGTGGACTATGGCCAAACCCTTCTCATATTGGGAGGAGACCCGCTCTGCAGTGACCCAGTAATGGGTTGATCATGATGATACACATATCTTATACTAGCACATTAATTTGACACATATCTTAATATTTTAAAATGTTATACGTAAACATAAATCAAAACTTTGTCTTAGTAAACTTGTACACTTTCATATGATACCCCCTTTGACCTAGTTTTCTTTAAGTTTCAACCCCCCCGAGTCTTTTCCACATTTGAATTAGATTATGAATAATTTGTGTTCTTTTATACCAGTAATGTTGTTCCATATTCCATGTCAATTGTAGTTTTGAAATAATCGGTTGGTGATGAGATGGTGATAACTACATTCGTAATCTTAAAACGAAAGCTACGAGGGATCCAAACGCGCCCTGGTTTAAGATAAACGCACAACAAACTCAGAGGAGTAAATTTTCATCACCTAACATGCCACTTAAAATTATTTAACAACTATCTTATTACTGCAATATTTCATACCCATGCTTGTTTATCACTTAAATAATCCTTTACACTATAATAGGACTTTACAAACACATTGCGACTACAAGCGTACATTGCTAGTATTATCTTTTTACGCCTTTGGTACAAGAGGTGGGTATATTGTGGTAGGTAGGTTGTGTTTAAAAACGGCGGTAATAGAAGTAAAAGTTAACAAAATTTATCCAATTAAGAATTTTTTCGTTCGCTCAATCATCGCGCACCTTGTCCAATGATCAAATCGAAACGGAAATAGAATAACTAGTCTGTTTCGTATCGGTGCATTGAATTTCCAAACCCAATAGGAGGATATGTGCGGGTAGTATTTCATTTTTACGACCTACATTTTCAGCAGCAAAGCCGTGTTTTCTAGTTCGTTTTTGTGTAGGATTTATCCGTGAAGGAAGTTATCCGTTATGTATTTAATTGTACCATAATAAATTAAGGATTTTTTTTAATAAACTACAAGTTAGCCCTTGACGGAAATCACACCTGATGGTAAGTGATGATGCAGTCAAAGATAATAGCGGGCTAAGTGGGAGGGCTGTTAGGGGTATGGTGAACATACTTACTTCTCATTGATTTTTACGCTACATCGTGTCGGAACGCTAAATCGCTTGGCGACTCGTCTTTGTCGGTAGGGTGGTAACTAGCCACTGCCGAAGCCTCCCACCTAATCAGACTCGAGCCGGGAATTGACTCAGGACCTTCAACTTTATATTGCGACAGAGCACGCACTGCGCCATAAAGGTCGTCAAACTAATATATCGTTAGGTGAGATAGTTGTCAAAGGCTAACTTGTAGTGTATAAAAAATTACCACCGCTTATGAACATCGGCAGCGCCAAAACAGCGCTCGACCCGTTGCCAGATAAACCCATGCTCCTAATCGGTTTCCACGCGGCGTCATACCGAAATAGCTTTTTGGCAGAGGAAATTTTTTCGAACAAGATATCACATCGGTCAACACCCATCGGTCTTCGTCAGTTTTGTTTACTCACTGCATCGCTGGGATCACGCAGCCCTACGGCCTATTTACCTCAATATATTTTGTGGGGACGCTTGCAAGAAAATTTATACCGAGCAACCGATACCGACGGTCCGAAAATAAACTCGCTCTTTGTCTTTGTTCAAAACAAGTTATATTAGTCTCCATTATTTAGCTTTAAATAAAACCGTCATGATTGGATGTATGTTTCTGAGCATTTTACAGGATTGAAAAATGGCTGGTACAATGTATAGACGCTAAAAGAAATCGGAACTTAGCTCAATTGAACTATATAGTCCATAATTTTCAAGAAACTAGGCAAATTTGCATGGTGATATTTGTAATATCTTCAAAATTTATAAACCACACCAAGAAGATTGAAAGTGTTCTCTCGACGCTCTTTTTTTTAATGCGTTTACGCATCCCATCCGGAAGCGACGCAGGCGGAACTGAGGCTTCCGGCGGGGTATGTGGCCAGATTGAACCAAAATACCCACTAAAACCTAGCGATACTGGGTCACGTTAGCGCTCATCCGGTTACGCTGTGGCAACCAATAGGGTTAGCACAGCCGCTAACTCATCCGCAGCGTAGCTATTTTCTTACTTTTTGACAGATTTAGGTTTTTTACGTGACATTCCTCTTCCAATAAAACAAAAAGTACAGTTCATTGACAAAATATTACAGGTTACACAATTTATAATGCAGATAGAAAATGACACGCTAATGAGACATATTAGACAGCAATAGAATAAGAAATATGTTAAAGTTATCTAACTGGGAAAAACACAAACGAACTGACTTACTATAAAACTCAACTGCATGAAAGACAATAGCCATAGAACGGTTGATATTCCAGATGTTAGACAGGTCGACGAGCGCCAGATTTATGTGTCTACTATATCTTAAATAATTGAAAGATCTACGATTAGATTTTATTTTCTTATCTAAATCTCAGTTACACAGCTGAAATACATGAGTCATCTTTGCGTAGATTCAAATCAAATCCAATCACATAGTTTGTTTGCGGATGGCAGGTAAATTGGTTGTTACAATTTGTTTTGTTTCATTCCACAAACTGCCATACTATGATGCAAATTTGAAAATTTATTATCTTATAATATACATCGATTACACTGCATTCTACGAGTACGTATCATTTATCATTATCGTTAAAAAAAATCTAACCATTTTGTGAGATTGAATTCATCATCATCATCATCATCACCACCACCACCACCATCATCATCACCATCATCATCAACATAGGTACTTATAATCATTCACAATACAAAAAATAGATGAAATCAATAAATAAAAAAATTTGAGTGTGTGTGTATTTGTGTGTGTGCGTGTGTGTGTGCGTGTATTTGTATGTGTGTATTTGTATGTGTGTGTGCGTGCGTGTGTGTGTATGTTTAGTCGAAGTACATAATATGGGCATTAGTATAAGTTGTTGAAATCCTCAGCGTTCGACATAGTTAATTAGTATAATAACGTGTATGAAGTTAGCCTAAATTCCTAAACAACTGAGTTCAATCGCTTTATTAGCATAAATTAATTTGGCAACGATAATCATTTGACCGCTTCATTTCACCCGATTACGATAAATTGAGTTTTTTTTTCTCCACATTTTATTTGCAACAATTTTTATTGAGCTTTCAAATCGTTATATCCCGACTCTTTGGCAAAATAATCTCCTTACTTGGAAGTTCGGAGTTCTTGAAAAGGAAATATATGAAAGACTTTCCAAATTAAAGAAGCTTTTACTTGAGAAACTCTATTATGATCGGATCTCTTTATTCCTTTTTTGATACTGATTTTATCTGTTGTTTGGATATCGTATAAAACGCCTTAATCTTTGGTTCTATATTTTCATATTTTATTATTTTTATTTATATTTCTTCGTATACCACAAAAGATTTACAGTAATAAAATTTTTTGAGTAATCCTCCGAACATAGTCTCATGGGACTATTGTAGACGGCGTGAATTTAAATGCAAAATTTTGTACTTATTCGGTGGTACCTAACTTTAATTTTTATAAAATCGAAAAAACGCCATCTACTTGTATTGGGCAAAATATGGCGCTTCTTAAATTCCAACGTTCAATAATTTAGCACGTGGTTATGCGATCGATCAGCTGATTAATTATACTGTGTATACTACCAATTGTTTACACGACCCTGTTCAATGAATTAAATTGTTTGATCTCCTCAATTCCATTCGATCCAGAGGGATATCAAATTATTATAGAAGTATGGACTAAATTAAGGCCGTAAAATACTAGAACATCAAACAAACGTCTGCTCTCCAGAGAGGTAGAACCACGAAGAATCTTAGTTTGCCGCGTGATAAATCAGTTGATTTTCTCGGGCGGAAAGAAAGTATAAAAATATATCTGGAATTTCGCCAGTTATTACTACGTGACCGATTATGATCTCTTGAGTGTTTAGCGGTTGCTTGGCAACGATAATTAGGATGTTAGTAGAAAGCGGCAAGGCTGAGGAGATGCTCGTAAGACTTCGCCGGTCCGTCTACAAATTACTATCCATAATGTACCTTTAAATATATATATATATATATATATATATATATATATATATTATAGTTGTGATAGTTTAGTGGTTAGGACGTCCGCCTCCCAATCTGAGGTCGAGGGTTCGTTCCCGGGCACGCACCTCTAACATTTCGAGTTATGCGCGTTTTAAGCTTTTAAAATATAGCTTCTTCTCTATATATTATTCATATATATTTACACGTATTGTTGGCAGACTTCACAAGCCTTTATGAAGAACTCTCAGACACGCAGGTTTCCTCACGATGTTTTCCTGCATCGTAGAAATTTACAATTTAATATGAAACCTGTACACTGAAAGTAGACACTAAAATAATTGATTGACAAAGGTATACCTGATACAACTGGGCTGACGTAAAGGTAAAATTTACTCCTACGGTTATGTCATAAAGATGACTATTTCGTAAGGCAATAATGACAGCACATCTCACTCGTCGTAAAAGCGTGAACGGCATGTATACGGACCGTCAGTTTGACGTCTGTTTTATACCCATCCGTTCATACAGGTTTATTGTAATGTCTCCCGCGAGATCCGTACTAACTCGCACAAAACTTTATGGCGGTTGTACGAAAATAAATCGCTCTTTCTTTTCAATGTTCTTTATTGTTTCCCATTCCCTTTTTTGATTTAATAATAAAAAGTAATAGACTGCACTGGTTCGTATTTCTAATCTATTCAAATCTTTTTGCCGTGCATGCCAAGTGAACATTGGTAGACTTAAAATGCCTTTACAATATTATGAACAACTCTTAGCTAGATTTCCTCATGATGTGTTCCTTCAATGTCAAAGCAAGTGATATTTACGCACATAGCCCTTAAGGGTCGAAGTGTGGGCTGAGGATCAAATCTAGTCTCGACGAAAGGTCTTGTCTTGCTTTTACTGTATATCAAAGTCATATTGTGTGTGTGTGTGTAAGACACCAATTCTCACGTAGGACGTAAACTTCAATGCCCTTCAGAACATAAGTTAGATGCCACGGTTTAAACTTGATTTTAGCTTGATATATATTTCACTGTTCTGTTTAAAAGGAGTCCCTTTTTTATGTCGTGGAGGAAAAGCTTTATGGCTACCTCGTTCCCTTGGGCTGAACAGAGGTTATATGCACGCTCAAATTTAGAATCACCACGGTATGCTTCTCTCGCTGTCTTTGCTGGAAGCCCGGAGAAACCGTGATATAATTCCCGGGTAAGAAAGAGGTCTCCTCTTGCTCAGTTGTGAGATTTGAATTAACGATTTGGAGACCTCCTCGTGGTGATTTCGATTCCCGGCTACAGCCTGGTTTAATTAGAAACATCGACCGAGGGCAGCTCGCTACGCTATCTTAGACTGCATCATAACTTACCACCAGGTGACATCGTCGTCAAAAGTTTAAGAAGAATGCATAATTTTAATTTAAAGGTATTTGGACGAATTGCCGAAAACTTTACAAACATAACTCGAATTGTTTTATTAAAAACTTTAGGCTAAGTGTTTAAGCAGAAATATGGTTCAACGAGAAACGCTGTAGTTACTTTAAATGTTTTTGGAGACCTAAATTTATTATCCACTGAACACTGAAAACATGATTTTACCATTAAATTGGTAGTTATCATTTTTTTTAAATTGTTTCGTTAAACATATTTAGTTTATAAAGTATTTACCGTTATTTTAGACATCAGAGGCTGAGACAGCGTAGTGGTTAGGACGTGCGCCTCGTAATCAGAGGTCGGGTGTTCGATCCCGGGCACGCAACTCTAACTTTTCGAAGGTTTATGCGTTTTTAAGCAATTAAAATATCACTTGCTTCAACGGTGAAGAAAAACATCGTGAGGAAACCTGCATGCCTGAGAGTTTAACGTAACTTTCTCAAAGGCGTATGAAGTCTGCCAATCTGCACATGGCCAACGTGGTGGACTATGGCCAAAACCTTCTCAAATTGAGAGGAGACCTGTGCTCTGTAGTGAGCCGGCAATGGGTTAAACATGATGATAATGACTGTTAAGTACAGCCCATTTTTTAAACCTTACAACTTGTTGTTAGCTTAGGTTAGGTTAGACTTATTCTCTAAAAGAACAGACTATTACTCTCTAGAGATCATTGACTAGAGAATTTATAAGTAATTGCACTGATTAAATATTTAAATTTAAATGTTTGCAATAAAACAAAACTTTTGAGTAATTAAGTTAAAAATATTTTTATCAATTATTAAAACATTAATTTTCTGCAACAATTTCATTGAGCAGACTATTGTATACTACTCCGAACGTGGTTCTTTTGGTTTAAGCAAAAAACTTTTCAGTCGATCACAAATTTTATGGGAAAAACAAAATGAAAACTAAACCTTCCTAACTTCGCAACGTACTATGAGCCTGTAATGTAATTAAAATAAAATGGTGGCTCACCCATCAATTAGGTATAACAATACCAGTGGGACCAAACCAGTCAAAGAACTCGCTAGTTTGTTCAGGCGTAAAGGTCATATGTATTTTTGTTTTACCACAAGTTAAACTAAACGGTACATTGCTTAGCGGCACGTTAGAGTCGAATGGGTGGTAACAAGGCATGGCTGAAGCCACCACAACCAGAGCAGAATTTGTCCTTATTAGTGTTATTCCTATAAGCATGGTCCCTGGACTTTTTTATATACACCACAAGTTGGCCCTTGACGGCAATCTTACCTGATGGTAAGTGTAAGTGATGACGCAGTCTAGGATGGTAGCGGGCTAACCTTCTAGAAGAATGGTACACCCATACTCCTAGTTGGTTTCTTCGCGACATCGTGCTGCAACGTCTTTGTCGGTAGGGTGGTAACTAGCCACGGCCGAAGCCTCCCACCAGACCAGACTCGAGCCGGGAATCGAACCCAGGACCTCTAACTTTATAATACGAATGCGCGCGCGCTTCGCCATGGAGGTCGTCGAAAAAGCCGCGGAAATGGATATTTCATACAATAACGAAAGATAAACCATTTTATTTTAACCAAACTACGTCTGCTCGACTTAGAAGAGGAGTTACAAATTCACTAGGGGTTGCGTTTTCTATAGAAAATCGTCTTTCAGCGATAGCTAATCGTATAGAATACAAAAATGAAAGCCTTTGTAACCTACTTACGGAGCGTGCATGTGATGTAAAAGGTTGCTTACCAATCAATAAGGTTTTAACAATATTAAATTACTGCTGGGACTCGCAGCAGTCGACGAACTCGCTCGGCCGTTCAGACCAAAGGTCACATTTCCAGATAATTAGTGTCATTTTTAATGTACTGAACACTTAGCATAGCTTTTTTTTCCACTACATATTAGCCCTTAACGGTAAGTGATGATGCAGTCTAAGATGGTAGCGCGCTAGCCTGTTAAAAGTATGGTAAACCCATAATCCTGATTGGTTTCCACGCAACATCGTGCTGGAACGCTAAATCGCTTAACACGTCTTTGTCGGTAGGGTGTTAACTAGCCACGGCCGAAGCCTCCTACCAGAATAGACTCGAGGCGGGAATCGAACGCAGGACCTCCAACTTTATAATGCAACAACGTGCCCAAAGAATTTTTTCCTGCGACTCAGGTTACGTATTATGTAAGGCAGCGTAATTTAGCCATTTCCGAATTTTTGCGTGAGTTAGTCTCGTGAAAACTCGAAAAAGTACTCATGAAAAAACCATTAGTAAAAACAAACCCCGGACTCCAATTGATATTTTGTACGAGACCGCATATCTAGAACGTTATTGATCGAAGACGTAAAGTTATTCGATAATGATGTTATTATATTGTAGTCTACCTTAATGGCTTAACGTTGCATAAAAGCTTATTAATAGCTCAGTAGATACTGTTGAACTCGGGTACATTTAAATTATATTCTCAGCAGAGTGAAGCCGACGTGTTAGGTAGGTACACTAATATAACCCTATGTTTTAAATATAAATTGAAATACTATGACGTATTAAAAGTAAAGAGAGCGAGAAGGCGTTCCAGCGGCGGGAATATGTCGTTGGTTTTGCTGCAATAACTGCGCACGTAACTGTCGTTCACGGATTGGTCTTAACAGTCACCGGAGAATATACCTCCGAGACAATGTTTAAACCGTCTAGAATAGACGTAAAAGCCTAAATGATGATGATTTAAATATATATAACAAAATTTTAGTAGCCAATTGTTGCATTTGTCTAATTTGACTTCGGATAACGAGGACCCAGATTCGATGATACGGTCATAATTGACCGACATCATAATTATAATTATAAGCTATAAATAGTACTAAAATCGAATACAAATCCTCTTTTAGTAGATTACGCGTAATGAGCGAACAGAGAGACAGATCGAACTGCAGGTAAGGTAAGGTTACTTTAGTAAAGAAAAAATATTTTGCGTTCTTTAAGTATCAAATAACTTCTAACTGAAAACCCCGATTCGACTTTTAAAAATAAATTTACAAGGGTCGTCCAAATTATATTTGAATAAAATAAAGATCACAGATTCTAAATACAAAAAGTTTTCTGTATAACAAAAGTGCATAAAGTTTTGCTTTTAAACAGATTCAAACGTATAAATAGACAATGCATTCAGATGTTAAACGAATGTACCCACTTGAATAACATTTTTTAATCTAATGTAGATATATTATCTACGTATACAATAATGAACATCTAAATAAGTTTAGCTTTGAATAGACAATGCATTTAGAAAATAGTTTATGGCACATTGAGGCTGGCGCCGCGATTTTATAAACTGTTTCTACATTATACTATAGACAATTATTATTATTTTTGAGATTTCGGTGGAGCACTTATGCCTTGCCATCCTAGTTTGTATTAACACGATAATACACAAACAAAAATAAACAAAGAAAAAAAATACAATAAAGATAAACACAAAAAACACTTAAGTATTGTTAGACGAATCAAAAGAGAAGAAATAATATCCCCACCCACAATCAATTGCAGAAATTAAATCGAAATTTATCAGAAGAATTTATAAAAAAAGTTCTTTCTATTAACTTTTTTTTGACAATCTATTAATGATACTTTATATTTTATTAACAACCGTTTGATTCTTTTATTATAATAATTTATTTTTATCTAATTTATTGTTTGTTGTGTTTGCATGTTCTCTATTGCCAATGTTATGCTCACCTGTTTAAAGATGTAAATATAAGTGAATGTGTAAATATTTTGTAATTTGTAGTGTCAAATTGTAGCATAATTAATGTCCTTAATAAATAAACTTATTGTACTTACTTGCTTCATGTTTATTGGAACGTATTCGCAAGAGCTGGGAATACTATTCCGTATTTACCCCATGCCAAAACTATCATTTTAATAACTATCAACACAATATTTGACTCAATTCTCATCTTCCATCACACGATTAGTCCTTTCGAAGTTATTCCGGTCACATTCCGTGACATTGGTGACGCCTATATTCGGAAAGGTCTTTTCGCTTTGTCACGTATAAAAACCAGCTGTCCATTGTAGATCTTAATGCAAACGTCACAAGGATTAAAATGAATTGATCAAATTTTTGTGGTACGCCGTACAAATAGTTACGAAGAGCGTGTATAGTAAAAATGGGTATGTTATAATAATTTCGTTTGCCACGCGCTTGTAAATGTGTTCGGAGTAACTAATTAACCTGAGTATTTTTGTTTTGATCTAACACTGAGATCTAAGAGCTAAGCTAATCTAAGAGCGTACTTTGACTTAGCTTAGTTAAAGTTGTGTCTTAAGTCCGAGGTGCCGCTAAGCGCGCTTGATCTCAGCCTTAAAGCAGATAGTAAAGTTAAATAATATAAAAAAAAATATCATCTTCTAATATTGATATATCTATACTATTGTATGTTTGTTTATTTGTTTGTCCGTTTGCTGTTTATGTCAGACTCAACTAGCGTCAGTCATCTTAATAAAATTATGCTCAAAATATATAGGTGGTTTCTAGAAAATGAACATAGTATTAAACAATAGCCTTTGTTAACTATGCACTGCTTCGGCAAGACAGACAGCTAAAACGTTATTAGAAGGTACCTTCTATTATAGAATACTTTTTATAAAATATAGGTGCTTATATTGTGATATTTCTAAGCTATTTTTCAGTGTCTGGTGGGAGGCTTCGGCCGTAGCTAGTTACCACCCTACTGACAAAGACGTGTCACCAAGCGATTTGGCGCTCTGGCACGATGTCGCTTAGGAGTTAAGAGTCGCGAACCAATTAGGAGTATGGGTTTACCATACCCATACCAGGTTAGCCCGCTACCATCCTAGACTGCATCATCACTTATCATCAGGTTGCCATCAAGGGCTAACTGGTAGTAGATAAAAAAAAACTAAGCGATGATAGAAGCTAAAGCTACAAAAAGGTTTTAGTGCTACTACCAAGATTATAGAAGTATTTTGAATAAAACGTATTCTTCTGAAATATTTTCTCACACAAGGTAAAATTCATCACACAAATATTCCACATTCTGTATACGAAATAGGCACAAAAACTGTATGCAATGTTATATTGTGGGTTGTATTTTTGACGGTACATGGCATTTTAGATAAAAAACCTTAAAACAATGGAGCAATGTTCTATGCAAATATATTTTGCATGCATAGCATCTGCGCAAAAATGTGCCTATGCAATATTTACAGAGCGCTCTAATGTATGAAAATAATAACAAAAGTGGCTTAGTGGAATGTTAGTAATGTATCTTTTTTTCTGTTCCATTTAAAAAAAATAATTGTAACGTGACATATGAAGGTGTATTGTTAAACAATATGAGGTTAGTATTTTTAGTTTTGCCTCTAGAAATATTTCTATCACGTGCGTGATACTCATTTCAAAAATAAAATAATAAAAACACTAGTCTAGTTAGATTTTGCATAGTACGTATATACCTGTATATATTCCTTATTTGTTATTATAAACACAAGGTTACTTTTCTGTTCTTTTGTAAGTTCTTTTTTGTGTTTTTTGTTATTTACTGTTCGTTAATCTAAAATTTTGCATATTATATTATTAGCGACATGTTAGCGTCGACTTAAGTTAAGGCATGCTGTAGTTACCTCAAAATTGATTTATATGTATATCCTAGCACTTAAGGTTTTTTAAATATTTATTTTTTTACATATAGTTCTGTTGGTGGCGCTTTGAATAAATAAATTTGTAATCTTAATTACTACTGATACTTTAATTTCAGAGCTGTCATCGTGAAAAGTTTCAGTTGACACCGAATGAACATTTTGTTATTTCCTTACATAATACGTCACATTGGTCTAAGTCACTTAAGATACGCTACCTCCGAAATTAATAATCAATGTTATCCAAAATCTTTAGAGAATAGATTGAATTAATCCATCCTTATAGACAGAGAAGAGTAGGCAAAGTATAGCGCTACCAAACTCTATCTGTTATCTGCAGATTCAAGATTAGATTGATTAGTATCTATCCTCGGAGATAAAAGGAAGTTAACGACCATAAAAATCATCCTAATGGGGTAGTGACAAAATGTAAGACGTTCATATTTACATACCTTCATAGACTGTTAAAACACATTTACCTACAGGTAAAGAGGCCCAGATGCTTGAATTTTGATCAGGTAATGAAGGCCATTTCTATTCAAATTTTATTTTATACCATCCTATTAATACCCGAGTTTGGCAATGTAATTCATTTCTATCATAGGAGAGAAGAATTTAGAACTAAGACCAAGTCGAGTTTAAGAGCTTTATCTGACCTGGTGGAAAGTGATAATGCTGTCTAGGATGGGCTAACCTAAAGGGGTATGGTATACCCATACTCCTAATTGTTTTCTACGCGATATCGCGCTGGAACGCTAAATCGCTTGGCGACACGTCTTTGTCGGTAGGGTGGTAACTAGCCACGGCCAAAGCCTCCCACCAGACCAGAATCGAGCCGGGAATCGAACCCAGTACCTCCAACTTTATAATGCGACAGCGCACGCACAGCGCTTTTTGATCTCTAAATATATGGTGTACTAAAATAGTAAGTAAACGCTCATGAAATTCTAGCTGATGTTAATATAATTGAATCATACGATTTTACGATATTATAGAAAACCTATGTGAAGCACACCTATGTATGATAATATAATCGATATACTTTTATTATTCAAACTTTACCCTACCGTCGCATATAAGACCAAAATATTCAGTATTCCGACTTGATATCACTATATAGTAACCTATTAAGCGAGATTGTGAATTATTTGAGGATTAATCTGATACGAACAAATATTGTAAATGTGAGTGTGTGTTTGTTGGTTTCTACTAAAATCACGCAGCAACAGAGCATTTATAATGTTCTTGGGCAAATATGACAGCGTTTAGTAACCAAACGAGAGAAATTTATGAAGCAGGTATGAAAATGAAAAATGAAAAAAAAAAATATTTCACCAAAAACACAGTTACACAGTTTTACATATTCCGATGGTACCCACACTAGGTAATCCTGTCTCGTGGGTACCTTATTTCGCTTTAACAGTTAAAATGATTCAACACTGACGCTTGGTTGCTTAACTATATTTATTGCTGCAAAAAAAGAAAAAAAATATGGATTTATATATTTTGGGAACAGTATTAGTTGTTTTGTTGTATGGTTATCCGAACTTTTATATTACTGCCTCTGGTCGTGAGGCAGCTCAATGTTTCTGGCGCGCCTCACGACCCAAGGCAGACCTCATTAGAAGGCCTGATAGATAGGCCATTTATTTACATTTTTAAAGTGTTTATATATGTTTTATTTCTAATTGTGCACCCTAAACCTGCTTATCTATATACGAGTATAATATCCTGGTCCGGGTTGCCTGACAGAGATCGCTCTTTAGCGATAAGGCCGCCTACTGTACCTGTTTTTTTTCTGTGTGTTTCTTTAATGTCTGTATTTCTTCTTTTGTGTGGTGTACAATAAAGTTTATTTTCATTTCATTTCATTTCACAGGCCCCAACGGACGCCGCTGGCTGGGTTGCAGAAGAGTGCTCGAGCGTTCCCGTGACCCAGCCACCACGCGAGACGAAAGAGCATCGCTGGGTTTTAGTGGGTATCCCGGTTGACAATCTAGCCGCTGGCAAGTTCCACATACCCCGCCAGAAGCGGCGCAGTTCTGCCAGTGTCGCTTGGGGATACGTAAACGTTTTCCAAGTGTTAAAATAAAACTATTATATCAATCAATCATACCAAAAACAGCTTTATTCACATAAACCTATTACAGGCATCTATGAATCGTTCATTTCATTATTCCTATTCGTGAAGTGATGGTGATAACTACACTCGACAACTTAAAACTAAAGCTAAGAGGGTTCAAATCGCGCCCAGATGTAAGAAAAAACCCACAACAAACTTAGCCGGGTTATCTTTCTTTATTCTGCTATCACATATTGTTAGAATCATTTTACGATTTCCAACTAAAAGTACCAAGAAATAGTATTTCTTTTGATTACCTTTGAATAATCTGTATATTCAAAGTGCGGAAGCTAATAATAAAATAAAAATGAACGGATAATATTTTAAACTTGTCAAAGCTAAAAATCCTCTTAGTACAAACTAAGTTAGAAAGGGGAAATAAACCTCGCGAGTAGCACTTAGTTTGAATATTTTACAAAAATGAAAGAAACGTGAGTTTATTTAATATTAATACTTTGGTAATATAATATATAATCCCCTTCACGTAAGGAAGCTTTAGCTGAAGAAAAATGGATTAGTCTAGCTTATTTGAAATACCTTAATATATCAATTAATCAATCAATCAATCAATCATAATCTTTATTCATATAGTCCTTTAAAAGGCACTTTTGACGCGTCAATAATTTACACAGTAATGAGTTGGTAGTTCTCACTACATCCGAAAACTTAAAAGCTATGAGGACTGAAACTGAAAGAAATATTTAAACTTGCTGAACACTTTTTGTTACTATCGAAAGAATTACATAGACTTGTTGAACAATTATTATTACTCTTGCAAGAATTACATAGACTTTGCAGAACACTTATAACTTTCCACGCCTTAGTTTAAAAAGACACTGAGCTCAAGACCGTGTTTTTCGAGGGATCGCCGAATGCACCGGAAAAAGGAAAAAGGCCGTCTGTCATATTTATTGTTTTTATACTACCCGCGTTGCCGTAGATAATGAAACTCCCAATCAGTGTTCAAATACCTCACACCCAATTATTGTGTATGCTAACAAAACGAACCCTGAACTAAGAAGAAGCCCACAACAAACTTAGCCAGGTGTATATTTTATTGATACCACCATCTCACATGCCACTTAAAATTATTTAAGAGCTATCTTATTAGAGTAACATTTCATACAACATGCTTGTTTATCTTTTGCACTATAGTAGGTAGTATAAGAACATCTTTTTCGTTTGAATAATTCTAAAAAAGGGTACGGATGTGCCCTATACGCTATAACGCTCCAATTTCTTTAAAAGCAACGTTTCCTGAAACGGATGGCCACAACGTAAAACAATACAACGCATTTGCTATTCGAACTGAATGGACAAAGTCAATAGGGTAACAAAGAGAGAATAGACGCTAAATTGTTCAGACCAATTCTTGTTTTTTCAATCAATATTGTCCCATTCACGACTTGAATTAAATGGCAAAGTGTCTTCTAATTAACTATTTTGTTCATTCATACCCGCTAAAGCTATTAAATGCATACCATAATTTGTTGGATTGCTTTCTACCTACTTGAATTTTGCTCAATAATTTACTAGACAAACAGTTGAGATTGACAGAATTGAATGTTTAAAAATTATTGAATGGGTATTTGTTTTTAATATTCTATATTTATTCTTACTTTAAATACAATTTTCCGTCACTTATTTGCTATTTACTAAAAAAATTACACTTTATTAGTTAACTTAAAAAATACTAAATTCGTCAGTGAATTCTTATTTTTACGGGCACTTTTGGACAACTGACAGCATATATCTTATATTATTGAGCAGGCCATAAGGCCTTTCTATAAAGAACAGGGATTAATATCATGTTTAAGATACGACCATGGAGATTTGGTAACAGCTTTTTTCTTTGTGCTGATTACACGACAAAATGTCTATTTCATGAAGTGTTTTATATTGTTGATTGGCATGGAACCCTTCGTGTGCATAACAAAATTACACTAAGCCAGTTTTTTTACGTCATAGCATGCTAGATGCCAGGAAAAAACTTGAAACGTCGTTTACAGTCTTATCTCTCTATTGAATAGTGGGCCTTGGCCCAACAGTGGGTTAGTATATAATAAGCTAAAGATGGTGACATGCATGTGTTTCTTTTACAGTAATAAATTGTACTCTTAAATATTTATCCAAGGATAAATAATATGGGATGATTAAAGGAAGCCTATAGCGCAACATTCTGTGCGGATGTTTAATAAACAACATGCCATAAAAAGGGTTTTACCCCCATTACTTACAGGTTACGTTGAAATAGGTCGGTCTCTTGAAAAAATGAGATTACATAATTATTAGCGGTTTTGAAATAGTACTTGCGTTATTAAATTAAACCTCTAATTAAGAACTTTTACTTTTCTGAATACTGGTTATAACATTAGTTTTAAATAATTTTGTGGAAAATAATGACAAATATAACGTGCAAACGGGGGGTTTCAAGTCAAGTATGTATGTACGTTTGTGTCTTATTTTTTCGTAACAAAATCCATTCATCGGTTTCTACTTGGCCAGTTTGTTGATAACTAGCCGCGGCCAAAGGTTTCCATCAATCTAGAGTCGAGCCGGTATTCGAACCCAAAGCTTCCTACGACAGCGTATGCGCTTGGAGGTCATTTTCATTATGAAGAAAAACATTGCGAGATAAACTGCATGCCTTAGAGCTGTTCATTATGTTCTTAAACGATAGTTCTTGCAGCGAGTTCCTTTGTGAGTTATATTTAACTAGCTGTTGCCCGCGATTTAGTCTGCGTAGAATTGCTGATTTCCTTTGAGATTGAGGTTACCCGTGCGGCTAATGCCCTGCTTCAGAAAGTAAGCTACAGGCAAATGTCAAATTGCCGATTTTCGTGTTTCTAAATTAAAAAACATAGGACTTTCATACAAACTTCAAACCCCTATTTTACCCCCTCGGTAGATTTGGATGAAAAAAAATTCTAACCTTATACTTACACCCTAAAAGAAACCTATTTTCAAAATTTCAAACTTCATAATAAAACAATAAGCAAAAACTATCATCCCCTTTTTACCACCCCTAACAGGTAATATTAAAAAAAAATCTTAATGCAAATTTTTGTGTCTCTAACTCTAAAAACAAAGATTTCATAAGTCAGTAAGTATGCAAGTAAGTATGTAAGTAAGTGACCTTTCGCTTTTATATATATAAATTGCAAATAAACGCTTTGTAATTTAGATAAGTACTTATGGCTCGTCTTATAATGTTCACGGATCGTGCCTGTGATCTGTGCGTCTACGCATTGCCGTTTTTGGCAATTTAGTTGTCACACGAACTCTGCCCTGGACCAGCCGTTATTGCTGCCTTTAATATAGTTGTAAACCGCGTTGAAACTTATATTTACAAGGTGTGAGTGTAGAGACAGAGACAGGGATCGCGAGTGCCGCCCAGCTTTTCAGCCTCGCGAGAGACAAGGCAAAATATGCCATTCTGACTGCCAACCTTCACTAGTTGGAGAGGCACCTAAAGAAGAAGAAGAAGTGCAGAGAAGTTGACATCCAGGAATAATCATCTCGGAAATTTACTACGTAATGTGTGTAATTGAAATAGATCGATACTTGGGAACCGGCTTGCTGCAATCATCACTTGACCTCATATTATTCATCACTATCAACCCATTACCGGCTCACTACAGAGCATGGGTCTCCTCTCAATATGAGAAGAGTTTGGCCATAGACCACCACGCTGGCCATCTGCAGATTGGCAGACTTCACACGCCTTTGAGAACATTATGGAGAACTCTCAGGCCTGCAGGTTTCCTCACGATGTTTTCCTTCACCGTTGAAGCAAGTGATATTTTAATTGCTTTGAAACGCACATAACTCCGAGAAGTTAGCGGTGCGTGCTCGGGTTCGAACCCCCGACCTTTGATTAGGAGATGGATGCCCTAACCACAAGGCTATCACGTTTACTATTACACTTATAAAACTATCTCGTATCCCCATCAACCCCTCCTGGAGGAGCTATTTCCACGCCCCTCCAATAGCGTTTTGGACCAAGACCTAAAACTCTTTTCTTTCTGACAGAAGACCTACGTTCTTTATTGTACTGGTAGTTTGATGTTGTGGTTTGATGACAATAATGAATACAATGACCATTTATGAAGGTCCAATTACAAATTCAGCTTAGTCCGATATAGATGGACAGCGTTCGATAAGCTTCTTGATATATTTCCGCACAATATCAGTCATTGAACCAAAATCTTCGAACAGTGCGTGTAGCCGATGATGACGTATGGCTTAGAAACAAGGTCACTTACTATTCGCTACATCTATACTAGTACCTAAGGTGAAAGGTGAAAATACTTTGTATTACCTGAGAGCATCGAAATGTAATCTTTAAATTGCAATATCATACATGTGGAACTAAATCCACATGCATTTTCTTTATTAGTACTATCCTACTAGGCAGACTCGGGCAATAAGCAGCATCTATAATTAAGGTACACTATATTTTTACTCCTTAATTTTGTAGCTAGGTACCAGTTACTTATGCTACTCAGAATCAAAAATTTTACAAATGTCTACTTTATAAGCTGTGAAATGGCAACTTCTGTCAGTGAATCTACCATTCGTTCTGAATCCAGAAATTAGTCAGAATTAATTAAAAGACTACCATGTTTTTTATTAATTATATCTTCGAATGAAGCGTACTCATATTATAATATCGATCGAACTTCACTTTGCAAGTTCGTTTGATCATATTTTAGTTTAGTGACTTCGCATTCCCGATATCTGCGTTACACGATTTAGGCAATTCTAATTCTACTGAAATTGGCACCCTTAATAGAATCAATAGGTTATCATTATAGAAAGATTTTCACTAAAAATATCACTAAATATTTATATCTTTTTTTTTCCGGGATAAAAGTAGCCTATATGTGAATCCAAGGCATGATCTATCTCAACTCAAAGTTTCAGTCAAACTGTTTCAGGAGTTTTTACGTGAAATAGTAACAAACATCCATATATCCATATTTAAATTTCGATAAATATACCTAAGGGTTTTAATTAACGTTATGTTTAATTTTAAGCGAGCTTGAAAAAAATACATCCTTACTAATATTTCAATCCGAATGTGAATTTATTTGTTATATATATGTTATGTTTTAACGCTTAAACCATTAAATCGATTTGAAAAAAAAATACCAATGTAATGCTACATTATCAGCAAGTGACATTAATAATATTTTATCCCCGTACTCCCATGTGAATGGGAACTAAGTGGGAGAAACGACGAGCCGCAGCCAGTATTAAGAAAGCTCGGTACTTTATTACAATATTCGCTTCATAGGTACACGAGTAATAAGCAGTCAAGAAAATGAGTATCTAATTTAAGTTTTACAATGTTCTTGACCAGACAATAGTTTGAGTTTTAATTATTATTTTAACAAACAATCATAGATTATTTTATTAATTTTGTGAATATTTTTTTATTTAACAAACATCTATAATAGGTATATCTAATCTCAATTCAAAGCACATCGTGTTAAGTCAAGTAAAAAGTACTATATCGTAGGGCACATTCATATTTTTATAACAAAAATGAAAAAAATAAAATGTCATAGTTACAAACTTAAAACTTAGAATATTAGTTCGAAGTGAAATTAAAATACCCTGAAATAAAAACTCGTAACACATTCTATTACTATTTATAGTAACTGTATTTAAATAGTCAAATGCACGAATGCAGAAAACAAACATCTAAAAGGGAATTGTAAGTTTAAAATTCTCACCTCCCAGATGAATAACTTTCACTACGTACGCCTGAAAATCTCTTCTCTTATACACTTCAAGAACTCAAGACACCACGTTAGAAAACCCACTCACGTTCCAGCAACCGTAAAATAACCTACACTTAACAACAACAAACCATCGAACGACAAGCTAATGGGAAATATTGAATAAGTGTTTTATCGTGTCGAAAAATCGCGTTCGAACATCGGCATTAAAAATTCACGGAATCCTACCGGAACCGGGCGACACGGGCTCTCGCGACGGTTGCTGACTCCGAACTGAGGAGTTCACGTTGGGCTTGCCGTAGATTAAACTACTGAACTTACTACGCTGTGTCATAGTTTTGACTTATGTTTTGTATCGTGCTTTTTTTGCTCGGATGAGACATGAATACTTGACTTCGATATGACTTGATGAATTCTGAGATTCAGTCTTGAATGGAAGAAAGTTTATTGAACCATGCCCGTCAAACATATCAGGAAATGCCCAGACATACCTACGCTTTACGTACCAATGTTAATACTGAGAGAATTCGTTCAGATCACTGTTGAATACATAAAACTCTCTCTTTATCTTGGACTATTCCTAGGGGCAACAAAATCAGATTAAGGTTAGAAGTCTATGAAGATTTTATAACAGCGTCAAATTGTAGGTCTAAAATATTGTTTTCCTTTTTCTTGATAAGGACTAAGGAGAAACAATATATATCAAACTAATATAAAAATATTCCTTATAATAAAGAATTTTAATGTTTTTATTACACAATACCATTACAAATACAAAAAATTCCTATGCGTAACATTACAATGCAGATACATAAAATTACTTTTGGTATTAAATGTGTATTAAAAAGATATGGTTTCTTTAGATGCTGACGGAAAACAATATATAAAACCTTCTTTAGTGTATGTTAAGATTTAATCATCATCCGCTTTTTATGATAATCTTGGATGGAATGATTATGATTATGTATACCAAACCCAAATAGAATATGTTTAGCAAATAACTTTTTCAAATGAAATAAACGAGGCGTTGGATATCATTAGATTTTTGGCAAGACTTCGAATTTCTATTTAACATTTTGACTCATTTTTTCTGGTCACGCAAAATTATTTTATTTCAGGCCACTAATTATTTTCATGGTATTCTTATAACACGACATGCGATTCAGTTTCAATGACTCACACAATATATTCAATGCAATGTTCTAGAATGTAAAAAATGTAGTTTCGAGTCATTTAAAAATGTAAGATATATCCGTACAATATATTTCAGTGATTATTGGAATTTGAGTCTTATATTTTCTTTTCAATTAAATTCAAATATTCTTTATTCAAATAGTCCTTTAAAAGGCGCTTTTGACACGTCAATAATTTACAAAGTAGTGATTTGATGGTGATAACTACATTCGTAAACTTAAAACTAAAGCTATGAGGGTTCCAAACGCGTCCCGGTCTAAGAAGAAGCCCACAACAAACTTAGCCAGGTAAATTTTCTTTTTGTTATCACCATCTCACATGCCACTTAAAATTATATTAAGAGCTATCTTATTAGAGCAATATTTCACACCCATGCTTGTTTATCATTTACGTAATCCTTTACACTATAGTAGGACTTTTCTACAAGCTTATGTTTTATATAAACTTTGAACTTATTGAGAGACATCCCAGAAATTTCATTAGGCAATTTGTTATAAAATTGTATACAATTACCTTTAAATGAATTTCTAATTTTTTGTAGTCTAGTAGCGTGCAACACAAGTTTATTTTTACTTCTGATGTTAAGATTGTTAAAATTTTTTATCTATATATATAAAAGCTAAAAAAGTTCTTTAATAAAAATGATGTGTTTTAGAGCTGAGAACTTAAGTCAGTTTATCAATTATAGTAAATATAGGAATTTTATATTTTGGTACTTTAGCAGAAGATTACCAATCCGATATTTATCGCAATGGGATTGAAAAACACTAAAAAACTTAAAATGTTTGTTATTTTCCTATTTTTGTTCTTTACACATGCCTCCTGGCTTATTATAAAGTGGGAAGTACGATTCCCGGCTCGAGTCTGGTCTGATGGTGAGGCTTCGGCTGTGCTAGTTACCACTCTACTTTAAAAGACTTACAGTCAAGCTTTTTAGCGTTCCGGGACGATGCTGACTAGGAACTTGATTTTAGAGAGAACGGATTTCCCGGGCAGACTTAAATTCAAAACAGTAGATTCATAGTTGTAGAAGTCACGACGTGAACGTGATGAGCGTACAAGTGTACGTAAAACATTTCTGTTACAACTTAAAAACTATACTGTATTTCATAAAATAACTGGAATGCTTTTATCTGATTGGAAGTAACGAGGTATTCGTGCAAATTAGGAGTGAACAATTTTCTAAACTAATTTAAATGACGCTATCCTTTTTTACAAAGACATTATGCAGTACTTTTATAACCTATCAATTTAGTTTTGTTTACAGTTGTTTTTTTTAATAGGAGGGGGACATTCGAAACGGAAAGAGCCCTTTAAAACCCCTACTGTCTGCAAATTGTAAATGTCCTTTTGGTGTACCACCAACAAACACCTCTGTCTGCTCTAACCTCTGCTATCATCTTTCTTCTTTAACTGCTCCTTTTTTTCACTATTTTCGTTGTTTCCCCCAACAACACAATAGGCATTCTATCACTATTATACATCCTTCGATCGTTGAAACGTTCTTTCTTTCTTTTGAATTAACCCCCAACAATACGATAGCTAGGCTTCCTATCACTATTATACATCCTTCGATCGTTGAAACGTTCTTTCTTTATTTTGCATTAACCCCCAACAATACGATAGCTAGGCTTCCTATCACTATTATACATCCTTCGATCGTTGAAACGTTCTTTCTTTCTTTTGCATTAACCCACAACAAAACGATAGCTAGGCTTCCTATCACTATTATACATCCCTCGATCGTTGAAACGTTCTTTCTTTTGCATTAACCCCCAACAATACGATAGCTAGGCTTTCTATCACTATTCTACATCCTTCGATCGTTGAAACGTTCTTTCTTTCTTTTGCATTAACCCCCAACAATACGATAGCTAGGCTTCCTATCACTATTGTACATCCTTCGATCGTTGAAACGTTCTTTCTTTCTTTTGCATTAACCCCCAACAATACGATAGCTAGGCTTTCTGTCACTATTATACATCCTTCGATCGTTGAAAAGTTCTTTCTTTCTTTTGCAAATTGTGAGAATAAAAACAATGTGTTCTGCATCGTCACATGAGCAAATAGTTATTGGTGCCTCTATAGTTTACAGATTTGTGTTTATCAGAATTGACACCGATGTTGAATTATAATAACTTAAAGCTATATGTTGTCGCAGAGATTGCATAAATCACTGGAAACTTACGGGTAGATACATCTAATGCGGTTTCCTTTTTCGTTAATGGGAGTTTTTGGAAACATTTTGACCGACGTAATGTAAATATGCAAGCCCTAGATCTGAACTAATCTGGAAGGTCTAGCTAAGGTGCTTCTATTATTTATCTTCAGGCTTTAATCTTGTGCTCAATGTCAGTATATACGTCGATACAAAACACTACCGCGACTGAATAATTCGTTGGAATCAATAACTTTAATGATGAGGTAGGGGCTTCAGAGAAAAGCGAAGGCAAATTGGGTCAAGTGAAAGGGAAAAAAGAATAAAAGACGTTCATTTGACGGATTCCACCATACGTCTATCTTAATTATCTGCGTAACAAATACCTACCATGTTACCTACATTGTTAATATTAAAATATAATGGTCTGTTCACTAACTTGTGATTGTATAATTGGTTTTGCATACAAAATCGAGATGCTCGCAGTGCGTCACTTTTGTTCAAGTTCTTACCGCTTGCCTATTTAAACATTTTGGATCCTGCTGTTCCTGTTTTTAGGTTCCGAGAATGTAACAGGAACAAGGCATTTTTTTAACCAATATAAGTTAGCCCTTCATCTCACCTGATGGTAAGTGAAGATGGTAGTGGGCTAACCTGTTAGGGGTATGGTAAATCCATACTCCTAATTGGTTTCTACGCGACATCATGCAGAAATGCTAAATCGCTTGGCGTTAGGTCTTTGTCGACAGGGTGGTAACTAGCTACAGCCGAAGCCTCTCACCAGACCAGACTCGAGCCGGGAAACGAATCCAGGACCTCCAACTTTATAAAGCGATAACGCGCCACGGAGGTCGTCGAAATTTACTGTAAAATTAATTTCATGCAAGTTCTTTCCATTTAAGTTGTAATTTAAATTAGTGTTAACGAGTATACAACAAGATCCTAGTAAAGGGAAATAACCCAAATTGTTTTATACTGGACTGATGATATCAAAGATGCCCAGGGAACCGTTGACACGAGGCAAATGTCACTGTATTGTAAAAATTACACAGATTAACCTAACTCAGATGTCCAAAGACCTTATATTTTATATATATTTACGAAATAGACAATACAATAAAGAATCCGGGCCCAGTCAAAACACTTCAACGATAGTCAAAAGGCTTCGAGATTTTCTGTTGATGCTTATGAACATATTAAATTTTTCTTCCTATCACGTTGATTCTATTCAAACAAAGATTTATTATTTATTACGTAGATAACCAAACAATGATTATTTACTATTCTTAGTTTTGCCGAGTCATCATGATCAACCCATTATCGGCTCACTACAGAGCACGGGTCTCCTCTCAATATGAGAAGGGTTTGGCCATCGTCCACCACGCTGGCCATGTGCGGATTGGCAAACTTCACACGCCTTTGAGAACATTATGGAGAACTCTCAGGCATGCAACTTTTCTTACGATGTTTTCCTTCACTTTTGAAGCAAGTGATATTTTAATTTTAAAAAAACGCACACAACTCCGAAAAGTTATAGGTGCGTTCCCGAGTTCGAACCTCCGACCTCTGATTAGGAGGCGGACGTCCTAACCACTAGGCTATCACAGCTTCCGAGTCATTGACTCTTTAATATTATTAACATATAGATAGTATCCCATCTAATTTTATAATTCTAGGTCATACTACTTGCTAAATCCGAAATGTTTTTCATAGTGTATTTTTAGAAAGAAAAATATTCACTCCGAACACTCAATAGCGCAAAATAGTTAAAGAGCCGTTTATTAATTATTCTAAAGAAAAGTAAAAATCGGTAAGTAAGAGTGCACAAGTGTTCCCGTGACCCAGCCACCAGGCGACGCGAAGGAGCATCGCTGAGTTTTAGTGGGTATTCTGGTCGCCAGCCTGGCCGCCGGGGAGTCCCACATACCCCGTCGGAAGCGGCGCAGTCTTGCCTGCGTCGCCTCCGGAGGGGATGCGTAAAAGCATTTAAGTCACTGCATTTGTTATTAACAACTTACAAAAAAACAAAAAAAAGAAAAAAAGGATAAAAACAGACTAAAAAGTACATAATAACAAATATAATAATATTTTGTGTATCATTCCGTGTATATTCCAAATTCTTTTGGTGTCCGCAGTCAACTTAATTATTTCAATTTCAAAAACCGTCACCTAAACGAGTTCTTGTAATGAATAGATGTATAGAAGCATAGCAGCGTTGTGCCAGCTGTAAGTTCGTTTATTGGACCTATAAGCGATAGTTTATTAGATTTCAGACCCCCTTACTTACACCCTGGGTGAGGTGATTGGATTAGATTTACGGGTAGAGAGCTAAACTTTGCTTTTTTTAAATTTGGATAATCGTAATACATTCAAGTTATGACGTAAGTTAGTTGCAAATTCACGGCTTGCGTTTGTAAAGTTTTTCGGGCTGTCTATTAGCTGTACAAACCCTATTGGTTGCCACAGCGTAACCGGGCTGTTTGGCGAGCTTCGGAAAGAAGCTCTGTCAGAAGAAATTTTTAGCCCTAGGGCTTCAAGAAACTAAGGGAACGACTGCCTAAGGGCGCCTCCTTTGAGGCCGCTTAGACGTTTGGGATAAAAGCGACGTTAAAAATATTATATAAAGTATTTAATATAATGGTATATATGTATATATAAGGTATGAGTCGATATCTTAGTGTTCAATATATTTTGTAATGTTTATTTTATATTGTTAGCTAATTACATAGATTTCGGTTCCAAAAAACAAATAAATATACACCACTTCCGCAAAACGCTTGAAAAAAATTTATCGGACATACTTGATAAAATTGAACGGACCAAGTTTGCATGATTAATAGAAGACTTTGGATTTTGATCACCTGCTTCTGGTACACGATGTTTGTTAACGGGGGAACTGTTCGCACGTCACTTACTCTGCAATAATGTTCAATTTAGAGTGAAACGGTTGCCGTGTTTATTTCAGCTATGCATTGCTGATTTTTGGGCCACGCCAAATGGATAAACTCTTCGCAGAGCCATTTATATTATGTTTTTTATACGCCATAAGTTAGCCCTTGACGGCATCTCATCTGGTGGTAAGTGATAGTGATGATGAACTATTTTTCTTCTACCATTCTAAGTTAACCCAGGACTGTAATCTCGCTTGATAGTGATGCAGTCTAAGATGGTACCGGGCTTACCTTGTAGGGCTTGTATGTTAGTTATATTAAACCCGTTCTTTTTTTTTATACACTGCAAGTTAGCCCTTGACAGCTATATACCTTGGTGGTAAGTGATGATGCAGTCTAGGACGGTAGCGGGCTAACCTGTTAGGGGTATGGTAAACCCATACTCCTAATTGGTTTCTACACGACATCGTGCCGGAACGCTAAATCGCTTGGCGACACGTCTTTGTCGGTAGGGCGGTAATTAGCCACGGCCGAAGCCTCCCACCAGACAAAAATGTGCTTTAGGCATATTATTAAAAATCACACTTGATAGTATGTGATGGTAGAGAGATCTAAGCCTGCTTGAGATGAATGAATTTTGAATTTTGATGATGCAGCCTATGCGAGGCGCTTAGAAGGTGTCTATTACCTTTTGCTTTGAAGTAGACATGTTTTAGTTGTTGGGGAAGGCGAAAGGTGGAAGGTCAATGGACTTTATAGATTAATTTAAGATGGTCAATAGATCTTTGTGTTACGAATAACAAAGAGAAAGCAAAACTAGATATATATAGAAAAGAAAGGAAGAAAATGTATTTATTATCATATGGTGTTACACACAGAAATTGTATGTCTGTCTGTAACACAAACCACAAAGGGCGTATAGTTCAGCATATGCCATGCCTTATTATAAACACGCCACAGATTCAGCTGAGACCAGAGTAACGTGTCAATAAAAACAAAAGTAATAATAATAATTAACAGGAAAAGGTAGAAAAAAAATAACAAATAACGTGGAACCGAACATCAAAATTATAGCTTTAAAATGATATGAATTTAACGATATATATGTATTTGTTATTTCACTAAGTAATTCCAGTGCCCTTTTTTTTGATCCACTAAAACTTAGCCCTTGACGGCAATCTCACCTGATGGTAAGTAATGATGCAGTCTACCATGGTAGCGGGCTAACCTGTTAGGGGTATGGTAAACCCGTACTCCTAATTGGTTTCTACGCGACATCGTGCCGTAACGGTAAATCACTTGGCGACATGTCTTTGTCCGATGGTGGCGGAAGTCTCCCACCAGACCAGACTCGAGCCGGGAATCAAACCCAGGACCAACTTTATAATGCGCTCGCACTGCTCCACGGAAGTCGTAAATTACGCGACAACGTACCGGAACGCTAAACGCTCGTTTGGTGGCATGTCTTAGTGGGTAAGATGGTAACTAACAACGGCTATGGCAGATATAACCAGAGAACAATCAGAAAAAATAAATTCGCAATTTTGTCCTGCCTGAAAAAAAATATCACTTGCTTCAACGGTGAAGGAAAATATCGTGAGGAAACCTGCACGCCTGAAAATTCTTCATAATGTTTTCAAAGGCGTGTGAAGTCTGCCAATCCGCACATGGCCGGCGTGGTGGACAATGGCCAAGTCCTTCTCATATTGAGAGGAGACCCGTGCTCTGTAGTGAGCTGTTAATGGGTTGATCATGACTTAAAAAGACCACAGTGCTGAACACTGTGCCCGCAAGGGCGCCAAAGTCGAGTATTGCAATATGAGAACTGATAAATTTTCAATTGTTAATTCTGTTCTGGTTGCACTTAAAGCGTCTAGCATAGAACCGCCTGCTGGGACATAAGTCAAAGCTTTCATGAACAAAGAACAATAACCATTTGGCATTTATAATCGGTCTAGGTATAACGATTTGCAGCAATTATAAGAACTGGGACCAACGACATCAAGTTAGAATTAAATATTTAATATATTCTAAAATATCGTTGTACTATTCATTTACTTTACATTGAAATTCTAAATATTTTATGTTTTAATCGATCAGATTTCTAAGGCAGAAAACTCTGTGTACTTTTGTATGGCGTACAATAGATGTGATTTCATTTATTCGCTATTTGAATACAAACTAATTCGAAGTTTTATGAACCTTTTTAAATAATGCTATTATCGAGTTTCGTATAAAAATGATACTAACGTAACTTTAGGAACCATTCTACTGACCATGACTGCTAATAATGTCAGTATCAGATAGATTTAATTGTAATAATTTTAACAATAATTTTCTTTTTGACACATTGACTAATTGAATTATTATTATTGCTATTTTTTTTTGTATTGAACTGTTTAATATTAGAATATTGTACTGTTTGCATTGCCCTGACCGGGTCCCATGTCTGTAATATATGAAAGCAAATAAATAGATTTTGAGTCGATTTTTGCGACATCTTTCGGGCAGTATAAGTATCGTGCAATATATATATACCTAAAATATAACCTTTAGATTCCACCCGATTTATTCTTCACTAAATTTAATTATAACATTAAATAATAAACCCTAGATGGTTGGGCGGTTCAGTGACGTAGTATTTGTCCGTTGCGTCCCAACTTGAACTAAATGCCGACCTTGGTAAAAACTGTAGTAGTGCGCTAGCCGCTAGATGGCGGTGTAGCGTTTCGTTTAGTGTCTATAGTCATTTCCGGCTACGATATTTATTTATTTATTCATTGCTACATGTCTGACAATTCATGCTATCATGTTATCATTATTAGGTACATGGCAAGAGCGTGGTCATGTAGTCCGTCAGGACATCGCAATTATGCATAGTTAATTGTTATTAGTTTCCCCTACATAATAGCAAGGTCAAAGTTTACAATCAGATTATATAATTATAATAGAATATCATAAAAGTTTTTAAAATTTTGATTGAATAATGTTGAAATTTTTGCACAGTCAAATTGTCGCGTCATTTAGGTCCTTGTTCACTACTGGTTACATAATTCTTTTTTTATAATAGTTTTTGAGCTATTGTAACCACTCAACATCATCAGTCTATTTAATACCTATAGCTGGGCCATCACCACCTTGACCCTCATTTAAAATTGGACTAAGAGCTATGACATTGTCTTTCACATGTAAGTGGTTACCGAGAATCAAGGTTCGTGACGTCACAATGGCACTGAAAATTTCTTGACATAAAGACGTAATACTTTGATAATGGCTTTTTGACGACCTCCGTGGCGCAGCACGCACGCTGTCACATTATAAAGTTAGAGGTCCTGGGTTCGATTCCCGGTTCGATCTTGTCTGGTGGGGGGCTGCGGCCGTGGCTAGTTACCACCCTACCGTCAAGGGCGTGTCGCCAAGCGATTTAACGTCCCGGTACGATTTCATGTAGAAACCAATTAGGAGTATGGGTTTATCATACCCCTAACAGGTTAGCCCGCTACTATCTTAGACTACATCATCACTTACCGTCAAGTGAGATTGTCGTCCAGGGCTACCTTATAGTGGATTAAAAAAAACCCGGACCTCGTTTGTAGTCATACATGACACAAAACTAAACGTGCAGTGTACCACTTAGCAAGTACGCGTTACTTTACAAAGTACTTTCATTAATTAATTGAAGTTTAAACTTTAAACTCTCATTGTTAACTCTTCGGGTTAGTTTGATTACGTTTTCATCCGTTAAGTTCTCAATCTGTCCAGTTTTCATAGTACTTAGCCAAGAGCTTCGTTGCATAAAAGTTTTAGTTACCAAGCTACTTTTGTTAGCGATGAAGTGAAATTGCGGTGAATAACCACGATATCACTCATTCCACTTTAGTACTAAGCTAATGGAATACATTTCGTAGATTCAACTAAGATTTTCATGGATTAAATACGTTTGTATACAGAACAGTACACGGTAGGGCATTCTCGTAAGTAAATCCTCATTGATACGATATATAAAAAGGCAAAGAGGTAAATCGGACGTCTGCCGGACTAAAGAACACCACGGTGTCTGCTGCAAGAAAAACTAAACAGGCTTTATTCACGTGGTATACATAATTATCCTCCTCCATAATCTTCTCAAAGGATTGTCAAGTCTGCCAATCTGCACATGGCCAGCGTGGTGGACTATGGCCAAACCCTTCTCATATTGAGAGGAGACCCGTGCTCTGTAATGGGTTGATCATGATGATGATGATGATGATGATACATAATTATATTTTATACTCATTTTTTTCTTAACCAATATTGACCAAATAATAAAAGTCGTCCACTCAGCAACATTTGCAACTAAATGCGCCTAAAGCTCGGACGTGACAGATTCCCCATCTCAACCAGAGGTCCTTCTATGGGAGGCAGACACAATGGGGTGCCAAGACTCCAAAACTTCTTTATTTTTCGACGACCTCGGTGGGGCAGAGTGCGCGCTGTCGCATTGTAAAGTTTGAGGTCCTGGGTTCGATTCCCGGCTCGAGTCTGGTCTGGTGGGAGGCTTCCGCCACGGCTAGTTAACACCCTACCGACAGTTCGTATTCAATTCGTTCCGGCACGATGTCGCGTAGAAACCAATTAGGATTATGGGTTAACAATACCCCTAACAGGTTAGCCCGCTACCATTTTAGACTGCATCATCACTTACCAACAGGTGAGATTACCGTCAAGGGCTAACTTGTAGTGGAAAAAAAAACAGTCCAGTGGCCTAGTTATTTGCAAGGTCGACAAATATTGGTTATTTGGTATTGCGGTTTCCTTAGTACGAACCACGCAACTTCTGAGGCCCAAATCTATAAAGCTCCCTACCCTTATCTCTAACTCGAGACAGTTAAAACTAGACAAAGTCAAACATAAATCGGTATCCTTTCAACACTAACCTTGGCCGAGCAAGTCAAAGTCATAGTACTCGTTAGATCTTAACTTGACAGCGTCCCCGATGATACAATACTAGTTGTCTAATAAGACATTACCGGGGGGTATAGAAGAAATCTTGTCTCTAATACCGTATCACGTATAGAATAGCTCGCCAACATGCGTTTGGCGCAGTCAATTTAAGCTCGAAATCTATCTTCCACTATAGAACAGTCTTGGGCCCAGCATTGGGCCGATGAGAATGATAATGACAATGTTGCATTATAATAGAATGTTTTAAAACTAAAAGAAGTCCAAAAGTAGTGCCAGTGAGAAAAAAGTTGAGGAGTAATAGGCTAGCATGGTATGGTCATATAATGCGAAGAAAGTGATGTCACCAAAATAATGGTATATATAAATGTGGAAGGGCAAAAGAGTAGAGGAAGACCAAAGAAGAGATGGATGAATTGTGTAAAAGAGGATATGCGAGTAAAAGGCATGGGTAGTAAGGTAACGGCTGATAGAAGTAAGTGGAAGAAGAAGAAGTGTTGTGCCGACCCCATATAATCTACGATAAGGGCAAGAAAAATAAATGCTTTTTTTTATACACCACAAGTCAGCCCTTGACGGCAATCTCACCTGGTGGTAAGTGATGATGCAGTCTAAGATGGTAGCGAACTAACCAGTTAAGGGTATGGTAAATCCATACTCCTACTTGATTTCTACGCGACACCAAATGTCACCAATGTAATATAAACGTGGAAGGGCAAAATAGTAGAGGAAGACCAAAGAAGAGATGGATGGGTAGTGAGGTGACGGCTGATAGAAGTAAGTGGAAGAAGAAGAAGTGTTGGCCGACCCTATATAATGTGTGATAAAGGCAAAAAAAAATGCTTATTTTCTACAATCCAAGATATCACTTCTTATTCTACGAAGTAAAATGGGTTAAATTTGCATCCCTTTAATTAATAAAGCTTATTACAAGCTGCATTTTCATTAAGTGACTCAATGATGCCTGGCATTCTGATGTCTAGACTGAGTTACCGTGCTTTGGAATATTCATAAGCACGAGTTGCTTGCATGTAGCTTGTTTCTTCTGTAACAGTGGATTAGAACTTCAGATTGACCTCATTTGTGTAGCGTTTCTGCATTTTACCTTCGTTGCTACAGTTAAATTTATAATACTCACTTTTTTTTGTTTTTTTTTTTACAGGGCTTTGACTCTTAGCAATTGCATAGAACCTTCATCCATGCATTCCAAGAAATTCTGTCTCTTCTACTAATACATCCAGATTTCTGTAAAATGTGTTTCATTATTATCATAATCAACCCATAGCCGGCCCACTACAGAGCACGGGCCTCCTCTCAATATGAAAAGGGCTGGGCCGTATTTTAGTATTAAGTTTGAAATGTTAGATTATATTATTTGTAATGCTGTTGATTACAAATAAATGAATAAAGAAAAATATATTAATAAATTTGTAGAATTATTATGGCAGAAAATTAATCCTTTATGTTTATATTATAAATGTGTAGTGTGGATGTTTGTTACTCAATCACGCAAAACGGCTGAACGGATTTGGATGAAATTTGGCATGCATATAGCCTTTGATATGGAAAATAACATAGACTATCTTTAATACCGATTCCTTAACTAGTTCCCGAGGGAAATTGAAAATTGTTTACGAGTTAAACTGCGGGCAGACAGCTTCGGGATTTGTCACCTGGAGAAGAACATGCATTTTGTATACCGATCTCTCAAATAGATTACCACGGGAACTATTTGAGAGATCTGTATACAAAATACATGTCCCCGTTGTAATATTAACAATTGTTAACGAGCGAAGCTTTAGACCCAATTCTAAAGTCCACGCAGACGAAGTCGCGGGCAGAAGCTATGTGTGGAAAAGGAAACAAAAAAAAAAAGGAAGTGGCAAATTTTTATTTTACGCCGTGACACTTTCCTGGCAAGCGGACCGAAATAAGATCTCATCACATCGTTACTCTCAATCAGACACGATAATAGCCAAAGCGCGAACCTATTTTTTACACCGCTCGGAAGTATCAAGAATTTCAATTCCAAAAGGAAATCGCTTTTAAAATCGTTTTCTCGATACCTACCGAACCACTGATAGACTCATTACGCCTTGGCGAATAGGTTTTTTCTTTTGAACTAAATGTATTTTCATATTAAGTCAAAATAATGACATTGCATGGCCTATACATATTTGAAAATTTAATATATGTCCATAGAAATATAACAAAATTCAATAAAAAATGCGATTGCAACAAAAAATTTGAAATTCATTTAAAGATAATTGTATACAATTTTATAACAAATTGCCAAATGAAATTTCTGGGATGTCTCTCAATAAGTTCAAAGTTTATATAAAACGTAAGCTTGTAGAAAAGTCCTACTATACTGCAAAGTATTACGTAAATGATAAATTTAAGTGGCATGTGAGATGGTGATAACAAAAATAAAATTTACCTGGCTAAGTTTGTTGTGGGCTTCTTCTTAGACCGGGGCGCGTTTGGAACCCTCATAGCTTTAGTTTTAAGTTTACGAATCTAGTTATCACCATCTAATCACTACTATGTAAATTATTGACGCATCAAAAGCGCCTTTTAAAGGACTATTTGAATAAAGATTATTTTGAATTTGAATTTGAATTTATTCCTTAATCCTTCTGTCGGTAATGTCTTGGATTCAATTAACGGGTGGGCCCGATAATTGTTAGGTGTTGAGTTTTTGGATATGCTATTCTTAGTACTAGCCTGAAGAAAATAAGCGTCTTCAAGCCAATGCCTAGAGCTGGAGAGCTCATCGTCCTCGTTATTATATCGAAAAATTTCGGTATATACATAAAAATACTTGTACTGACTGACTAACTCACAGCTTAAGCCGCTGTTATTAGAAACTTGTTTCTTTTTATAATATAGGTATTCACTAAGAAAGTCATGGTACGTAATTGTATACCCTAAGCCTGCTGTATATATTAAACCCTGGTCTATAGCGATAAGGCCGCCTATTGTATCTTCTTTTCTTTGTGTTTTTTTCTTCACTGTCTTGTATTTCTTTTGTTTGTGTGGTGCACAATAAAGTGTATTTTCATTTTATTCCATAATCCAGGTGATTTAATTGGTAGTTTATATGAAATTACGTCATTTCGGGAAATTTATATTCACCTAACGAAAAAGACGTGCCGATCATGGGTATAGAGTTGAAATAACTGCCATACTCTTAGCAGTTTAGCCGACAAAGATCATCATCTTCTTCATCTTCACTAGACTGATGATTAACATGATGGATTTTTTTTAATATGTGATTGGCGTAGAATACAGGTATCTGCTCAATAATTTTGTTTTTGACTTATAAAAATACTACCATACCTTTTCCAAACTACGAGTAGTTAGTATGAAGTGAATTCATAATCATTCTCTTAACAACATAATATCCCTGACATATTTTTCCGTAGTAGTTAGTTACATTAGGATTTAAAAGGGAGCGCACGATTTCTAAAATTATTAAGAACTAAAGACTGGGAATATTTTTAAAAGCAAAGTCAGGATGGAACATCTAACTTTCGGATTTAATCCGCTAACGAGTGGGTACATTTTTAGTTGCTCATGTAATATTAAAGTTAAATAGAGGATTTCTAAAAAAGTTAAGAAGTACATCTAACTTTCGGTATTTTTTTCCGCCAGTGATATTGTATATTTTTAGTTGCGAAGCCATGGTATCATTTTGTTCGATGACGTACTATAACTCGATATGGGAACTACTTAACATGGTTGAATCTTTTCTCACTCGTACATGGGTACACAAGGAAAATTTTGCTCAGCTCTTGCGCGTATATAATCGAAGTAAATAAAATATAAACAGCCCCAATTCACCGTCCGATATCACGGTACGATTCAATCGAACCTTTTAAGGATTAGATTTTTGGGTTCCCTTCAGTATACCCGAGGGTACAACAATTCTCTTTATTTTCCAACGGAGATAGAAACATCCCGAAATACTTAATATAAGTAGAGAGTAAAGAAAGCCAAGTCCTAAACTGTTTATAAGTAAACATAACTTGTTTCTTTATTTTTTTATATGAACAACAGTTAAATAACACTGATGGGGTCATGTTCAAACATTTGATTTAATTAAAAAATATATATAAATGTTGAGGCCCCTTATCTTCGTCGAGATTCAGAGATCAGGGATTATCGAGAGTGCATTATCTAGACATATTCGGCTACAGTACGCTTAGGCGACCTTATCGAGTTTTGGGAAGACCTCTCATTTTTTTGTGTTGTTATGTTGCAGTACGTGACAGATGCCGTAGTGAAAGAAATAAGTTTTGAGTAATTTATAAGATTTAAAATAAAGAAATATTATCTTTTTTCTAACATTAATTTTCAGTAGTTAGACAAAGTAAACGATGTAATAAAAAACTATCCTACAAGATTTTTACTGAAAAATAAATGGAAGTAAAGACATTAAAATGGCATAAGCAGTTATCAACCCATTACCGACTCACTACAGAGCACGGGTCTCCTCTCAATATGAGAAAGGTTTTGCCATAGTCCACCACACTGGCCATTAACAGACCTTACACGTCTTTGAGAATATTATGGAGGACTCTCAGACATACAGGTTTCCTCACGATGGTTTCCTTCACGATTAAAGCAAGTGATATTTTAATTCCTTAAAAACGTACATAACTCCGAAAACTTAAAGGTACGTGCCGGGGTTCAAACCCCCGACCGTTGATTAGGAGGCGGACACCCTAACCACAAGGCTATCACAGCTTCAAGCACTGACTATATAGTAAATTTAATAACTTTACTTTGTAAAAAAATCTAAATTGTTCATTCATTCTGTATTCCATAACAGTATTTCGTCGAAAGCCAAAAATAGGATTAGATTAATGAAAATTGAACAATAGAGCGCTGCTGGCCAGTTAATTTGACATTCAACGAGGCTATTTCAGTTTGGAAATATTTTTGAAGCCTGCAGCTCGCTATAAACGAATAAAATGGAGTTTGATTTGTGTTATTAACTGCTGCTCCGTTGCTGCGTGAAAAAATTTAAAATGTCTCTATTTATTACTATTAATGTAATAAATAGAGACATTTTAAATTTTTTCACGCAGCAACGGAGCAGCAGTTAATAATTTTATTTGAATAAAGAAACAGATTTGGAACGCAAAATTTATATACTACAGAAATAAATCCATGAAGACTGCACCGACAAACAAATAACTTATAAATAATCCCTGATTATGTATGATAATGAAATCTAAACATAAAATACAAAACGCAGCTGTAGGTTTGGTCAAGCTTTGTTTTATTTTTATTGTAGGAGGAAATCCTCTTGGATGTAATAAGGCCTAACTAATTGACAGCCCGACTTCACGAATAGTAAAAACCTCTTAGTGCCCAACCGACAAAAACCTTTTAAATTCCCTTGCCATCCGTGCTACAACTTATCTAAAACCTACCACTCTATAAATCGTTAGGTATTAATATTGAGTAGGTACTAGGATTTGGCGAGTTTTCCTAGGAATTAATTAGGTAACACTCAGACGGCAAAGGCAAAACGGTAAAGTTGTTCAGTATCATTTCGTTAGGAACATCGCTATTTCAAAGCTTTATCACGACTGAATTTGATAAGGCCGCTTAATTAATATATTATAATATATTAACCAACATTATTTTAAGTACATTTTATATTTTTTTGCTATGCACATAAAATATGTTTATTAATTAAGCGATAGTTTAGATTTGGCATCATTTAACCTTCGGATATTTTTAAGTCAGTCCATTTCGTAATTTTTTATGCACACTGGACGTATATACATTTAAAACAAAATAATGAAATGGCTTTTCTAGTATCGGCCAAACTTGTTCTTCTCATTAACTGAGTTCACATCCATAAAGTTATTACAGAAGTTGTAGCTTTTTTATAATACTCCTGCCTGCTTTTTCCAATATTATGTGGTTTCAAGATTGCATCATTATGTGTGAAAAAAACTCATTGTTAAATAAAACAACTTCGGGGAGTTCATTGCAAATTTATTTACATCAAAAGAAACTTATCTCTACTTTAATTTTCGTAGTCTATGTCCTCTCCTCTTCCAGTCTTCTGATCAGCGTTTTCAATCTCGATTTATATACGCGACTGAAACAAGCGAATGAAATTACGTTGACGTCGGTAGGTGTGTCTGGTAATGAATGAATCACTCATTTTCTTATTACGAATGAACTTTAACTATGAATTTATATAATACATAAGTATTGCATTTTTTGAGAGAAAGAGAATTTTCTGTGTATAATTTTCGAATTTATCTAACATCTTGTTAAATTTTGTCATGATGTGCTAGATCTTTCCGATGCTCCTAGTAAACACAATATAATAAAATAAAAAATAAAACATGTTTAAACTGCATAATATGCAATGTTTAGTTGTTAGCATGTACAGTGCTAACCATGTCACGAGGGGATGAATTCGATACCCAATTTTGTTGATAAAATTATTAGTAGTTTTTCTGTTGAGACGCCCGGTAGTAAATCATTGACGCTGCCACCCCCGTGCCTTGGAGAGCACGTTAAACCGCCAGTCGCAGTTACTATCGCACATATTATGATGAATATATAATCGTTAAAGCTTGCCAAGCCAACTAGCATCGTCGATGATCAAAGCTCTCGGCCCTGTGAGGGACAAGGAGCGGTAATGTGGAACTTTTATGTACTAAGGTTTAATGACGAGGTGACACTATAACGTTCATTTATCATATGCTAGAGTGTAGCAGACACTCTAGCTATTAAATGTTTTAAAACTTTAATAAACATTTACTAACACAAGTTTCAAGATTATTATTTTCAAAAAATGTCTTTTATGATTGTATAAAAAATACGAAAATATCATTTTGAATTCCGTTTCTGTCCACAAAATAGTATTGTAGTAATATAACTACCAGCTATTTTACTTTTGAATTTTCCGAGATAAAATGTATTCTATGTTCTAAATAATTATATTTTGTGTATAAGATAATATGTTTGCGGTCTTGCCTCTTACTATGCTAATGGCTAGAAAGGTAGGCATAGGTCAGAAGATCCACTTGCAAAAAATAGCAGAAGCATTTTAACAAAACGTGACGTTTACTTTATAATCCTCTTGTTAAGGGAAATTGGGACATCCAATTTCCAGCAAAAGCCATTTAATATAGATTGTTATGCAATTCGGACTTGCTGGGTAATTTTCAAATTTAGCAGGCATAGTTCTACGTACAGTTATGGATCAGACTTTTATAACTCAACAGAATATACGTATATGATATAACCTTATACTTTTTTTGTTTAATGGTCGTTTAGCTATCTGTAAATGTTTGTTTAACAGCATTTAAACGTAGCTCAAAATGTTATTATTTAACGTTATAAAACAGTTTAATGTTTTAATTTTCCGATTATTGTAGGAGCATTGGAAAGATCTAGCATATCATGACAAAATTTAACAAGATGTTATATAAAATCGACAATTATACAAAGAAAATTCTTGTTGTTTTTGGTATTATTGCAGCAATTTGCATTGCTATAAAAATTTAATACTTATATTTACAAGTACATAGTTTAAAGTTCATTCGTAATAAGAAAATGAGTGATTAATTAATCATCAGCCACGCAAGATGAAATAATTTTATGGGTATTTGATTATGATAATTTATTAGATTTTCATCAAATATATCATTACATTTTTCATAATTTTATTAAATACAACTTTTTTTTTCACGACAAGTTAGCCTTTGACGGCAATCTCACTTGATGGTAAGTAATGATGCAATCTAAGATGGTAGCGGGCTGACCTGTTAGGGGCATGAAAAACCCATACTCCTAATTGGTTTCTACACGACATCGTGCCGGAAAGCTAAATCGCTTGACGACACGGCTTTGTCGGTAGGGTGGTAACTAGCCTCGGCCGCAGCCTCCCACCAGATCACTTAAGCCGGGAATCGAACCCAGGACCTCCAACTTTATGTAACAGCGCGCGCGCTGCGCCACGGAGGTCGTCAACTTAATATATTACATATAAAAGAGTTATACAAAATTTGAATTAAATTTCACTATGAAAACTTATTTTCAAGACCATACTAACCTCAGGGCCACGGTGTATAGCTAGGAACATGTCGTAGTCATTTGATCCGATGACGATGTTAGCGCGTCCATTGGCGGCGACAGTAATCGTCTTTCCAGTACAACGGTTGTTCACTTTAGATCCAGAAACGACGTCACAGTAGGTACCAGATGGAAGGCCAGTCTATGAAAAGTACATTATCATAATTAAATGAATGCTTCAGAATACTACATAGTAAACGTTCGTAAACAGTTTGCTTGTATTTTGGCATAGTAGCTTATATTGTGAAGGCCGAGATACTCTCTAAGGAATATCTATAAAATCATATTATCTAAATGTTCTCATTGTTTCTTATATAGTCAGGACATCGCAAAAGGTAGGTACCAGATTGGGGGTAGATCTAAAAAGAGTCCATTATATAACTCTCATTTACAAAAAGATTATTGATAAGACGATTAAGATAAAGTTTTCTTCTCTTTATCTCGGAAAATTACGAGTATATCTGAAATAAGTTATGTACAAAATACTTAATTTAATTGTGAAGCCAGTATAAAACGTATTAGATTAGTGAAATTATTGATTTCACTCATCTAATCCGTCCGGAGTCTACTCAATCCAGTTCGACAAAAAACATTTTTGGTCTCAGTTTAATGTACAATAATTAACTATACGGCAAAATTATTGTTTCTTCTTCTTTCATCTCCATCATGGATCATTTTCTTTTAGTATTGTCTTTGATAGTCCGATAACTAACCGTCTACAAATTTAAGTTTGTAAATCAATTTTGGCGTTGCACGATGCAGTACAAACGTTTAGAAGTTTGTTATTTTATTTATTTATTTATTTATTATTAATAGACAAGGAATATAATTAGTTATTAAATAAAGGCACCGAAAAAACCAAAGAGGTTTATCCTCGGTGCTAATCAGTAACTTAACAGCTTAAAACTAAAGGAACTGAGTAAGCATATTAGGCATGAAAAGAACATTTCCTAACTGAGTTAGACGGTCGACACTAATGAGTCAACCGTCCAACTCAGCCAAAAAATATTCTTTTAATTTCGGTTTGACATTTTTAATGTGTAATTTTTGGAACGCTGGAGGTAGTTCGTTCATGAATTGTGAAGGTATGTTGAGCATTTCAGGAAGATGCGAGGTGAAGTTGAAAATGTCCAAAACACAACAACCGATCTAGTTATCGAGTAAAAACATGATGATTATGTTATAGTTTTCAAAATATAAGACAGAAAAGTTATGCATCAAAATTTACCTGCAAGTTTTCATTCATATTCCTTCCATCATTGTTGAAAGCAACGAAGGCGTTAGAACCACGGCTGAAAGCTATCTGATTGCTACCATTGTCCCACCAGTTAAGCAAGCCACCGTTGCCCGCAACGTTACGCCACGCCACCATAGAAAAGATCTGCCTCCAACGATGCTCGCAGACCCATCCATTGCCGCATGAACCATCCTGTTAGAGAAATACAAATAAATCTTAAGAAAGAACGCCTTTTATTTTATACAAAAGAGTATTCATCTTAACAAGTGAAAAAGAATCTTTAACTTTGCCAAATCACACACTCATCCGTCAGCGAAGTAAGCCTATTAGGGGGAACGGAGTTTTATTTTTTTATAGTTATCGTAAATTATAAACTATAGAACGCAATTTTTCGTATCAAGGACTTTCCGATGTTGAAGAAAAATTGTGAAGAGCTCAAGGAGCTCTTATTATTATTATTGAACCATCAGCCAAGGTCACATGGCAACCCGAAAACCTTTCGATGCCTCGAGTCCCGAACGTCTCCTTCCAAACACCTGGCTAATGCGATTGGTTCTTTAACAGTACAAGTCTCCTTTAGGAAATGATCCTAGGAAACCAGTGAATCAGAAGAGTTTATCAAATTTATAAATTTGATAAACTCTTCGGTTCAGTATTCATACAAAAATATAAAATGCATACAAAAATGTTTGAACCGGTGGATTTGTACCCACTCTCCGGCAATCGCGACCTAAGTGCTTTATGAACTGAACAAGTGTTGGTAAAAACACTTAAATAAAAAACAAACCCAGAGATTATTTCCACAAATCCTGTATTTTAAAAGGAATAGTAAATTAATATATCTAATCACAAATTCAAAATATAATTTTAATGGCCCGAGCCCTAATCACAGAGCCTATAATTATTACAGAGGTAGATTCATTACTAATGAACAAACCTTTGATGAATCAAAAGGGCTCAAAAGAGATTATATATAGCATGTCTTGATTGGAAAAGCTTTCGAATTTTAGCTTGAGTAAAAACTTGATTTTTTTTATATTTCAACTATAATATAGTTATAACCTGTTTTGCTTACTTAATAAATTAATAATTAATATTAAAACTTACCCCTCTGCGAAAAAAGGCGGGAGACTTCGTATATGGCGGGCGCGGTTTTTTCATGCTTTTTGAATTAATGTTTGTTGGCTAATTTTGAAAAGGACTGGTGTTGGTTGTGTCGCGGATAGTTTTGGTGTCGTTTGTGTAGTGGCTTGTTTTCTGAATGGTTAACAGGTATTGATTTGGGAAAGGTTTGAGGGATCCGCGTCCGCAGAGTGCGAAGTGCGAACTTCTACATTGCTATAAACTTGACATTGGCTAATCTTAGTAAAGCCATAAAAGAGAAAAAAAAAACTTACAGGGTTAATGGATGGAGAAATAATATTTCCAGAACGATCTTGCGGTGGGCCGGCCTCCGTGTCCTGGAAGCTGAAGCTGCTCATCAGCTGAGGCTTGCCGTAAGGATGCGCCAACATGAAGGCGATGGCTGCCTTGTACTGACGAGCATTCTTGTATGTGAGGATAGCACCTCCAGCGCCGTGACCTCTTTGATTGTCGTGGTTATCAATGAAGGTCAACGCATCACCCGAGGCCAATAGGCCCCAACTTTCTCCAAAGGTCCTCAACCACCTAAAAAGGAAAGGTGTTTGTTTTAACATACTCATAAAGTACATGGGAGACTCGTTCATTTTGGAGTTTCAATCCAACAAATATAAGGTATAGGTATGACAACATAATATGGTTTTAATACTCAAATAATATTATTCAAATTAAATGAAGAGGTGATAGCCTAGTGGTTAAGGCGTCAGCCTCCTAATCAGAGGTCGGCGGTTCGAATTCGGGCACGCACCTCTAACTTTTAGGAGTTATGTGCGTTTAAAAAAAAAATAAAATATCACTTGCTTCAACGGTGAAGGAAAACATCGTGAGGAAACCTGCACGCCTGAGAATTCTCCATAATGTTCTCAAAGGCGTGTGAAGTCTGCCAATTCACACATGGCCAGCGTGGTGGACTATGGCCAAACCCTTCTCATATTGAGAGGAGACCCGTGCTCTATAGTGAGCCGGTAATAGGTTGATCATGATGATGAGGATGAATATAATAAAAGTTAAAGATATAGATATTAGAAGGAGCATGAGTAAAGAGACAGTAGTCACCTAAGTTGATTCTGGCCCTTGAAACAGCGGCTAAGCTCCAAACCAAATCTGAACTCAGTGACTGCAGCCAATGGAGTGTACTCATTCCTGCTGATAATTTCACCGCCAAGATCAATGACCTCTTGGTAAATGTAGGGGCGAGCATTGTTCGGGAAACCGTGGGCAGTGTTAAGGTTCCTTAGCCTGCTGTAGATCACTTGAAGATCCCTGGGCCACATGTGTTTAGCCGCGTCAATTCTGTAAATAAAACACATAAATATAGAGATTTTTTTTTTTTTTATCCACTACAAGTTAGCCCTTGACGGCAATCTCACCTGATGGTAAGTGATGATGCAGTCTAAGATGGTAGCGGGCTAACCTGTTAGGGGTATGGTAAAGCCATACTCCTAATTGGTTTCTACACGACATCGTGCCGGAACGCTAAATCGCTTGGCGACACGCCTTTGTCGGTAGGGTGGTAACTAGCCACGGCCGCAGCCTCCCACCAGACCAGACTCGAGCCGGGAATCGAACCCAGGAGCTCCAACTTTATAATGCAACAGCGCGTGCGCTGCGCCACGGAGGTCGTCAAAAAATTATAGAGAAGAACAAACTAAAACTCCCGTATACAGATATATAGATAAAGCCTAGTTGTGGTGGAACACATAATATTTACCTTGAGGAGGCTGAAGAACTTTCTTCTAAAAACTCAACTAATTTATTCACATTAAGAACTAAAAAATTATAATTTCATTTAATTCAGTTTGTTAAATTTTACGATACAAAAATCTATATCGATGCACTATGGTGTAAATGTAAATAACTGCTTACCTGAATCCAGCAACACCCATATCAACGAGACGATTCATGTATTCGACAAGCTGTCCGCGTACGTATTCGGAGCCTTGGTTCAAATCCTTGAGACCTGACAGTTCGCAGTTACGAACCTAGAAGGAAGGGTGGGTAAAATATAGTAGCTTTATTCTTCTTCTAGAAGAACTTAAGACCTGTCACAATAGTTACAGGAGCACACTTTTAAAATACCATGTAAGTATACAATAAAAAGTACAAGTGATTCTATACTCTGTGTTGTCTATTTCCTTTCTTTACTTTTCTACGGAAGTGTGATAATTAATGACTTAATACTGCCATTAAAAATGATTGGTATTTTCGGAAGAACTTCAAAACCAATCACATACATCTAGATCATAAGACCTATTTATTCTTCTTTAAGTAAACTATTTAACAACCCAACGATTCAAAAGTATAAATTCCCGGTTGATATTTCGTAAGAACATTTGATATTGTTTCAAACATTTTTCTCATTATTATTTATTCCCTTTACAATTTTTACTATCCGAACGGAATACTACTAATGATATGGTAACAGATTCCGCTTTTCCGAATCCTATAATTCCTTTAACCCCATTAAAAACACAAGACGTTGAACGAGAATCAACGGATTTGGGTTAGATAAATATTAAATAACGTTTGCAGTACAAACTCGAGTGAGAGCTTCCAATTCCTCTGCTCCTGTCTAAATCAGATATGACGGTATTATAATGAGTATGTGAGCCCTCACAATGAGCAAATCCCCGAAATCCATTTCGTAAATCTTATTTGGATGTAATAACTCAATTTTAATATAAGCTCACAATTTATTTACCTGTTATAGCACGAGTGGTTGTTAACGCGATTTATTATTTATGAATTTTATACAATATTGAATTGCTTTTTGAAAGAGCAAATAAATATTCGTGCTTATTCATTAGTTTTAGTATTTCACTTTATTTATAAAGCTTAAAACTATTTTATTATTAGTTTTGATTGATATCAAAAGAGATTTTATTCTATTTCTCCCATTCATTGAATAGTTTTATTTCTATTGTATTCCTATCGTAAACTCTTTCCGCTTGAATACGTATGAAAATAGTAATTTTAATTTGACTGTGACCCTAAAACAAATACAAATATGTTTGTTATCCTTAAAAACATATATAGGTTTAATAGACCAGTAAAGTTATATATTTTGCGGATTTGATTTTATTTATATATTTATTTTGTATTTTCCGAGTTGTTTCATACTATGCATAATAACTGCTTGTAACAATATTTATATATATTTTTCAGGCGTTATGTATATATATGGGAATAAATTGCACCTACTACTATCGATATAATTTTTTTATGTTACCCCTGGCCACCAAATTGTGCCCTCTATTTAACTTTTCTGTATTTATATGTTTGTATTTCTTCTATTTGGTATATAGTATAAATTTATATAATTATTACAAAGATATATTATTCGAATCGAGGCTTAGGCTTCTGTTAATTAATATTACCAATGTTGTTATATTATAACGGCGATGACAATAGACTATGTATTTTCGTATCCAGCGAAATCATGTGGATTGATTACATTAATTTCCGTACTATAAGCCTTTTGTACTGCGTAGAGAATATGATTGGTTAGTTCTATTGTACCTCTGCCTTACATATTATCAATCAAATGAAAGCTTAGATATATTGTACTAATTTAGCCAGAATAATATATTATTTACAAGCTACACCCCGCGGTTTCGCCACTGTAGTTCGCGTTTACTGTATGAATACGTGGATAAAATTTAACCTTTGTTACTCTCTAGTAATGTAGCTTTCAACTGGTGAAATAATTTATAGATCGTATAAGTGGTTGAGGCATTAAAGCGTAACAAACAAACCTATTTTCGCATTTATATTATTAGAATTATGCATATCGGTAGATTTCATTTGCATTCGGTTACAAAAATCTGAACGAAGAATTCAACCTTTCTTTATTGTGATACTAAAAGTTAAGATGGTTACCGTATGTTATTACTAGTAAAAGTTAAAATATTACGGGTTCTTTTCAGTTCTACCTATCTACGGTTACTTGCTTTTATAATAATTAAGTTCCGTGTTTAGTGCTTAGGAATCAAACTCAAAAACAACCGGTAAACTCAAGCCACAAAGCCGGCGTGAGGAAAAGTGTGTTCCATTTATTTATTTATTGCCACATTTAAGAATATTTAGTTCATTGCAAAAAGGTTGACCGTGCATAAGGATATTCAAAGGAAATTGTATTTTATTCTATAATAAATTACCTATTGATATCTTGAAGATGTCTATCAATAAGTTCAAAGTTCTTATAAAACGAAAGCTTATAGAATCATATTACGATTTTAAGGATTATATAAACGATAAAAAAACTTGGGTGTGGATTGCTCTATTTTCATAGGTACTATAATTTATTATTTATAATGTGAGAGAGAAAAAAAAACCCGGCTAAGTTTGTTGTCGGCTTTTTCTTAGACCAGGGTGCGTTTGGAACCCTCATAGCTTTAGTTTTAAGTTTACGAATGTAGTTATCACCATCAAATCACTACTATGTAAATTATTGACGCGTCAAAAGTGCCTTGTAAAGGACTATTTGAATAAAGATTATTTGAATTTAAATTTGAATTTGATAATTTATCTCTAAAGAGACTTATTAATGAATCAAATGATTAACACATTAAACAAAGGTTAACCATGAAAAACCTTTCAAAGAAGATGTTAGTGAAGGCATTATGAATATGCCTGTACATAGCCATGACCTCATTTAAATGCCTCATCACGTGACTTCCCGAAATGTCACTGTCCATGGCTAATTAGCTATATTAAAGGTTACCGCAACTCGTAAAACGACTCTTCTTCTATCACCCCGTCACCATCCAGGCTCAAACCGTACGATAGCACGTAACCAGAGTTAACAGATCAACTTAACTACGGTTAGGCATCACCTGACATATGATCTCCTTTCAATCAGTTTGAGATGTTCAGAGCGCACGGTATACAATACGTAAGAACCTATCATACTAAAGCCACTTGTTAAAAAGGAAGACGGGTATACAAAAAATCGGCAAAGATCTTGGATAGGTACTTAATGTGAACAGAGCTAAGAAGACTGAATGAGAAACAATTATAAAAAAATAACATAAGGCACGAACTTTTTATAAATATAAAGTCAAAATTTAAATTTAATTTCATACTTTGTTTTACCAAACACCGAAGTTCAAGCGCGTCGCATCACATTGGACTATTGTCCGTTCGGATATTCTCATTATCTCAGAGGACATTCTCGGAGAAGTCTGTACAATGGAGGGAAGATCTGCTTTATTCCAAGTTTCTCAAGAATAAACATTTTACTTAATATTTTTTCCCCTTGATCACATCTCAAGGGCATCTATCCGCTTCATCTTACTTTCAATTTCTATAGGAAATGAAAATGTTTGGAAAATTAAAGATATGCCAGATCAACTTACTCTCTCAGCGTTATTGCCATAATCTTCAGGTCGGATGACACACTGAGGCCAGTTGAAGTCATTCCTGCCGAAAGGAACGCCCGGGTAGTGCCAGTTGCCAAAGTTGGCAGTGTTTCCTGCTGTGCCCCTGTTCTCAGCCCATGTTCCTGTCATGTGGTTGATAATGGCATCCACGTAGATTCTGGAAAAATGAATTTATCTAGCTCACCCAAAGTTTACAAATTTAAAATATCTAGGTAATTGTAATGTTTGTGATAAATAATAAATAATTACGACGCGTCTATGCAAACTCCATTTAATGACACACAAAGGGAATCATGACAAGTTATAAAAATACCACCCTCACTTTCATTATAATTATAAGTCCATACATTACATCTCCCTTCTTAAATAAGACTATAGTCTAAATTTTTGATAATCCGTACCGTTACTCAAATCCAAATTACGAATTAGAACAATAACTACTTAGAACATAAATTTTCCATTAAAATTTTGTTTACTTTAAATTGAGTATATTACGATATATCTATTACGGTCGATAAATACCAATTACTATTACAGGCCATTTAAGTTATTTGCGAATCCTATTTGATATAGTATAGTACAGCTACCAGAACAGTTAGAAGTCAGTTCTTTAACTTAACAGGTTCGATTTTTGACGTTGCTTTCTTCTTCTCCATATTGTACAAATTTGAGAAAGTACTGTGGTAGTTAGTTACTAAAACTTCCACATAGTACTGTTTAGCTCCGTTGGTTGTTTCTTACCTGACACCAACATCGTTGCAGCGTCTCACCATACGATATAACAATATATCTATTGCGATCGATAAATACAAATTATTATTACAGGCCTAACCCTGTTAGTTATTTGCGAATCCTATTTGATAAAGTATAGTACACTAACTGAACAGTTAGAAGTCAATTCTTTAACTTAACAGGATCGATTTTTGACGTTGCTTTCTCCTTCTCCATATTGTACAAATTTGAGAAAGTACTGTGGTAGTTAGTTACTAAAACTTCTACATAGTACTGTTTAGCTACGTTGATTGTTTCTTACCTGACACCAACATCGTTGCAGCGTCTCACCATACTAGCAAACTGCGCCCCGTTACCAGATCGAGTGGTCAAAACGTAGGACATTGGCTGGTATCTTTCCCACCACGGACGGTTTCTGGACCCTATAATCAAGTTCTCATTGGGAGGCGAAACCTGAAAGAAGGCGAATGTAAGTTATGGACAAATTAGTAAACGTTCGCAGTTTTCGTTAACTTTGAAGTTTTCATAAAGATTTACATAGCTATACTAGCTGTGACCCGCGGTTTCACCCGCGTAGTAGTAGATGGACTATCGAACATCGAGTTTATTTGAGTTGAAAGAGTTTTTCTCATCGGACCCGTATTTCCCGAGATTACAAACAATTGAATTTAACTGATTTAAACATGAAAATTTGTGTAGCGGTAATAAATTGCAAATTGAATCTTTGAAGTTAGGAACACACCTACATTTCTTAGACAACAGTAAGTGATTATAATTTAATATGAACTTTATTGAATAGCAATAAAGTTCAAATTGACTCTACATTTTATTTAGAAAACGTTTATATGGGAAAAATAAAAGGGCTGTTTTTAGGGTTTTCCCGGCAATTATTTGAATTATTCTGACGTTTTAAACCTTCCCTAGACATCCACAAACATTTTAAGACCAAGATAAGATAAATTCGTTCAGTCGTTCTCGAGTTTTAGCGAGACTAACGAACAGCAATTGATTTTTACATATATGTAGATTATATAGATGTAGATTTCACACTTTGTTTCGGTTTTAGAATTTTATAAGTGTATACTTACTACACTGGTTTAGTAAGTGAAAACCAGTTACTGGTATTAGAAGATTAGATTAAAAAGTTAAAGAAGATTACAGATATCCAAGTTCCTATACAGGTTTAATCATGGTAAAGCGATCTTATTTTTCACTGCAGAGAACCATCCTTTTTCAGAAAATAAAATTTCCAACCATTCATTCAGCGAATGGATTCTCGGCTAATTCCCGGTCACAGGATACGTCTGCCCCACCTTTCCTTTAATTAACTATTGGATTGCAGTAAATATACAGTCCCTGGCGGTTTTAGAAACATACCTACTGCAAACGGACGTTAAAATGAGGAGGGAGCTTTTAAAGTTTATTTTGACTGTGAAACAGAGTGTTCATAATTATGTGTTTCAAACAAAGAGTGGTATTTTGTTTGACAATCATATAAAGATTCATTAGTTTTGTGTGGAGTCCGAATTAAAGTATACTTTTATCAGATAAATTCCGAATTCAGTTTCAAAAAGAACGATAGAGATAATTTAATTGGATGTTGGAAATACCGATTGTACAATATTCTTTCATAATAAAATGTCTGCTACTCATTGGCCGAGAAAAAATTCCAGGTTTAGCTCTAGAATATTCTTGGCATCATGTTCTAACGTACAAAGCGCATCATTTCCTCATTTCTAAGATGAACAAAAAAAAATCTTAAATATTATTTCGATTACACAACTGGTTGTATGCAAAGGATACGTAAATTTATTTATTTATTCAAACCGCCACCAACAGAATTATATGTAAAAAAAAATCTTTTTAAAATGATTTTTTTTTACATATAATTCTGTTAAGTGCTAGGATATACATATAAATCAATTTAGAAGTAACTACAGCATGTCTAATAACTTCATTCGACGCAAATATGTCGCTAATAATGTAATATGCTTAATTTTAGATTAATAAACAGCAAATAACAAAAACACAAAAAAATCTTATTACGAAAGAACAGAAAAGTAACCTTGTTTTTATAATAACGAATCAGGAATTTATCAGGTATATACGCACTATGCAAAATATAACTAGACTAGCGTTTTTATTATATTATTTTTGAAATTGTGTAGTTTGTCATTAAAAATATCAATTGATTTATCTTTAGAAACGAAATGTTTGTATAAACTGCTTATTATTATTATTAATTTAACAGTGTCCAGTCGAGTGCTATATGGTAATCTTTTGATTTTGCCAGTTGAACTTAATAGTGTAAATCGCCTCTGTACGCTTTCTATCCGATCCTTATGGATCTGGTAGCTAGGGCTCCATATGGTTGTGCCATATTCGAGTTTGCTTCTTACTAAAGTTGCGAATAGAGTTTTTATAGAATTAGCTTTTTTTAAAGGCATTGGAATTGGCATTTCTGTAAACGAACCCTAGCATTTTACGAGCTGATCTACAGATGTTGTCGATATGCACGTTAAATCGTAATTTTGTGTCTAAGGTAATCCCCAGATCCGGGATAAATTCAACCCTCTGCAGTGGGCAATTGTTAATTAGTAAATACTACGAGTCGGATGTTTATGTGTATTTTAGTTTCTAACATTTACATTTCGTTCGCTTATTATTAGTTGCTCAAATCTAATCAATCTCACCTGGATGCCACCGAAGCCTCTTGGTCCAAGGAACCTCTCGCACTCGATCGCGATATCGTCCCACTTCCACTCAAAGAGATGGACCATTGTGGTACGCCCAGGAGCATAGTGCGGGTTTTTGAATGCCACCGCCAGACAGGCGGCGGACAACAAAACAATAAACCGCAGCATACTGGAAATAAATTAAAGCTTTAATAGTGTTAAAAACACTCACACACACATAGGTGAAGGTCTGATTTCCGGGTCAGGCCAAAAACTATAAGACATTTTGCTATCGTGATCTGCCTGAACTTTGGGGAAAGATTATAACCTGAATGACTATACTGCCAACTATTTATGTCAGAAAAGAAGTACGGTTTCCGTGGGATAGAATTTTTTTCATCGGGCTGTGTCTTCTCACGAACATCTCAAGTTCTGTTATGGAATTCGCGTCACCAGCCTAGAATAAAGAATTTGGCTTTGTCCGACACGTAGGTCCTAACTAGTTTTATTGCTCATGTTAAATAGTACCGATGAATCCTGAATTATCCTATCAACCTATATTGAAAGAGCATGATGGATATTATCTCTGAACCCTCTCGCTTCTGAGAAAGTTATGGGTGTGCATTTATTTATTCAATACAAATGATCCCAGGCTTACAATGGAGATACCCTAATAGTTCCAGAGATGACACTAGATTTACCACAATATAGATTGTATAGTAATGCCATCTAATATAAACATTAGAACTAATCTACTTAGTGCCAATTTTATTGTATCTACAATAAACTCCAAAGTAAATAACATGCCAGCTCCGGTAATAGAGTTTTTATTTACATTTCTTTCACAGGAAACAATTCTACAAGGTTTACGCTCGAAATTTATAATCTAATCCGAATTCTCCCGATGGCCGATTTCATTTCATCGTGATTCCCTTCTTTTCTACTTTTCTTTGTAGATAAGGATAGGATATTGGATTGGAGTGATTATTAACTTCGGGCGTAACACTTCTCAATTTCGTACTTCTCAAAAAGTTTCGTACAGAGTCTCTCATAAATCAAAGCTAAAGAGTTGAACCGCACTAGACCACATTCAGGTATGACATCGTTTTTTTTATGCATTACAAGTTATCCCTTGACGGCAATCTCACCTGATGGTAAGTGATTATGCAGTCTAAGATGTTAGCGGGCTAACCTGTTGGGGGGTATGGTAAACCCATACTCCTAATTGGTTTCTACGCGACATCGTGACGGAACGCTAAATCGCTTGACACGTGTATATCGGTAAGGTGGTAACTAGCCACGGCCGAAGCCTCCCACGAGACCAGACTCTAGCCGGGAATCGAACCCAGGACCTCCAACTTTTATAATGCGATAATGCGAGCGCTGCGGAGGTCCACGGAGGTCGTCAAAAATGAGTATGAGTAAACCAAGGTGCAATGGAAACATTAACTGTTTTATTAACCGAGTGATATAAAAATAAATTAAAACACAACTCACCTTAAATTCTGCCTCCCACGAGTACAATCAAAGTAACTGAGCCCTCCCCCTGCGATATTGCTTATAAATAGGTGTCCAAAGATAAGCTACTTTCTCAATAATTATAATTGATTATCATAAACCTAATCCGAGATAACGGCCCATCGAAAAAACAACAATGAATTAGGCTACGACCAAACGAGCTCATCTTTATTTATTTGATGAAGTGAAAATGCGCCCGTGGGACTCACGTAGTCCGTGCGGTTCAATTCTTTACTCTTTTGGCAAAAATTGTACCAGGAGCGCAAGTGTGACGTTGAATTGTGTCTAAAAAGTTATGCAAACAATTCTGTGATAAATATAATTTCCGATGATACCCACTACCAAGCCTGTATCGTGGGAGCTTCTTGAACTTTTTTACACATGGCACATACAATTTTTTATGTAATAAATGTGTTATCGATACTATTATGCCATTGATCTACTACTGAAACACAATTGCTATTCTAGACCTGGGCTCTTGGTAGTCTATTCTCTAGTGTCATAGACTGCAATGCTTAGTAATTCATTTATTTATTTTATTTCTTCCAAACTACATTTTTCATTACAGAGTTATCATAATTCCACCTAATGCAATACTAAAGGAAATTCAGTCTTAGAACACAAATGACTAACTATGAGATTTATAGATGTTTTAGATTTTATGTAGTTTTGTTTTATTAGTATTACATATACATGAAGGAAGAATGATGAAGTTGAAATAATCACCACCGTAAAAATTAACCACTTAAAAAACTGCTACAACAGATAAAATATTTACTGTTCTTACTGAATCTTAGTACAAAGTAAAAGGTAAATAGGATTTGGAAGGATACGTATATTAACGTTTTATCATATTATAGCCATCGTTGTGCTAGAAATTATGATAAACTAGGAATAAATTAACCAGTATGATTGTCTTATCTATCAGGGTAATCAAGGATATGAAAAATCTTTTTCTTCTTGTATCTTCTTATTGGAAGTTCAAGTTTCGACGACCTCCGTGGCGCAGTTCGTGCGCTGTCGCATTATAAAGTTGGAGGTCCTGGGTTCGATTCCCGGCTCGAGTCTGGTGGGAGGCTTTGGCCGTGGCTAGTTACCACCCTACCGACGAAGACGTGTCGCTAAGCGATTTAGCGTTCCGGCACGATGTCGCGTAGAAACCAATTAGGAGTGTGGGTTTACCATACCCCTAACAGGTTAGCCCGCTACCATCTTGGACTTGCATCATCACTTACCATCAGGTGAGATGCAGTCAAGGGCTAACTTGTAGTGTATAAAAAAAAAGAAAAAAAAAGGATATGAAAAATCTTTTTCTTCTTGTATCTTCTTATAGGATATGCATGAGAACTGAGAGCCTGATCAAATCAAATTAAAAATGATGCAAAAATCTATTCGTACACTTATTGAAAAACGTCCTATTTTAGACTATAAAATAAGAGTATCAATATTTTGAAAGTGAATTTCATTCGGATCCGTTTAGCCGTTCTGGAGAAATATATATTCGTTCAGACTTTCACATTTTGAACTACATCAGTGATATAATAGTACTCTTCCCATAGTACTGGTTAGAACCCTTAGAGGTGTTAAGAATGTTACCTTGCCAATCATATTTCAGTTATCAAAATCTCGAGATCTGACTCTTTCGTTATCATTACGACAAGGATAAGATAAATTAAAAATATTTAAGTTCGTATCTTTTATTGTCCTTTTTTTTCAACTACTTTTAGAATGGAAGCATTGGGATCAATAAAACAAATTGAATTCATGGATTTATAAATCTCTTAAAAACGCCAAATTAATAATTAGGAATGAATTTTAAATTATGATAGCTCTTGCATATGCAATCAATCCAATTTATTCTTCGGTAAGATTATCTGCCGACTCTAAAATCAGCTATTAATTTTTTATCCTTCCAATATCTTTCGTATAGTATCGTATGTTAATTAATTTTTAAGTCGATTTCAAGTTAGCGCTGGGCAGATTATCTTCACGGAATTCAATGTATTCTTGACTGAAACAATAAAATTTATGTTATCATCAAACTTTTCTGTTATCTTTCAATTATTATCTATTTGGCTTGCAAAATTATAATCGCGGTTGACACTCCCCTCACCGCTTACCTCATAACATTGTTAAAAACCACCTGCATCAAGAAACCTGTATACTTTTGCACCTTTTACAAAAGATTTTTTGGTTTTAATACTTACTGAATTTTGAACGAAACAGGTAATTTTGTAATATTAAATAAAGAATTGCATTGTTTCGCAAGTTGATAATTAATAGCTTAACATTATCGTTACAAACGGTTCTGAAAACATTATCAACTCACTTATGGTCCAAAGTAGAACTCGCGAGCATTTCGGTTTCCTCAGAATACATTTCTTCGCCGTTAAAACAAGTGATATTTGATTTTAAAATAAAAATAACACGACACCTCTTATATATCCGAAGTAAAACAAGTGATATTTGATTCTAAAATCAAAATAATCACATGGCGATACCCACCTCTTATATAACCGAAATATTAGAAGTGGGTGCCGATGAAGGAATGGTCCCCATGATATGGAGTCCGACGTCTTACGCCCGATCCAAAAACTTCAAATAGCAGATTGAGTTTTGTAGCGCCCTAAAGGAATGAATAAATGTATACATAACATAAGAATAGGAAAAAATAAAAACAAAACAGTTAACATTTAATAGGAAGAGTAGGAAACGTATTCTTCACTTCAATCTGCTATCTGAAGATTTTGGATTAGATTGATTAAAAAATCGATTATAAGCCTCTAACTACCTCATCATGATCAACCCATTACCGGCTCACTACAGAGCACGGGTCTCCTCTCAATATGAGAAGGATTTGGCCATAGTCCACCACCCTGGCCATGTGCGGATTGGCAGAATTCACACATCTTTGAGATCATTATGGAGAACTCTCAGGCGTGCAGGTTTCCTCACGATGTTTTCCTTCACCGATGAAGTAAGTGATATTTTATTTTTTTTAAAACGCACATAACTCCGAAAAGTTAGAGGTGCGTGCCCGGATTCGAACCGCCGACCTCTGATTAGGAGGCTGACGCCCTAACCACTAGGCTATCATCGCTTCTAACTCTAACTAACTACCTCGTAACCGTACATTTGTATACTAATTTATTACAAAAATTATCAATCACTAATATTTCTGACGACCTCCGTGGCGCAGTGCGTGCGCTGTCGCATTAAAATGTTGGAGGTCCTGGGTTCGATTCCCGGCTCGAGTCTGGTCTGGTGAGAGGCTTCGGCCGTGGCTAGTTACCACCCTACCGACAAAGACATATCGCAAAGCGATTTAGCGTTCCGGCACGATATCGCGTAGAAACCGATTAGGAGTGTGTTTACCACACCCCTAACCGATTAGCCCGCTACCATCCTCGACTGCATCATCACCTACCACCAGGTGAGATAGCCGTCAAGGGCTAATTTGTAGTGTATAAAAAAAAATACACAAAAGTTTGACTTCTATCAAAAGTTGACCTTAGCTTTAGATTATCTTACCTCTGGTCCAACATGTATAGCTAAGTGCATATCCTCAGCATCTTTAGATATATAGAAATGAGCTATAGCACCATTGTCAACAGATATTTTACGTCCCGTACACTCTGTGCCGATCTTTTTACCAGTAATAATATCGCAGTAAACGCCAGCCGGTAAACCTGTCTGAAAATCAGTTTTAGATTCAATAAGCATGATAAATAAATCAAGTGGACATACTTTGCTGATATGCTTTAGATAGCGATTTTTAATGATCCGTAATCAGATTATACTATTTGATGTTACTACTGGTATTCCCCTTATTATTATATTATTATATAATAACTAATATATTTTTTTACAATTAAGTTAATAACGTTGCCCGCACTTTATAATGTCAATATAATAACTAGATACTGGACTGGCATTATATTTTTGTTAATATACCTTGAGAAATATCTTGTGTCATTCCGAAATGGTTTTTTGAAGTAGTCATTTGATAACATTATGGAGAAATCTTAGACACAAAGGTTTCTTCACAATTTTTTTCTGAGTCGTTAAAGCAAATGATATTTAACTTAAAATTGCTTTAACTACATATAATACATTAAAAACGCATATCACTGCGACAGGAAGCCCGACTATCTATGACTATGCTATCTCAACTATTTCTATTTCATCGTTTTATATATAATTACTCTAGTGTTGCTCTATAATTATGAAGGAGTTCTATAGTTGTTTCATGTCTAAGAAGAAAAGAGAACAAGTTTATATTAAAGTAGTATGACTCATCTGATTATAAAAGAATGAGATAAATCTGAAATAAGTTAATAATTTATTATTATATAATATACTAGTGCTATTTTGTATGACTTCCAATATACATATATGCAAATATTTTAGTTTTGAACTTCGAAGTGACATGCCAACCTTAATGATAATGTTATCACATTAATCTCAACAGGCTCAATTAAACTAATAGAGTTAGGAATTTTCAACTTTGGCTTAATTTAGGTTGTTAGTTGTTTAATACCACACACACATACAGACACACACGTCACATTGATTATGAAGATTTTAATTGAAGATATTGTAATCAAATTGTCACATAACAAATTAGAAAGTACTTAATAACCAATAATATTAACTAATTCTAGTAGGTCGTGGCCTTTTTTTTTATAATATGGTAGTCCACCATCCTTCTGCATAGATCCATTATTACTAAGTTTACATATCCAAGGCAAAGATAAATTGATCATCGACCAATCAAACTTATTTACAATAACCCGAGATTAGTTAGCTTAATATCTTCTTCTTTGTCGTTACACTCTTGACAGAGTGGTCGTGGTCATCATGAAGCAGTGTCTTTGAGGACAGATGTTATACGCCTCTCGTGCATCCACCACTTTTCTCGGCTGGCCGAAAGCCTGGTGCACTCGTGCAAAGGACCGCCCACAGCAGACTTTATCTGATCGGTCCATCGCATGGGTGACCTTCCTCATCCTCTAGTGCCCTCCACCTTGCCCTGCATATGTTTCCATATTAAGCTTAATATAGTAACATATTAAGTCATTGCCCGAGATATACTTCATAGAACAGTATCTCACAGTGACGTAATAAAATACCTGCAACGTTTGATTCAAGTCGGTAACATCTCCATTAATCACGACAAAGCCCCTATCACCCCTTCCGAAGGCAATTTGTTTGTTGCCGTCATCCCACCAATTTTGTATGGGTGATTTGTGAACTGTGTTCTTGAAGGCTACCATTTGGTAGATCTGACGCCAACGATGCTCGCAGACCCAGCCTCCACCACATGTATCATCCTGTTATTGGTAATAATATGTAATATATTTAATACGCATATTTTAATAACAACAACGCCGAAATCACATTATACAGATTCTGTTTTAACATTAATCTTCGATTAAACCCACCACAAGTTTGCCCTTGACGGTATTTCACTTGATGGTAAGTGATGATGCGGTCTAAGATGGTAGCGGACTAACCTGTAAAGTGTACGGTAAACCCATACTCCTAATTGGTTGCTACACAACATTGTGCCGGAACGCTAAATCACAATGACAGCTCATGATTCTTTCCACGAAAATCATCATGTAAAGTAGTACAACGGTATAGAGAGTTATGTAAACACAAAAAAAAAAATTCATCTACATATTTATTTAAGTAAGCGGCTCATATAAATGAAAATGATCATTGTTTTTGGAATTGATTCAGTTACTATATTGTTTCCTTGCAAATTACAACAGCAGGTACTTTAGAAGTCTTGAATGAAATAGCAATTATTAAGAGACTCAATGACTCTTTTTTCCTAATGCAAAAAAAATCGGTATTTTATTTGACCTTGAGTTGATTTATTGCCTGGACAATCATGCACTACTTGATAATCACATTTTAATCGATGACATCTTTTGTTTCGTTGTGATTTTTTTTTACCTTAAGAACACTCAATCTTCTACAATTCAAACTGAGCAAACGGGTAATTATTAAATATAAGTAATTAAAAAACTTAATGCTGTCATTTTCACTAAAGTATGGCGAATTTTTGTACAGCCAAATTAGCACAAATGTCTTACGTCATTAATACTCGGTGAAAGGATATTTTCCTTGTAATCACTAGGCGGCCCTTGCTCACCGTTTTCAAAGAAATAGCTGCTCATCACACGAGGGTTACCGTATGGGTGTGCAAGCATGAAGGCAATGGCTGCCTGCAAATGAAATATATAAATAAATTGTTAAAGTTACGAAACATCATCCTGCTTAAAAAGAGTGCCTTCTAGAATAAAATGTTGTTGAAAATCTGACTTTCAAGTCTTTTCAATCTCAAGAACTTTTCAATCTGACATTCTGACTTCAATCTGACTGAAAGTCCATGATCGACAATGAACATTAATCTGGTGCCGGAGCATCACCAGAACATACTGCCTCTCCATAGCACAGTGACAATAGTTGTTCGTTGTAGACTACAAATAACCATGGTCCAGGATCATTTACACGTTTAAATCCTTAATACCGTTGTATATAAATCCTAATCGACAAATCTAAAAGTAGGATCATGCCTTCTATCGTGTTATTGGTGGAACAGGATCGCACTTTATAAACACTGGTCAATTTAATTTGGAACTAGCACCATTTCCTCACCTTATAAGATCTAGCTTCTTTATAAGTCAACACATCGTTACTTCTTTGCGTGTCGTGGTTGTCGATGAAGACAAGTGCAGTTTCACTCGGTGATAGACCCCAATGTGGACCCCAAGATACCAGCCACTTCATAGCATTCTGGCCACGGAACACGTTTTTTAGTTCACTACCGACCTGCAAAATTTTATAAGATAAAGTATAAAAGGTACAAAACCCATTTCAATTCACTGCCTCTGTATTAAGTACTCGTCAAACACGCTTCTATTTGGAAAGAATTTGCTTGCAAGAATTAGTACCTCCTGATAGAAATTATCTCCAAAAGAAGCATTATACCCACGCCATTCCATCCGGTGTCGTTGGGATTTTATTGTGAACTGGCCGAGATATTTGTTTTCATCATACGTCAGTTAATTGCATTGCCGTAGAAAGATGTGAGTTTCCTAATGGTCACATTACCATCTTTGACCCCGGGTGTTATCCCAAACGTCGCCTAAGCCGAGGTTCAGCCTCAAAGGAGGCGCCCTTAGGCAGGCGTTCCCTTAGTTTGTTCGAGCCCTAGGGCTCAAAATTTCTTCTGGCAAAGCTTCTTTCTGAAGCTCGCCAAACAGCCCGGTTACGCTGTGGCAACCAATACGGTTAACACAGCTAATAGACAGACCGAAAAAAAAAACCATCTTTGGTATTCTAATACTCTTGTATTAGAATACAAATCTTTTATATAATGCAGGCGAGGTGAAGTACCCTAGATTTTGGATACTCCTATTATACGCGGTGAAAAAAATGGCACCCAGTCGAGAGTCGTACATCTTTGCGGAGCGTATGAGAAACGAAAAATAAAATCACCTAGAACTTGTTTAGAGTTGTCTAAAATAAAATAAAAAATGCCTTATACTTTCTAACTTTTGTTAAAGCAATGGTTTTGTAAATCAGCTATAATATTATATCTCTTCACATATCTCGTACATACTAAGTATGTATACCTAAACTTTCCTCCATACGAACTTTAGAGTAGATTCCAAGTAACAAGCTAAGCTTACAAGCGCTTCCTTTATGATCTATTTACGTACCAACGTCTTCTTGTACTTCAGATCTCGTTTAATATTTAATCCCTTAACCTTGCTGGTTTTGTTTCATTAAAATGTAGTTGCTTGAAATAATGTTCGAGTCTCTGTATATAACAATTTAAGAAGCAAATTTCTGAGGTAATATTTAAAATATGAGTACATTCAAGATGATTGGGACTAGAATTATTTGATTTCATATATCGATCGATATCTAACTACCATTAAAATTTTAATTTATCAGTGCTTGCAGCACCACTTGGCCGGAAAATCGATCGATATGATAAAAATGTAGAACCTTTTCATTGTTTCACATACGGATATGGAATTGACCCTTTTTAAGCTATCCAATTGGCTAATTTTATTGGTATTTAATCCGAGGTTCTATATCAAAATTAGACTTTGAAATCCATTTTAAAAACTTAACTTATTAACAAAATGATTGAAATGAACGATATATGTATGAGTGACAAAACTTTTTGCCTTAAAAGCATTTTTTTTTTACTTTAACGCTATCGCTAGGTCAAGGCATATATCTTCTTTTATTTATAATGTTACGTATTAATAAAATACCTAATCACTCATTATTATTTCTTAAAACATAAGACTTTAATTCGTGATAAGCGGCTAGATTAGTGAAGCGAGCTCTGAAGAGGCAGGCACGCGACTTCGCAAGCCAATAGTCTCCTGGTCTTTAAATTAAAAATATTAAAACCAGTTTTGCGCATCCATAATCTCATCTGAGCGAACATGGCCTGATATGAAAGCGCATCCTTAGAAGATGCCTGAACCCATCAAGTGTACCTTTGATACTGATACTGAACTCTAGAATTCTTTACTTGAACTTGTTAGGGACAGCCAATCGGTTCATGCTTTCAAAGTCAGATTAAAAGAGCACTATCTATCTATTTCTTAATATTATATTTAACATTTGTTTATTATTATTAGTGTTTATTATTATTAGTGTCCTTTATATATTTTTAATATATTACATTTTAAGTATTTATTTTTATTTATTTATTTATTCTTTATTTGTACACCACATTTAGATAGAAATAATAAGAAAAACAAAAAGAAACAGGATACAAAAGGCGGCCTTATCTTAGTAGCGATCTCTGAAGTATGTTTATTTATTTATTATTTATTTTTTAATTTAGTGTACCGGCCCGATGTCGCGTATAAACCAATTGGATGTAAACAGTATGGGTTTACCATTCCCCTAACAGGTTAGGTGAGATTTCCGTCAAGAGCTGACAAGTCTGTAGTGGAATAAAAAAATAGTAATGATCTATCATGATCGACCCATTCTCAGCTGACTACAGAGCACAGGTCTCTTCTCAATATGAGATGAGGTTTGGCCATAGTCCACCACGCTGGTCATGTGCGGATTGGATCTATATCTTAATTAAATTCTAAGAGTATGTAATAATGGACCTTGCGCAACAATTTAAAAATATACGAGTACCTATTGCTTTTTATCGGCAGTTATTTTTGTATCGCATAATCATCTTATCATAATTTGATGAAGATGTATTAACCTGCCAACAACAAAACAAAATTTTCACGCGACTAACTCAATTGATTTATCGTGATTCGTGTGTTTAAAAGTGCCTTATCATCTACAAAATCTTTACAATACACTGGTTGTTGGTAAAGCTATAATCATCTTACAGTAGTGGCCCTAATACAAGTTTGATAAACTTCCGAACTAAATTCGATGTCGAGTTGTTTCAAAGGCTAAACTGTAACTAGCTTCACCGATGAAGGAAAATATCGTGAGGAAACCTGCATGCCTGAGAGTTCTCCATAATATTCTCAAAGGCGTGTGTAGTCTGCCGATCTGTACATGTCCTGCGTGGTGGACTATGGCCAAACCCTTCTCATATTGAGGGGAGATTTCTGCTCTGTAATTGATCATGATTATTATTCAAAGGCATGTACGAACTGCCCTCTGTTTTTATATTACTTATCGAAGTATACTGGTGGTTCAAAACAAAACTGCTGTGGAAAAGAGAACATTGTTTTTAACTTTACTTTTGTTGCTTAAACTTTTTGTATACTACTGAATTTCTATAAAAGCTATTTTCGCGCATTCTCTATAATATGTATATTAAAAAGCAGATTCAGAAGATATAGTCCTTTGAAGTTATTATATATATCTATTGTCACTTAAGGAAACTATTCAAGTTTTGGAGACTTCGAGTAAAGACAGTCGTACTAGAGGTGGAAGAGGAGAATTCGGCGATAATGAGGAGGATGAAGCGTGAATAGCTTTTATGAAATTTTAACAATAGACTTAGTAGAGATTACTTAGTAGATGTTTCTCATGAAATACGTTTAATAAAGTTAAGGATATTAAAATATAACCAAGGCAAGAGATACCTATTATTTAATATTATATATAATGTTATATAATATATAATGTTGAAATTAAATCACCATATATTCTTCAAATAACTAAAAAAAAAAGATAATGTTACATATATAATCTTATATAAATATGGCAGGCATCGTAATCGCATAGTTAGTATGTTGAGAAGTGCCGAGATGGGAGACCATATACAATATTACAGCAGTTAATAGTAGTAATGGTCAGTACACCGTGGTACTATACACCTACCTAAATATTCATTAATTAATATTTAGGTAGGTATAGCTTAATTCAGTGTCTACTCTAATAAGCATGGCCTCCTACGGACGGATAGGTAATTGTTGTGAGAAATTCAAAGACTTACGTCTATGTTTACTATTTTGAAGCGGAAACTTAAAAGTATACTTCAAAGACTTACGTCTATGTTTACTATTTGGAAGCGGAAACTTAAAAGTATACTTCAAATACTTACGTCTATGTTGACTCTTTTAATTGCGGAAACTTAAAAGTATACTGCAAAGACTTACGTCTATGTTTACTATTTGGAAGCGGAAACCTAAAAGTATACTTCAAAGACTTACGTCTATGTTTACTATTTAGATGGGGAAACTTAAAAGTAAACTTCAAATACTTACGTCTACATTTAATATTTTGACTCGGAAACTCTAAAGTATACTTCAAATACTTACGTCTATATTTACAATTTTGAAGCGAAAACTCTAAAGTATATTCAAATACTTACGTCTATGTTTACTATATAGATGCGGAAACTTAAAAGTATACTTCAAATACTTACGTCTACATTTAATATTTTGACTCGGAAACTCTAGAGTATACTTCAAATACTTACGTCTATATTTATTATTTTAATACGGGAACTAAAAAGTGTACTAACTCTAAATTCAGTGACATCTCCAAGAGGCGTGTACTCCTCAGGACGGATAGGTTCATTGCCGTAATAAATCACCTCTTGGTAAATATAAGGTCTCGCGTCTGCGGCAAATCCGAATGCGGGATTGAGATTATCGAGCCTTTTGTAAATCTCTTTGAGATCATTCGGCCACATGTGTTTGGCTGCGTCTACTCTGTAAAATTTGTATTTATGAGCATAGTTTGCGAACAGACTAAGGCAGAACTCTATAAAGGAGGATAGCCTTACCTCTGATTTAAGTAACAGTTAATACGAGACAAAGATAGGTATGTGCTCGACTTACGGGTAAGTTTGTTTCATTATAACTGTATATCAAAGGTAAGTCTACGCATGCTTTATAGATTTCGACCTAGGACTACATAAAGCATGCTCTGCTTTCCTAAGTTAATGTTGAAACGTGACAGATATATGTCGAATACATTACTGTGTCACTATTCTAAAATCTAAGGTAAAGAACTCACACTCTGTCATTTCAAAGTTGCTGTCAGTTTAAGTAAAACAAACACTGCATAACTTTTCTGATGTTTGTTTTGTTTCTGACGTTTATTTGTAAGGCACGAGTATACAGACGGATGAAAAAATATTGTGATATATATCGATTATATTAACTAAGGCAAAAATCAGGCAGATCTAAAATATACTTTTACCATTGGAAAACATTGGTAAGGTATAGGTATACTCATTTATAAATTAGTTTTTTTTTTAATGTTTAAAAACCAACCAAACAACCAACCAACCAACAAACATATAAATAAATAGTAAATTGCATTATTTTGGGATGGTAACACTGTCTGATAATCTAATAAAATAAAGGTATTATTTTATGGTTACCATTATCTCTGTATACCAACTATCCTAACCAACTAGTTAACTACAATAATTAATTAACGTTTATGAGGAATGCAATTAACTTTTAATCAAGTTACCTTAATCCAGCAACGCCGAGGTTGATGAGAGTGTTGAAATAAATGACTATTTTACTTCGCACATAATCTTCAGTTTGATTTAGATCTTTTAATTCTAGTAGTTGACAATTTCGGACCTGAAACCAACGTTTTGGACTAAGGAACTTACTGAAGAAAAAATTGTTTAAAACAAGTTGCATACCATATTATGATTAAAATGATATTGTTTGAAAATCGATTAAAATTGCCTTTGATGATGAATTTCTTGATGTCATAATATTACCCACTCATAGGTACTTAATCCTCTCAAAAATACTCGCTCTTCTCGATTGCTAAAGTAAATACTCGTGGGCTCTTTTTGTCTATAACCATTATTTAAGTGTCAGTACTGCGAGTGCGTTGAGAGCCCTTAACGGCTATCTCACCTGTTGATAAGTGAAGATGCAGTCTAAGATGGTAGCGGTCTAACCTGTTAGTATGGTTAACCCACGCTCCTAATTGGTTTCTACGCGACATCGTGCCGGAATACTAAATCACTAGGCGACACGTCATTGTCGGTAGGGTGGTAACTAGCCACGGCCAAAGCCTCCCACCAGACCAGACTCGAGTCGGGAATCGAACCCAGGACCTCCAACTTTATAATGCGACAGCGCACGCCCAGCGCCACCGAGGTCTAAATTCTAGGGTATACTAGGGAAACATTGTTCCCGCGAGTGTTTTAAAGTGTTAAAACCATGATTATTGAATTGAATTGAATAGGAAATGAAGACATTAGTTAATATGTTTATAACCAACCTCAGTTGCATTGTAGTAGTTATTTATCACGCAATGAGGATAGTGAAAATGCGATACATTGTAAGGCACGCCCGGATACTCATATTTATCGAAGTCAGCGGTACTGCCGCCAGTTCCTTTATTACCAGATTGGGAGCCTGTCATATGGTTGACCACTACGTCTGCGTAAATCCTGCGAATTATAAAAAACTATTATTGACTTCAGTGAAAAGTGGGCGTGGATTTGGAGCCTCAATATTATAGATACTAATAACGCTATTATGTTTTTATGTAAACTACCGTCACGTACGTGTTAGCGTGAATCTGTAATTTTAATATGAAATGTTTATGTCATGCTTCCGTATTTTTTTTTCGGACTGTCTATTAGCTGTACAAAACCTATTGGTTGCCACAGCGTAACCAGGCTGTTCGGCGGGCTTCGAAAAGAAGCTCTGCCAGAAGAAATTTTGAGCCTTAGGGCTCCAAGAAACTAAGGGAACGACTGCCTAAGGGCGCCTCCTTTGAGGCGACTTCGTTGTCTTTACGGAAGTGTACCGAGTCGGACGGTACACTTCCATAAGCGACGCAGGCAAGACTGCGCCGTTTCCGACGGGGTATGTGGGACTCCCTGGCTGCCAGAATGGCGACCAGAATAAAATAAAACCCAGCGATGCTCCTTCGTATTGCATAGTGGCTAGGTCACGGAAACACCCGTACACTCGACATCAACCCAACCAGCGGTGTCCGCCGAGGCAGACTCTCCACTGGGGGCCTATGATCTAGGAACCCTTACTCCATCCGAGGTGCGCCAGCCACACTGGGCGCGTCTCATGATCTTTTTCGAACCCTAGCGCAAGTGAACATATTGGCTCTCAAAAGTGGTCTTTCAATATTATGGCCTCATAGAATTACAAGAGCTGAGCATTATTCTTTACTCGACAGAAAATGACGAGTTCCAAGTCTCAGATTACATTTTTTCATTATCATTAATCACACTTCCATCGATGACATTTAATTAATGCTACGTGCGCTTATATATTATGCATAGATATAATCAATCAGCGAATGTTTGAAATTAAGCCACTATTTAAATGGCTACTTATTGCGATAAATATCCATATCTTGTATAAATAATGTGTTCGTAACGAGGCAGAGAGAGGGAAGGCCTTTGTCCGGTTCCCTATGCTTAGGGAAGTGGGGGATGTAATAGTGCTCTGGTCAGTCAGAGGAAGTCAAGGCTCTGTTTCGGCTGTACAAAAAATCCCTCCGAGGAGTGGCAAAACGTTAGCATTATATTTAGTTCTAATGATTTTGGTTATTACTCTACTTATTACTCTAGTTACGAATATTATTTAGCCATTATAAACAGTGAGTGTCCCTTACGGAGCGACCTAATCTTAATCGGGATCAAGCTCTTTAAATAAAGAATTAAATATATATATATATATATATATATATATATATATATATATATCTTAATCATCATCATCATCAACCCATTGCCGGCTCACTTCAGAGCACGGGTCTCCTCTCAATATGAGAAGGGTTTGGCCATAGTCCACCACGCTGGCCATGCGGATTGGCAGACTTTACACGCCTTTGAGAACATTATGGAGAACTCTTAGGCATGCAGGTTTCCTCACGATGTTTTCCTTCACAGTTGAAGCAAGTGATGTTATATTTTCGCATCTTAACCAGATTCGATAAAAATTTCAAGTCAGAGTGCAAGTAACTTTAGAATATTGTTATGTTATAGTTGTTAGCCATGTAAACCCGACTTGTTTAATAAATCAAAGTTGCGAACTACAGCTACCAAATAATAATACAAATTCTTCGTTACTATGAAGAATTCTTTATCTAGTACACGTATTCAGTTTCAAGATTATAAATATTTTGTGCATTTTAAATTCCGATATCAAACAGGTAACAGCAATATCGCTTATCGATTCAAATTGCAAACAGCACATTAATCCATTCAAATTTGTACTTATATAATTATTCAATCATGCGTAATTATATTATCTACTTGTTAATTATTTAATAGTAAATCGCTAGTAATTGTCCCCCCTAGTCGCTATGCAAGCCCCCGCGTAATATTACCTTGCATCGGTTGGTTCATAGACTTCTGTTTCTGCGTTGAGTAGGTTCGCATGGCTTCGGCCGTGGCTAGTTACCACCCTACCGACAAAGATGTGTCGCCAAGCTATTAAGCGTTTCGGCACGATGTCGCGTAGACACCAATTAGGAGTATGGGTTTCCATACTTCTAGCACGTTAGCCCGCTACCATCGTAGACTGCATCATCACTTACCATTAGGTGAGATAGCCGTCAAGGTTTAACTTGTAGTGTAAAAAAAACTACGTTTGCTCCGATACGGAATGGTGGGTTTTAGCAATGATTGTCAGTTTTTTAATATTTACAATCGGTTATGACGGCTCAACGAGTGTTAGGGATAGACTAGGAATTGTCTAACTCCGGCTAGGTACTACGATGGAAATTATAACGCATAAAAGTCTTATACCTAAAATTCTTGGTAGTACCCGGAAATCGAACCCAATACCTTACAATCCACAGTATAACATGCTACTTACTAGACCGACGAGGCAGTATTGTACAGCTGACCTAGATATTTGTATATTAAAATTTAATAATGTCTTTAATTAGGCGTAAGAAAGTACTTGCCAACGAAATTGCCACGCGTTCTTTTTTTAATGAGCACACTTAGCCCTAGAAACCAGGAGTCAATTGCCTAGTACCTTCCGTCCCTATAGTGGCGTCGGGGAAAATCTTCAAGTGTTGTTCTGCCGATTTTTCTGAATAGGCGTATAAGGATGTACTTCAGTAGCAACTTGGGTTACCTTTTCAGTAACGTAGATTCGCAGGTGCGTATAGGAAGAAATATCGTATTTAATACGTTAAATACGATTTTACTTCCTATAGGGGCGCTTAGCCTTTAATGTCCCAGCCTTTGACTTAAGAAAACAACTTAAAACGAGACAAAGTTATGTGTCCGACATCTGTCTCGTTCTAACACTGACTTTGGCTGACGAAAGTGCGGTCTAAAGATCTCAGCCTAATAGGCTGAAATGAGAATGATGAGTCTTGTTCTGACATCTTACCTTACACCAACTTTATTACATCTCCTTGTCATGTCTAAGAATTCCGATCGATTGCCGGAACGGGTGGTAAGTTCGTATGACATGACCTGGTAGCGTTCATACCACGGTCTCCCTCCGTCGCCAGTGTGAATAATCAGGTTCTCTGATGGCGGCGATATCTGTTAGATAGATATTTCATAAACCATATAAACTGCACTGGATAAAAAATTGCCGCCAACAAAATCTTGTTGTTCATCATCATCATCATGATCAACCCATTACCGGCTCACTACAGAGCACGGGTCTCCTCTCAATATGAGAAGGGTTTGGCCATAGTCCACCACGCTGGCCATTTGCGGATTGGCAGACTTCACACGCCTTTGAGAACATTATGGAGAACTCCTGCTGCTTTCCTTCACTGTTGAAGCAAGTGATATTTTAATTTTTAAAAACGCACATAACTCTGAAAAGTTAGAGTTGCGTGCCCGGATTCGAACCGCCGACCTCTGATTAGGAGGCTGACGCCCTATCCACTAGGCTATCACCGCTCTTGTTGTTCACTATTAAGTAAATTGCTTGCAAAGGCCGTATAGGAAAACATAAACCACTTTGTTTCTGATAATTTGATAGGCATTTTTTGGAAATCATCTGTAATTAGTTTTTGGATAAGTAAATAAACTACAGAATATATCTTACCATTTAACTAGATATGCACCATAATTATCATTGTTGTTTTATTATAACATTCTGTAAATAGTTTTCTCTATTTACTACACTGAAAAATACTCTTAGTAGGTACCATAGTACTTTGAGATGCCTGGTCGTCTTTTCGCTGATATTCTGACTCCTTGTCGACCCCGGCAGGGGTAATTAGAGTATTTATAATTTCTGAATTTTCCCCTATTTAGTTTTGAGAGCAAAACGAATTTTACGTTTCGATGCGATATTGTGACTTGAATTAGGGGGCTTACTATAACTGCCGTACCCCTAACAGGTTAGCCCGCTACCATGTTAGAATGCACCATCACTTCCCACTAAATTGTAATCAAATATTTATTACCTGCACTCCTCCAAATCCTTTGGGAGCGAGAAATCTTTCGCACTCATCAGCTATATCTCTCCACTTCCATTCAAAAAGATGGACGATTGTAGTCCGATTTGGTAGCATGTTGTTCCTAGTACCACCATTTACTAGACTGAAGATGAACAGCAACAGATAAAGATTCATTTCTAGAAGCAAATGTAAAATTTTCAACAATACTACGTCTAAAAAACTATCTTAGGTCAGAATGGCCAAATGATTATTAACCATGAAAGTTTTTGTCTCGACTGACTGACAGCTCAAACGGCTGAACTAAAAACTAAGCAATTTTGAAACAATATTCTACAGGTGTACCCACCTACCTATTACGAACGATTTTCTTTCTATTTCTACCCCCAATGGTATTAAATAGCATAATAAAGTATGTATGAAAGTCTATGATTGGATATGTGTATGAAAATTTATAAATGTATTGGAAATTAATAAACAGAGGTTTCTGGAACTTTGGAATTGAGAATATTTGAATAACACGACATGAATCAATCCGTGATCTTGATAGAAGTAGGTACTAGTGGGAATTGTTAAATTGAAATGCGAGTTAAAAATAAAAAGTCACCATCTCTTATTTATAACTGGCTATATATATATAATTAGAACGAGGTAGTATTTGTAGAATTCGAAGAAGAACTAGAACATTTTTTAGAAGAATTAAACGAAACGCACGCGCCTAAACGAATTAAAGGAAAATAAGGATAATGGTGTATTTTAAATTTCAAACATTGTAACGTTAGTTTTACAGATAACGATTAATCTTACAAAGGAAAGATGAGAATAATATAACTTTACACAAAGTATACCCAAACTGACATTAACATAATTATAATGCAAGTAAATGGTATGCATATTATAACTCTATGCAGGTTTTGATCCCCGAAGATACATCCTGTAGACTTATTATTTAAACTTTACTGTTTAATGCCTTATCGCTGCTCAAAACTCTAAGACGGAGATTTATAGACCGTACTTAGCTTAGCCAAAGTTGAAATGAGACAGACTTATGTCGGACGCAGAACGTTGTCTCGTTTTAACTGTTTCTTGAGTCAGAGGTAAGGCTAAACTCGCTTTATAAATCTGGGCTGAAATCCATAAAGCGTTCTTTGGCTTTGTTTTCTTAAGTTAGTGTTAAAAAGAGACAGATATATGTTGGTCATATTAACGGAGTCTCGTTTAGTGTTTAAGTCAGAATAAGGTAAGGCTTAGCGCTTTTTATAAATCCCGGGCTTAATATTTTTGTAAATTTACCTCTTCGGTAATATCCATCGATAAGATAATTACTGTATACTATTTCACTACCAAGAAATGACTGGTTTTGCCAAACAAGTGAAAAAAACTCGAACCGATTAATTTTGCGTTTGAGCAGATTTTTACTACTATTTGTCAAGTTTAGCAAGAGACCGCTCTTGCTTAACTAGAGTTCATCAGATTATTTAAGAAGCCTGCGATCTTGCAAAGCGGCCCACTAACTGACAAATAAAAAATAAATAAATTATTTACTCACCGATTTAATAATTATTCAACTTTAAAAATCAACGAATTGAAGCAAACAAAGAATTTATAGCACTAGTAAACAATATTAAAACTCAATAGGTTATCCTTTGGTAGACACCTACAGATAACAAATTAAACTCAATATAATATCAGTATTAATCTGTTCCGTCTGGTGAATCTGCTTAAATTCCTAGTAATGTATGATAATAGAAAGCTACATCATTATTGATCTCAGAAAGGCGGGAGACTTCGTATATGGCGGGCGCGGTTTTTTCACGCTTTTCTTGAATTAATGTTTGTTGGCTAATTTTGAAAAGGACAGTTTTGGTGTCTTTTGTGTAGTGGCTAGTTTTCTGAATGGTTAACAGGTATTAATTTGGGAAAGGTTTGAGGGAGCCGCGTCCGCAGAGTGCGAAGTTTCCCGCCATTTCTCCCTTACTTCTACATTGCTATAAACTTGACATTGGCTAATCTGTGTAAAGCCATAAAACGAAAAAAAAACAATATTATTCCACATTCAAATGTATTCATAATAAATGAAAGTGTCAGTAATAATAGTCTATGGTCAGGGCCGCCTTACGCGATATGACTCATGACCCCAATGACCGATTCCTTCGGCCGGAATGTTTATACTAATGAGACAATGACCGCCCGGCCTTTTAAAGTGCTTAAAAACTTAAAAAATAAACCTCTAATTAATATAATTAAATTATGCATAAATTACGTCTTTCGATGTACTTTTTTTAAATTTAAATCAGTTATGTTCATACCAGTCGGTTAATGTGATAAACTACTTTGCGATGTGTAAATGTCGAATATAACATTAAAATTTTCGCTCACGTTTGAGAATATTTTACTTCGGTAACACCAACTGCTTTTTAAATATAGAATTGGAAAATGGAATATTATAGAGGTGTGATAGAGGACGAATAACTTTATAATTTATATTAAAACTCCTTAGACGATTCGATTTTCGAATGACAATTAATTCCTGCATCATTTTTTGATACAACTTCAGGGTTCTTTTATACACTACAAGTTAGCCCTTGACGGCTATCTCAAGTATAAGAAGGGCCAACCTATTAGGGGTATGATAAATCAATATTTCTAATTGGTTTCTTCCACATCGTGCCGGAACGCTAAATCGCTTTCAAATGTCTTTGTCAGTAGGATGGTAACTAGCCACGACCGAACCCTCCCACCTAAACAGTCTCGAACCGGGAATCGAACCCACGACCTCCAACATTATAATGCGACAGCGCAAGAACTGCGCCACGGAAGTCATGATTTTGTCAAAGACAAACGCTTGACTGCAATCGCACATGACGGTAAGTGATCTATACTGGTGTAAGTTTTCAGCACGCTTGCCTAAAAGATGCCTAGTCCCTTTTTATTTGAAGGTACTCACATCATATAGTATGTTGAGGAAAATGAAAGCGGGAAAGACATTCCAGATCTTAGATTTTTGCGCCCTAGTTTCTTACCGCTCAAGGTTTTTATGGTCTTGTCTTTGGTTATATAACTAATTGTAGAAAAGTCCTACTATAGTGTAAAGGATTATGTAAATGATAAACAAGCATGGGTGTTAAATATTGCTCTAATAAGATAGCTCTTAATATAATTTTAAGTGGCATGTGAGATGGTGATAACAAAAAGAAAATTTACCTGGCTAAGTTTGTTGTGTGCTTCTTAGTCCGGGGCGCGTTTGGAACCCTCATAGCTTTAGTTTTAAGTTTACGAATGTAGTTATCACCATCAAAACACTACTATGTAAATTATTGACGCGACAAAACTGCCTCTTTAAAGGATTATTTGGATTCGAATTTAATATTTTTTAAACGAATGTAGAAACAGTTGCAAATGAGGAACAAATTATAATGGTCAATACAATATAACAAACAATGTCTATTGGTAAACATTTATTTCAGAAAATAGCAAATAATAACATTTGTATTGTGTTGAAAATTTCAAACTGAATAATATAATTATGACTGGAAAATAAACACATTCAAATACATAGAATCAACTCAGGTGTGTATATTAATATATTATCTAATATTACGAGATAAATTGACATAAAGCAGCCTTTACAATGAATAATATTATTGAACACTTATACAAAATTGACTTATGTTATTAACGTATTTATTTACTATATTATTATTTACTTATAAACATAACATATATAGTTTTTTTAAACAAACTAGTCATGTGCGATCGTGAGATGTATTTTCCGATATTTCGATGACGGTACTTTCCAATTTATTCAGTCAAATATTACTACACTACAGATATTTTCGATACATACTCGTATTTCGATTCTATAATTTTTTGTTTTGGCAATTTTAGAATGACCGTCTTAACATTTAACCGTTTCACATCACACTAAAGTAATCAATATTAAGTACTAAATAACCACAAACCGATACTCATTAATTACTACTATTTTATTTATACTTATTGCACAAAATATGTATATATAGGATGAGCACGGGGCGGGGGCGTGTCTTCGTCGGTAATTTGGGTAGACGTGGGTAGTTTAGGGGCAAAGAGACCAGATACTCTTGGTAGAACAAAATTACAATTAAAGTATGGTAATTTATAAGGAGCAGACTATACTCCACCAAGTACGACTATGCACTACCGCGTCTCGACCACCGATCAATGCAATGAATGCAATGCGCCGTCCCGCGCCGGTGCGTCTTATAAGAACCTGCATAACCCACTTAGTGTTGCTTAAAGAGAGGGGGCGATCCCACTCTCTTGTCTGTCATACATGATTCTAAAACTAGATGGCGCTGTTCTCTGACTGCCGTCATATTTATGTATTTGAAAACACTTGTGTAATTAGTTTGTTTTCTATACACTTAGATATAGTTTTATACGCTAGAAATCGTCGTCTTCGGGTATAGTAACATTATACGAGCATCAAAGTAAAAAGGACCTTGTTAGACTTGTTTTAAAGACGCTAGTTCTGTATTATTATTTTACGACTGTATCGGTAGGAGCGGTAGCTGCTGCAGGGTAAGTGAACTTAAGCTCTAAAGTGATGACGATAAGATATTCTTTACTGTGACACTACGGACTACCTCACGAATCTACGATAGAGATTAATTATACACGAAGGATACTAAAGTTTTAATTGGGTGAGAGCCTGTTTCCCAATGCCCCGATAAACTTGGATAATAGATAAATTTGACATTTGACATATTTGCAATACGTAAAATTTGTTACTACTATTAAATAAATGCGAATATTTGGATGGTTGTTATTGATTACGCCAGAATGGCTCAGCGGATGGAGCCGAGAGGATGAAGCTAGTTTGTATACAGGAAAAAATTGGATTTCCTTGGAATAGATTATTTGATCAGGGCTCAGTTTTCTTACGTGCGTATCAAAATTACATCGTAAAAAAAAATACTGGCAACAACCAGTTTTCAATATAAAACCTATCAAATGGTCAAATTCATCGATCAGTTACAGCTTATCGATTTTGAAACGGACCCTTATAGTGAACAATGCTCGCGTAGGTAATATGAGTTTTTTTGTATAGAAAATGGCAACTCATTAGGTAATCTTTATTTAAGTTTTAATTAATTGACAGTTATTTAGTCATTTTAAACCTTACCGTAAAAGCGGTTAGCTTAAACAAGGACTTATCAAATAGATAGGGTTATCGGTATTCATAAGAATTACGATGTTTTTAAAAGTTCATGCAATTATGTAAAACAAATTTGGGTTTAAAAAAAAAAGTAAAAAAAGGTAAAAAAAAAGGTTTACCTTTACAACAAAAAAGGTCCATGTAATTACAAATTTCATACAGTTTAAAATGTGTGCGATTAAAAACTCCTTTTATTTAAAAATAACAGCCGAAAGTTTAAAACTGAGAAGGAAAGCCATTTGAGTCCAGACGTTATTTTTTATATAAAATAAGTATATACAAATGATATCTGCCAATACAACAACGCATTATTATAATACAGTTCAAAGAATAGGTTGCAAACGTTTGTCAATTCGCCAAAATTTAAAGCAAAAATAAACAGTTGACGTAAGTTTGTACAGTAGATAGATGTATAGTATGGATTTAAAAAATATTGCTTTGTTTTTTATTTTACTTCATTAAAGTTTAAAAATCAACATTATATAATCACTCGTTATTAGGGATAATAATTAACACAAAATAGTTCAAAAACAGAATTACAAAGTTACATCGCCTAATCGTTCAAGAACTGTAAAATAACTTTTAAATGGCCGCATTATAGGCTCCTTTGTAATTGATACAGTAGGTATAGTTAAGTCTTAAATCTCGAGATACCTTTAACATTTCTGTGTAATATTTTTCAGTCTTCTTAGATAATAAGTGAACCTACAATCTACAATTTTTATATATTAAATATTACAGTAATAATAAATATTTTCAAACATTAGGCTCTTATATAGATATGTCCCAATCTTCCAGGACTGACGGTCGGAACGGACACCTGACATGACATGACATGATATATCATCATTCAGATAATATAATGCGTAGGGAAGAAAATCGCTTAACCAGAAGAAAATTTTAAAATGTCTGTTAAAGGCTAAGGAAGACTTAAGAGTTGGTTGTAAAGAGTTTATACGTGTAAAAAGGGTGAATATTGGAGTGATGAAAAGGTAGTGGAAGACATGTACTGACCCAACATAGTGTAGGATAGGCAAGATGACGGATACCTAGCGCTAAAATGAATGGGACGTACCCATTATTGATTACACCCTAGCAATTCACATCCTGATCTGTTTAGTCCACCAGTATAATACGTCAAAGTTCGGATCTTTAAATGGTGCCAGCAGCGTCTCGCGACAGTCAGGCTTGAATATTTACTCTAGTAAGCAGAACCGCGAGTAGCATTCCTACTTATCTATGAACTAAATAATAGCTGTCATACTCATAATGAGCAACAGGCTGTATCTCTTGAACCGTAATAGTTTCGTGGAAATTTTTACAGATAATGTATTTCTGTTACCGCTACTACAATTATGTTATATTAATGGTATGACGTTAAATAACAATTTTAAAGTAAACAATAAACAGCAAGTATAATTTGCTATATTCCGCCGACAACCGGGAGATTTGTATAATATAACACCACACAAAATCTTCCACTAGAACCTCTACGCACGTTTCGACCCGACACCGGATCATCCATCAGATCAGGAGATGTTGACTTCACAAGCGCGAAAAGTAAAGAAATTTTAAAGTAACATTATACAGGTATGTGTGTCCATCGTCAAAATTGTATATTTTATCATATTGGTTCGTGGTACAGAATCCGTGATGAGCCGATCATATAAACGAACTATCGCGCGTTTCTTTACAAATAAAGGACCCAAAAATAACTCGCGCGTAAAACAACTAGCGGTGAGAAGCTCAATATGTGTACCAACCATTACAACAATATAAATTAAAAGGTTGTTAATGTCATCGATTCGATTGAGCTGACATTCAGTAAAGGAACAGCTTTAATCCAGGAGACGGTTCCTGGACACTTTCATTGTGGGTTGGTAGAAAAGAGTTCGCGGGCTTAACTCATATACTCTCTAATATCTTTCAAATTTCAATGATAAAACTATTTACTCTTTTCACGGAACATCAGTTAAAAAGCCTCTTTTTATTTTTCGTTATATCAGTACTCTTATTTAAAGCTAATTGAGTTTCACTTTTATTTTGAGAAATGAAGAAAATTTCACACTTCCTTCAGTATAACGTTGCATATAAAACCACACAGGTTGGATAATAAAAGATTATTAAATAAATACAACCAATACTATTACTGGTAACGTCCTTCTATCTCACTGTACCACGCCGTAACATGCATTTGTATATAATAATTAAATTTTGTAATCAATCAATCAAAATTCATTTACTTCGAGCCAATCCTTATAAATACTTTAAAAAGGTCAAATATTTCTGTTGCTAGTTACTCTAGCACCGGTTCGGCAGCCATTCCAAACATAAGTAGTGTACATCGTACGTTTCAATCCTTAGAGAATAAAAGAATCGTTTGGCTCATGACATGTTTATGGATGCATAAATAAACATGTCATGAGCCAAACAATTATCATGAGATAGAAGAACATAATATATAAGGGCAAATGAAAAAGTAAAAGTTACGACCAATCACAGATGCGCTGGTTTGAGCAAGTCTTGCGATTGGTCGTAATTATACAAATTTGCACGCAACTGCGGACGCAAGTTGGACGCCTTCTTGTGGTCTTGACGTATCATTAGTTTGGAAGAAAGATAAATGGACGTTTAGTTAATTCATCCAAAGCTAGGTGCTAAAAACAAGGCGTATGGTGCCGCATTCAGGTTAGCTGATTGGAAGGATCTCTTGATACTGACGTGTGGATATTGTTTCCTCCATTCTAGAACCTTTAAAAAAAACATTTGATTATAACAATTAATAATTCAGAAATAAATGAAACTTCGTTCAAATTTGATATCAGAATCCTTACGTTTTCAAGATAACAACTCAACAGAGTTTTACAAAATAGCGCACGTTTGTAAGCTTAAGTACTTAAAGTACTGAAATCTGAACACAAACTGTATCCATGTAATTTCCCTGAAATGCGCCTCGAGCTTGGAAAAATTGAATCGCAAAATGAATTGATAACAGACGCATCGTTCCGCTATCATTATTGTGAGAGCGTTTATTAAAAATGTTGGATCATCAAAATCATAGTACCAAATAATATAAAAGGCTGAAAGTATGTAGATGTTTTGAGAGTTTCGAACCCGTTCGAGGTTCTTATCCATATCCATGACCATATCGTTTGAATCGATTAGTTCAAGTTTTCATATATTACAGTAATGTACCCAATGGCGGCGTTTTAAATTATTATGAAGTATTTAATGGTCAAGTAAATACATTACCTGAGATTCTTGGATCTGGTCGCAGAAGCTGACGTCCAACAGTCTGAGTTCCCGGCATTCTGCCAGTATGCTACAAAAGAATAAACGTTTACGGGTTAAACTTTTTTGTAGATTCAATTATTCAGAACATCACCCTTCCTGCGATTCAACCAGTATAACGTTTGAAAAAGTTTTTCTCATTTTACGATGCTCAGTAACTTAAAGATTAACTCTTATAATTTCGTGTAGTCAAGTTATTATTTTCAATTCGTTAAGTTACTTTAGCTTAGAAAATAAAAACAAAATGACGTTTTATTATTTAATATTAGGATAGTACCGTCCGTTACGGACGAGTCCGTGAGCGTTCCCGCTACCAAGCCATCAGGCGACACAAAGGAGCATCGCTGGGGTTTAGTGGGTATTCTGGTCGCCACTCTGACTGCTGTCGTCTCACATACGCCGCCGGAAGCAGCCGAGTTTTGCCTGCACCACTTCCGGAGGGGATGCGTAAACGCATTTACGTCTAGGCGTCTTTAGAGTGCAAGGTTTGTTATTTTCTAAACTTCATCAAGCTTAGTGCAATTGAGTCAGACATTGGCATCATTTTGGTTGTTTTACAGAGAGCATTATCTTTACACACCAGCATCGAATAAAATTCAAACACTTACTCGGAGCATATATCAGATGTCACAGCCCTTACTCCAAGCAGGTCTAGTTGAGCCAACTTTGGCATCTTCGGCAGTAGAACGCGCAAATCTCTGTCGCATACTCCTCGTAATGCGCCCAAGAACAACTTGCGAATTTCACCCCCGGATAGCGACGCAAGCCATTCCCCAGATCCACCCGCTTGAAGACTAAAATATAACGAACAAATATTATATAACACAGAGTTTCTATACTCCAAAGTATTGCATGTTTAATATAAAAATTGTTATAAATAGCTTACCACCATCCGACATCTAACTCCTGTAGGTTCCTGCAATTGCCCAAAGCTCTGATGCCCACGGCGGTCAAGGAATATGACTTCCAAAAGTCAACTGACATCAGATCTGGACAATTTGCCCCTAGAGCTAAAGCCACTTCATCCATTGCCGATATCATTTTGCAGGAGCCTAAGGAAAAGTTAATATAAAACATTAATTATTTAATGCACGTTTATAACTTGATATTTGTTTTTTTATATACACTACAAGTTAGCCCTTGACGGCTAGCGGGCTAGCGGGCTAACTTGTTAGGAGTATGGTAAGCCCACGCTCCCAATTGGTTTCTACGCGACATCGTGCCGGAATGCTAAATCGCTTGGCGACACGTCTTTGTCGGTAGGGTGGTAATTTGCCACGGCCGAAGCCTCCCACCAGACCAGACTCGAGCCAGGAATTGAACCCAGGACCTCCGTCTTTATAATGCGACAGCGCACGCACTGCGCCACGGAGGTCGTCAAAAGCTTGCACCGGTAAATTTTCATTACCGGTTATTTATTACTTTTACTATTATTTTATTGACTCTTTTATTTGTTTTAAATATTGTAACAAATTTGCCTCAGAATATTACATAAACTGATGATAAAATTATATGTTTTATACGCCTACCAACATTAAGGTGCTGTAATCCAGGATTAGACCATACGATGGCAACAGCTGCAGATGTCGTAATATGGGTTCTATACAAGTCGAGCCGCTTCAGTTTCGTAAGGGACGCTAAGCAGGACCATTCCGTGCAATTTACTACGGAGCGTAGACATAATTCTGAAAAAAAAATATTCGCATATTATAATGACAAAATTATCCACATAATTTAACCATCTTTTGAGTTACTCCTTAGTGTAGTTTGTTAAAAATTAAAAAAATATACCTACCCTAAAACAGAAAATATCTTTTTATTTTGGTTGCTTACATTTATAAACGCTTTTACTATTTTTAACTGGCTCATTTTGACGACATTTTAAATTGTGTAAATAAATATAAACTAAAAAAAAAACTTGACATTGACATTTGATATAAAATGGAAGGATTTTTTCCCTAATCTATTATAATAATATTGTGAAAAATTAGAGTAACTCAATCGTTTGGTTTTGATTGTGTACTAAGTAGAAATCATGACTTAAAATTTAAGAGTCCATAGCCTTGAAGAACTAATTAATACCTAGATGGATAAATTAAATATACCTTGTAAATTAGACGAGGTGTCAACTATGGCTCTTAGCACGAAGTTGTCGACAAATTTGCAGCAATTCATTCTTAAGTGTGTTAATTCAGCGCCACTGTCCTTTAGAAAACTGAAAAAAGAACCCTTTGTATTTTTAAATAATGAAAGGACGAAGGTCATCTATTCGCCGACTATTTTATTATCATATATTTTATCATCTTACGTCGGTACTTCCACCAATCGGATCTAAACTTAATCTAAATCATCCAGGCGATATTGAATTTACTATTGATAAAAAAACTTTGCGTGCATTTAACTATATAAATATTTTTTGCGACTAACGGCAAAGAAGTGTATAACTTATAACGTTCGTAGATAAATTAAAACCGAGTCAGACGGATAACAGTGCCTAAAGACTACCCACACCCAATACCTATCGAAAAACAATAGAACCAACAAGACGGAAGTCTGATTAAATTAGATCTAAGAAAGATGATATTATTATGTTAAAAAAAACAATAAATTTATATAAGATAAGGTTTAAGATTCATTTATTCTTCAAGTATCTTCATACTTACTTGACAACATACTGCGGTTGAATCATGCAATGGCTTCCACACCAAGACAGATCCAATTTTTGTAGAAACTTGCATCGTACTGACAACGCCATTAACACCTGGGGGGAAATGATACATTTTTAGATTATAAACAAACCATAATGAATGCATTGCTTAGCAAATGTTTTACTTAAACCATAACTGGATAAGTTGTATACGAGTCACGTATTCCAAAGCTTTTATGATATGACAATAACGACTCAAAGTCAGGATAATGCAAACGCACGCCCGCACGCACGCAGGCACGCACGCATGGGAGTCTAGCATTGGATAAAAGAATGCATACATGACTTTTAAACTCTAAAATTCAAAGTTCATTTTAGAATACATAACACGCAATTAACAATTCCAAAACCTAAGTCACAACACACGGCGGAACGTGTCGTTTTATAAACATGAAGTAATATTTAGTATGATATCATCTGGTATTAGCTTATTACCAATTCTTGGATGAGAAGTTATTTTTCATGGACACTTTATAACGTTTGGCAGCATATGCAGTATATCATTGATCGAATATGGAAGTGAGCCAAGTTAATAACCTTAGCATGCATAAATCAATCGTACAATCACATTTACATATAATGCATGTAAATTTGCAGGAAAATGGCGTTAAATATGACATTGACACATCTTTAAGACTTTTAATGCACCACCTGTCCTTAGTAAACTTAAGCACAGACTAACAGAAATTATTATGGAATATGTAAGCTTCTATTTTCAATACAATTATACTCGTAATATCATTACAAATATAAATTAAATAAATTCTTATTTTTAAACTATGGGAAAGATTTAAGATGGAAGCGACTTACAACTGTTATAAATGGCAAATATTAGCCCATCTATACCTCTAAATGAGACTTTATTTTTGTGCCTACCCACACGATGTGGGGTCACTTCTATTAACCGTCAATTCCCTATCCACACCTTTTGGACTCATATCCTTTTGTTACAAAATACATCCATCTCTTATTTGGTCTTCCTCTTCGTCTTAATCCTTCCAAACAGATATTTAATATTCATCTGGTAACATGATTATCTTCCCTTCACAATACATGACTTTACCCTTTCTTATCTGTCACTGTTACACTACTTTTAAATGACCATGAGAAAGTTTAAAGATGATAGAAGAAATACAAACCTGAGATTTTACACAATGCCAATAGGGCCTGAGATCTATACTTCTGTATAAAATGGCATCCGAAGCCAACCTTCTGAAATGTCTGTTAACTTGCGCACAGCGACATAGCGACTGCATGTCCAGGAATTTCATCACAGAGAGTATAGTCTCGTCCTGTAAAAGAAAATCGTATTTAATAGAGAATAGTGTGGAAACGATTTATATTAGAGTTATATGTCGTATGGAATCGATCATCTTAGGTATATCTGTAGAGTTTAACGCTAAATTATGATTTTAAAAAATATACTTATTTTGACGTGTTATGAAAATCAAACGGCAATTATTTTATCAGGATGAACAAGCGAAACCGTTACATATGATGATCCAACTAGAATTATTTATATAATGATTTTTTTATTGAATGACATTAATTTGCATCTACATATAAACAAAAATTAAAATATAATCATAATATAATGAAAATTATAGAGGTCTCATACAAGCGTGTGTTTTTTTACTCGATATTAATAATGCTAATATTATGTAGTACTTTGTGATCCAATACTAAATCCGGGTTTCTAAAGTACGAAAGCTTGAAGATAAAGATTTCCTCCATAGATTTGATGTGTAAAATAAGTTAACAAGACATTATCTTAATACTATTTGTCTTCCCTCATTCCAGACGTTAAAATCGTTAATATCAGGATAAATTAACACACATGGATACAGTCTGGAAGTACGTCGTTTGAATTATTCATAGACGTTAAAATGAGTACCACATTATGGTTAGGTCAGGTTTTATTATAGATGACGCAATGCACGAGATGTTTTATCAGTGACTACGCTGCATTGTTAAGGAACTAATTCTCTCAAATTTATGACCTATTAGATATCTTCTTGTAAGCTACGTGAAGTAACCAAGGTATCATAAAAAGACGGATTATTATATATATATTTATTTATATTCCTTAAGTAAGTTAAAAAATCAAAGTGGTTACAAACGAGTGCGAAATTTATTGTTACACTGCAGGGATTTGGCAAAGTATCCTGGATGTATCCCTTTATTCAGGTGATAATAAAACATGTCCTTTAAGGATTTTCTTATAGGGATCGATGCGACTGAGATTCTTGATATAATGAAAAGTTCTAGAATTAAAAAAGTCTTTTTTTAAGCAATACATTTGTGTTTTGATAAGCCTTATCCAAAAAATATATCAAAAGAAAGCGATTCTAGCCTTGTGGCTAAAAATACACCAAACCTTCCGAGTAAAGTTCAATCCCTGGCATGCACTTCTTACTATTCGAAGTAACGTGCGTTTTTAATGCAAGCAATTAAAAATTACTTGATTTAACGGTAAAGGATATCATCGATAGTAAACCTGCATGCTTGAGAGTACAACATTTTGTTCAAAAAAGGTGTATTAAAGCTATTAACCCGGCTTTTATTATATTTAGCTGGCGTGGTGGACTGGAGCCCCTACCTTACTCAAACTGACAGATGCTCTGTAGTGGGTAAAAGTTTGATGATGATCTTAATAAAAGACACGCTTCTTGGAAAAACTTAGAGAAGACTATGCGGTTACATTTTACCGTACAATCTGTCGTTGTATGTGAAAATGTTTTCGCTGCAGCATTTATTTCCTTTATTGGAACGAAGTTCCTTATCGCGGGTTGTGAAAGGGGGCTAGGCGGAAAAAATTCTTACGAAAAGTTGTCACGACACTTTTTGTTATTGTAAGCTGTGCGGCGTCGCATGTTTCTCTGTCTGTCTCTCTCTCTCTCTTATAGAAAGCAAGCCAGATATTTTCATTTCTATTTCGCATTGAACAGTGTGGTGTCGCGACGATTATTTTTGTTGAGTGTATACAGGTTTTTTGTAAATAATAAATAATAAAAAATAATAATAATAATGAATCCTGACAGTGTTTCTGCACAAGTTCCAGATATTGCTGATGGAGTACAAAATTGAGCCTACTGATTAAGTTTATATAACATTACATTTGTTAATAATAAAAAAAAATTATTATAACTTAAATAAAATAAAATTTTATTACAATTCCTTCACTAATTAATTAATCGAAAGGAACTTCGTTCCATCCGGGTGTCCCTTGACACCTCTCAAGTTTTTATTATTCACTGGAAGCATAGCAAGAAAAAGCCTACATTTCCTCCTCGATAATAATGTTATTCCGTCCGCAACGAGCGTGACTATTGGAAATAAACCAAAACACATTTCTTATCTACCCACTTAAAAATATCAATTCGAATGTAATGTAAACAGAATCACAATGCTGGACTGCGTAAGTACAACTGTAAATCTGAACAAGTACTGAATTACACTTTACGCTAACCTCACGTTGTTGCCTAGTTCAAAAACATCATCATCATATCCATCCTAGTATTAACTTTTCGCTCGAAAATATTAAACGTAATATTTTTATGTTAATAAATCTTATTTCAATTTCATTCATTAGTTATGTCATTGAACAAAAAATAAAATACAATCGTGATAACAGACTTGACTGTCGTAGACGTGAGCGCTATGGTCTTATAAGTTATCTCGGGTTCTATCCCCGGCTGGGTCAACTTAGAAATTTATAATTTCAGAACTGTCTGAAAGGCTATGGCTAGGTAACCCTACCGATAAAGCCCATGCCGCCAAGCGGTTCTGCGTGGCAAGTGCGAGATTTCTACTTATTCGATCACGTTAAAGTTAACTTGAATTTGTATCATTTGCCATTGGATTACACGATCGAATTGGTAGACAATCTTTCACTCTGAAACTATATTAAGCAGACAGCTTAACCCGCTCCCATCTTAGGCACTTACTACCAGGTGGGATTTCATTAAACGGCTAACTTGTAGTGGAGTAAAACAAACAAAATACTTGATCCTTCAATTATAATCGTTATCAGTTAGTACGTGTTGCCATACCTACTAAACCAATCAACCTATTTACAGCGGATGCAAGATAAGAGTTATGCTCAGCAGTGCATATTTCGTAAGCCCATGATTCTCATGATGATCTCAAACTTCTAGCCACAGCTGTGTACCCAAGAAAACGGCGAAAAAACAACTTACATTTTAAATAAAAAATGAAATATTTGTTAATTATTAATATGAGTTCATACTAATATGGCTGTTTTAGTAAAGTACATGTGAATGTTTATGTATATATTGCACCACCCTTCCTCTTTCTGTATCTTTACATCTTTTACATCTTTTGTTGCCTGGAAGAGATCGCTATGTAGCGATAAGGCCGCCAAATTGTATGCTACTGTTTCTATTATTTTGTCTTTTTGTTTTTCTTTCCTTTTTGAGCAATAAAAGTGTGTTCATTCATTCATTCATCTTTGTGTACATTTAAGCATGATATCAGTAATTTATCAGTTTGTCACGAGTATACCAACTTACCGGCAATCGTTGAAAATCTCCCAGAGGAGGTCCCGTGTCAAGGTTGTATGTTAGCATCAATGTGGCAGGGTCGCCAATCTGCTCATGTAGGTTTGACGCTAACACTTTGTTAAGTAGCAGCCCTATAAAACAATACTAAATTAGATATTACCTTTAAAAGGCAATAAAAGGCCAAAACTCGTGAGAACTATACGAGTTTTCAAGCCTACAATTCTTGAAACTGTGACTGCTGTAAAACTTTTTTTTTTTAATTTAACGTCAAATGGCTATCGAATCAGAAATAAGATTAAATAAAAAAAATCACCAAAGTACGAATTATACTCACATAATATAAATATATGGTTGATTTATTTATTTCTGTTTTCCCACATACCCCGTCGGAAGCGGCGCAGTCTTGTCTGCGTCGCCTCCGGAGGGGATGCGTAAAAGCATTTCCCAGCGTGAAAAAAAAAAAAAAAAAAAAATTTCTTATATATTTATTGAAAAATTAAAAAAAGGTACATTACTTTGAAATTATTATTTCATTGCTGTAAATTAAGCAGATACTAGTAAAACTTTTTACATCAACTTTAAAACCTTAAGCTCTTTTAAAATTACTCTGCTTTAACAAACAGTATACTTTAAACCAAGATAAAAAGGTTGGTCATATGTTTGACTATTCGGTTTAAAACATAGTCCTGAAGCTCTAGAACAGCTCTTTCTAATAGTTTAAAATTCGACGTGCGAATAAAACCTGTGTGGATATGGCCAAAAATTCAAAACTTGGAATACTTGTATATAGACAAACATACACATAATATATTATCTGAATACAAAATGCATAGAAAATTATAAGCTTGCGTTTAAAATTAAAACCGACTACTGTCATCGTAAAACGTATATTGCTACAGAATTCCGCGTTAATAAGGAAAACATAGATTGATGTGCAATTAATCGGTAGTTAATAGCTATTTAACGCGGTAGGTTACGTAACAGATGATTAACCGTATAGCTGTCAAGGTTCGTTTCTCGAGTAGAACTTCCTAGCATTGTTTCATTTCTACCTTCGATCCAATATTTTTAGTCAGTACTTACTGAAAATATAAATAAAACGAAAACACATTTGAAACCACTGGACGGGTTGAGTAGAGACATATAGATAGCTATCATAACAAAGGTCAAGGCCAAGAAAGGATTTCTGAAAATTTATGGCCTAAGTGGGCAAAATAGGTGGTTTGAAATTTGTTTGAGAGTCTGAAGTTTTTGTTATATAAGTATATATAATATACTGACAACCCAACTTAGTGTAAATACACATCACATTTACACGTGTATGCGTATGCGTGGCAACGTGTGTGTGAAATTATAGTTTTAATAGTTCAAGGAACTTTACAAACTTTTTGATGCCATAATAATCTTAATCGCCGTCGCCGTGATCTGCATGTACTTTGACTTGTGTAATATCTCTAAACTCTTTCATATCATAAATAAAAATTTCTTCACGTACAGTCTGACCTAAGATAGTGTCGTACACTAACATTGTGCTTGCCTTTCCATAAAACGAAGTTTTACAAGCATACATTCACTCTACCATATAATGAACTTTAAAATACACTCCCTATGAACATTTATGACAAACAAGCTCACTAGGTTACATTCTAAATGTTAAGACACTTTATTACACAATAAGGATAAGGTGTTTTCTTACTCATGTTAAAAAAAAGAACGAAAAAGCTCTACGAATTTTCAGGAAAATGAATCTAACATTCTATAGTTAAGTGAAAAAGTAATTCCGATTCATACCTTTCTCAACAACTGGCTGGGGTTTCTGCTTGTAGAATAAAGATGAATATGCAAAGTTGTTTTTAATTTTCGCCAAATTAGCCGGTACTCTTCCTCTTAACAGGACCGCATCTAATTCTGTGTAGTATGGCAGCAGTCTATGGTTGAATTCAAGCCTCAATATCCTGTAACGAAATGTCTATGTTAATTAGCTAGACAGTCGATCAAAAAGTTAAGCAGCTAATATAAAGACAAACTACTGGAAAATATATATTTTTTTTAAATACTTTAAATACATATATGGATAGGCTTCTTAATAATCTTGTTACATAACATATTATGCTGGTTTTTCTTCATATATAATAAAACATATTAAAATTAGTAACTCATTCATTTTATAATAAATTACCTATTGATCTTGGAGATGTCTATCAATCAATATATCAATAATATTTGTTCAAAGTTCTTTGATTTTGACTCGCCCCCAGTTCCAAATGCATTTTCCAAGGAATAATGTAGTGGTACAGCTATAACCAAAACCAATTAAGCACTTTACCTGGTAGGGAAATCAATTTGCCTAATGGTTGGGCTAAATATCCTAGGTGTGTCACCAGGGTACTCTGGCTCTCCTTCCCACAGCAGGATCCATGATGTAGGTCCAAAAGCCCAAATTCTTATCAAAGCACCAGGGTTGTATGTTTCAAATACTGCCACCTCTAATGGGTATACTGCTCTCTCAAAAGCCACCTCTGTCAGAATTATAAGAAAATGTAATATTTGTTTTAGTGGAACTAAACAATGCTGCAATATAATTTTATCTTCCCTTTAAAACTACTGATAATTTATTTCCTAAATATAGACAAATACAATCTTCAAACAAAACCAAACTAGATCAAAAAGAACCTTTCAGGTTCATGACAAAAATTTGTGATCTTTCTTTTTATGATTTTAATTTCTAGGTCTTCCCTATAGATGTCAAGTTATATAATTACTAAGCATAAAATTGTTTTCAGTGCCCAAAATAAATGCCCACTAAACATTCCAATACAAAACCGTGGCACCACTTCTAACTTGTTCAGGAAAACAGCTTTAAAATGTGTTTTTCTCTTTAGTTGATTCCATCAAATAAATAACAATTTCAAATAACATACCTACAAAATCCTGACTTGGTATAGCACTGCTGTTTTGTGGCATGTACTCTTTTTGAACTGAAGGTGCTTCTTCCCACCAGGTACCATATGTTCTCTATAGGACAAAAACGGAAAGTAGAATTTAGACTTATGAGAGTATCTTTAGAAGGAATTCAGGCACAATAACTATGTATCCAGTAGTTTGCCTATTGAATAATTTTTGTACCAAAATAGTGGATAAACTATAAGTAGCAGTCAAAATAGTAATATTTTAACACAGAATATGTACAAGAAAAAAGATGTGCCATAATAAAAGACTGCCCATTTAAGCTATTGATGTCTTTTACTATGTCCAAATAGTTTCATGGGTGGTAAATTTAATGGGTGACAATATGTGCACGTATGAGATGACATGACATGACATATATAAGATGCTTCTGGACATATGTTAACTGTAACATAATTTACACACCATATCTTCCAACTACCTACATCTGCTTACTACAAACTAACTATAATAGCATTCGCATCTCACTTGCTAGAAGGGTTTTGCTAGTGATTTATAAGACAAGGTAAAGCTAAATATATCCAAAGTTTATTAAGAATATATCCAAAGTTAATATAAGTTTACTATTTGTTATATCATCATCATCATCATCATTATCAACCCATTCTCGGCTCACTACACAGAGCAGGTCTCCTCTCAATATGAGAAGGGTTTGGCCATAGTCCACCAAGCTGGCTATGTGCGGATTGGCAGACTTCACACACCTTTGAGAAAATTATTGAGAACTCTCAGGCATGCATCACGATTTCCTTCACCGTTGAAGCAAATGAAATTTTAATTGCTCAAAAACGCACAAAATGCCAAAAAGTCATATGTGCATGCCCGGTGTCAGACCTCTAATTAGGATGTGGACGTCCTAACCAATAGTCTATCACAGCTCATACAAACTATATAATGGCTGTAAAAAAAATATTCTGAACCTCTTCTTAATTTTTCTCGTTTCGAACAATCAAACAATCAATTTCCTTACAAAACTGATAAGTTTTTTTGTCATAAAAAAAACATTAACAATACCTATGACAATTTCATTATTTTTTACATAAAAAAACATAATCAACACAACAATGGATTACATTTATCAAGGAACTAGGCATTTAATGAGTTAGGTATAAAAAATCTTTTGAACTGCGAATGGAAATAAATTTAATTTGAATGCTTACAAAATATTTTGCAGATTCGATTAGTCTCTGTATCGAAATTCTATTTTACCCCAAAATCGTACTTTACAAGTAATAAAAAACTTACCATAACAAAGGCTTGAGGATAATCCCCATAATCTGGAAAATTTGACGGCGGACCACGCAGGTTAAATGCGGTATACGACACACTTATTTCGCTTCCATACTGGGAACTAAAATCATCCACATTCTGCACAAATTGCTCAATAACATTCTGCGAATCTTTTTCATCTTCGGTACAGGGCTCTTCTTTAAACCACAACAATGATGATATTATATCTGCTGCACTTTGCATTTTATTTTGAAAATAGTCCTCTAATGGATTTGGATATTCTTTGATCAGTAAATTAAAATCTTGTAATGTTGGACGAACAGCCGATGCCACAAGATAAATAACATCAAACAAAACAATTATTTTATTCTAAAGTTAACGTGCACTCTTATACCTAACTTAGGCATAATTAAAAAAAACAAACATCAATCACAAACAGTAAATGGAAATCACAGAAGACTGGAAACAGATTATTAATATGCCAATTGCCACAGAGTACAGACTGAGACTATATGGACACTAAAAATACTAGAGCTTGGTCTACATTAGCGTAATAATCGCAGTAAATAAGATATCTATCAGTTTGCTCTAATTGGCATTCTTGAAATTGTTGTGAAATATTGTATGAATCACTCAATCACAAGATGACTAGCAGGAACATCATACCGTGTTCCAAATTGTGCAGGTTAAGCCTCTCTATTGAGGTGCATTTCCTTTCATTTTCAGAGTTTAAGAAAAAGGTTTCTGTGGTCCATAAACAAATATTATCAAAATAATATCTTTGACTTCGGATTTCTTTCATTAGAATTATAGTAGTTACAACAACTTGACTTTCAACTGCTGGACTAATTGTTATTACTCTCCATCCATGGAATACTTTTCAGTTCAAAGTACCTACGTGATTGCTGGATGTTGACACTAGTCCGCATTCGGAAAAGTTCGCGCTTCGTTCAGATATACAGCAAAAATTTAGGAACAAAAACAAACTTGGTCCGAATATATACTGCGTAGGGTAGAAATCGTTAATATTATTTTGATGCTTCGTGACTATAATGATTTGCACGCTAGTATAGAGCGGCCTTAAAATCTTGCCCGAGTGCCGTGTTAAAGCCGCTAATAAATCTAATAATATCTGTGGTTATAAATTGTTGTTGACATGTCAAGAATTATTTTTATGGTTTTTGTAATTTTTAGCAAACAATAATCAATAACTGGGTACCTAGTTAGATACTAGTAATTACTAATTTGTAACTATGGCTGCAGGTCCAATAGCCGAACGTAATCAAGGTATATAATATACAGTTACTTTTCCTATAAAAAAATCGCCAATTTTTAGGTTATAATGGTTTTCATTTTGTATGTTTTGTTTAATTGAAGTACTTACTTATCAAGCTATTAACATACAATATTCAATATTACCAAATATTATTTTCAATTAGGTTGGAACAAACATAAGATTACAATGACACTCTCTGTTACTTTTTACTAGCGGTGTACCGCGCTAAAGCCTGAGTCTTGTATCGTCCATTTCTGAGAGCAAGGTATTGAAATCGATCTAATATAGGTTCTCAAGATCGATCTTTACATTTTCTGATTCTCGAAGACCTGTTTTTTTCGCTTTCGTTTTCTGAATACGGGCCTAGACGCTCGAATTTGGAGTACTGTACCTACTATATTATAATAACTTAAACTTATCTCCACACCTGCTCGTGGATATTAGGCCATTGCAGTTGCTTATCAGTAGCAACGTGCGATCAATATAGGTTCTCAAGATAGATTTTTACATTTTCTGATACTCGAGGACCTGTTTTTGTTCGCTTTCGTTTTCTGAATACGGGCCTAGATGCTCGAATTTGGAGTATTGTACCTACCATATTATAATAACTTAAACTTAACTCCACACCTCCTCAAGGATATTAGGCCATTGCAGTTGCTTATCAGTAGCAACGTGCGATAGCTTTTTGAAAGTTGTTTACAATGGGTTACCAGTCATCTTGATACAATATTTGCTATGAATAAACTGGTGTATATCAGATATATGTTTTGTATGTAGATAAATAATTGACAGTTTGATGGAAAATTAACTAAAACAGCCAGCTATCATCTCGAGGTCTACAAACAGAGGCTTGAGATCTATAAAAACAGACTGGCCGTCAAGCTTGGGTGCCATTGACAGCATTTTATGCCTGAAAAGAGCACAACTAGCTAACATAGCATAATATAACATTATTATGCTTTCTTTACAAAGGGATGAGTAATGGATGTACAGGACCTAAATAGCCAACACTTAACCTCAAATCTGATTGTAGTGTAAGGACTGATCTCAGATAGTCAAATGTTTATAACAGATCAAAAAGCCACCTGTCATTTCCATTTTTAATTTGATACAAAACTATCCAGTGTCTGCCTCCTCATTTTCCTTGGTTTGCTAATGTAAAAATAATTAGAAAACAATTTATGTATTAATTAAGTATTTTAGTATAAGCTTTTGAGTTGCATTCTGGACATAGAATAAATTTGCATTAATGATGAAGAAAGTAAACTCTGCTGTGACATTTGTGGTACGACAGATGATGTCCAGCATGTAGGTACTAGCAGAATGTAGCAGATACAACATGCAAGGAGAAGAAGTTGTGCAGAGTTGTAGTAGATTTGATGTAGACATTCTTATGAGCCTTCTCTGTCTACTGGCAACGGAACGTTTTAGATCTGTTGTTGAGATATTTCTGTATAAGTAGGTTGTGTCTGTTACATTCTTAATAGTCATAGTTTTATTTTGATTATAATGTATTTTTAAATTTATTAGATGATGGGACTGGCATATCCATTTTGGACAAAAGTGCCAAAAACAAAAATCAAATTTATAAATTAAAAGAAAAAACACATTTGCTATGAGTCAATTGGTGGCCTCATCTTGGAAAACCTACTGACAGAGACAGCAAGGCATTTTAGTTAACAATTGTGAACTCATAGCAGTTTGCCAATTGATATTGAAGAGGCAAAAGTGTGTGCTTTGTAAATATATCCCTTGCCATTGAATCACGCTAAACATTTGTAAAGCTGGAATTAATAAATGATGTACAAACTTATGATATAGTTTATAACTTTCAGATGCAACCATTTATGTAGGAGGTTTGGATGACAGAGTATCAGAGAGCTTGCTATGGGAGCTATTTGTACAATCTGGACCAGTTGGTATGCTGACTTATTAGTAACTCTTGCTATTTTTTGAATAGATATTGATGGTTTTAAATATGTACATATCAGAATTACCGAACCACCAAAATTCAACCTTTCATAGCTCTTTGGATGTCATTTAATTTGATTACAATGCAAGATTTTTATAACCAATTTAGTTAAATATACCTCAGACTCTTTGATCCTAAAATTAAGACTTTGATCCAAACAAGTCCAATAACTAGTATTCTAATGAAAGTGAAGTCAGAAGCTGCTGAGTGGAAAATATAATTGTCAAAACAGTTTTGTTTGTTAAGGAAATACAGGAAGTTGTCTATGTTTCAGTTTAAAAATCTTTATTACTTAAATAAAGGCTTAAATTGATCTATTTTTTGGCCACAAGGCCATTGATCTCCTATTATAATATATACATATCCTGATTAGAAAAGACTGACAAGAAAACATGAAGACCCATTATTTTATGTGTAAAATAATTATTATATTCTAAAAGTCAGCCGTCAAATATAATATTTGACAGCTAACCACATCTGTAATGAATGAACTCCTTTTTGTTAATGATAATGATGATAATATTTATTGATTGCTATTTTCAGTCAATGTTCATATGCCAAAAGATAGAGTGACACAAACACATCAAGGCTATGGATTTGTTGAGTTTATGGGGGAAGAAGATGCTGACTATGCTATAAAAGTAAGTATAAAAAAAAAGTGAGTACCTCTATGGTGCTGTCATATTATAAAATGGCAGGTCTTGATTGGAATCCTTGTTAGATTTTGCATTGGCCACTAGTTATCATCCTTCTGCATTAGCATTCTGGTATGGTGCTGAATAAAAATCAATAAGAAGCATCCCGTTCAGCCCGTAACACATCAGTGTCTCTTTGCTCTGGTGCTGCAGATGTTCATTTGCAATGGAGAAAACTTAATATCAGCTGACCTGTCTGCTCTATTGCCCAAAGTGTAAATATAAAAAAAGAATATATAATATATTAATAATAAGAATATTTATTTATTTAAGAAAAATATTTACACAGTTTTAATAATCAGGTGTAATCATAAACTCAGTAGCTTGAGTTTTTTCATACAACAGAGCCTTCGACAATAACTACTTACATGTAACACAAAGCTAAATAACTACTACTTATAAACTAATATCATTGAACATAATATATATATTAAAACTAAATGTAATAAGTTAAACGCTTTCGTAATTTTTTTATAATTTTATAATTGCTAATTTCCAATCAGAATAATATTTTGGTCTGGAAATGTGGGAGGTAAGGTTGTTTTACCCTACAATATGATTGTTTTACAGGTCATGAATATGATAAAACTGTATGGAAAGCCTGTGAGAGTCAATAAAGCATCAGCCCATCAAAAGAATCTTGATGTTGGTGCTAATGTTTTCATCGGTAATTTGGATCCTGAGGTTGATGAAAAGCTGCTATATGACACATTCTCCGCTTTTGGGGTTATATTACAAACACCTAAGGTAAGATATTGCCTTAATAAAGTTTGCATTTTGACTGAAGAATTATGTGTGTTATTAAAAAATTAAAATATCACTTGCTTCAACGGTGCAGGAAAACATCGTGAGGAAACCTGCACGCCTGAGAGTTCTCCATAATGTTCTCAAAGGCTTGTGAAGTCTGCCAATCCGCACATGGCCAGCGTGGTGGACTATGGCCAAACCCTTCTCATATTGAGCGGAGACCCGTGCTCTGTAGTGAGCCGCTAATGGGTTGATCATGATGATGTTAACAATTAATTATATTAAAAAAATCCAAGAAATTCCAACATGAAAGTGTTATTTCTGGGTGGTGCTGGGAAATTTTGAATATAATTCTCAGTAGGTATGGGCTATGTTAAGAAAATGGGTATTTTCGATTCTCATGCCCTGAAAAGAAAACGACGCTTTCAGCTCATATTTATTTTGGGCCAATCGTTATCATATATAAAAAATCGTTATCTTATGTAATATTTCAGGTCATGAGAGACCCGGAAACGGGCAACTCGAAAGCTTTCGCTTTCATAAACTTCGCGTCATTCGAGGCGTCTGATGCTGCGATAGAGGCGATGAACAATCAGTACTTGTGCAACAGGCCTATTTCTGTGTCGTACGCGTTCAAGAAGGATGTAAAGGGCGAGAGACACGGTTCTGCTGCTGAGAGGTAAGTTAATTGTTCATAACACTCGCTCCATAATGCTAATCCGAATCTTGTGACTTATCAAAGGATTTCTTTGTTCATTCTAACTAGTTTCAAAACTCATCCACACTTACACAGCTAGTGCAAAAGGTAGATAGATATTAAATCCTTTTTACTTTGACCTTATAGTGTTTCGATTTTCGAAAGTTACTATTGTCCAAAGTAAAAAGGTAAAAGGTTTGACGACCTCCGTGGCGCAGTGCGTTAGCTGTTGAATTATAAACTTGGGGGTCCTGGGTTCGATTCCCGGCTCGAGTCTGGTCTGGTGGGAGGCCTCGGCCGTGGCTAGTTACCACTCTACCGACAAAGGCGTGTCCCCAAGCGATTCAGCGTTCCGGCACGATGTCGCGTAAAAACCAATTAGGAGTATGGGTTTACCATACCCGTAACAAGTTAGCCCGCTACCATCGTAGACTGGCTCTTCACTTACCATCAGGCAAGATTGCCGTCAAGGGCTAACTTGTAGAGGACAAAAAAAAGTACGTCTTTACACTTGCGGCGTTGTAAGGATGTACTGAAATCCATTGCCTTGCCCCATGTTTAATATTAATCTACTTTTACGGCTCCATACCTGAAATACTGCTTTGAAAGTCTTTCTCTATCGTTAACAGTAATAAGTTGAGTTTTTATTTTGCACAGAAAGTTTATTTGTATTGCCGCTATTTCAACTTAATAATAAAACAAAAATATAGTTGAAAAAAAAAACGGTGAATTAAGACAATGTCTAAGGGAATTTAAGCAGAACTGTTTCTTGTAACAATACAAGAAACCGTTTTTTTGCTTCGATCTTAATGCCCATGCTATGTAACAGTTTTTCATATTGCATCTGAGTATGTAAGTTGACCCTTCTTCTGTGAGTCTTACTTAGTTTTGTGTAAAACCGGTGAAAGCTATAATCCTCTTTTCCAGATTACTCGCGGCCCAAAACCCACTGTCGCACGCAGACCGCCCTCACCAGCTGTTCGCGGACGCTCCACCGACGATTATGGGACCGATGCTAATGGCACCACCGCCGCCGCCGACACCGTCGCCGATGCCGCCGCCAGGCCCGCCAATGAACGCGCGGCCCCCACCCCCGCTACCGATGTCAGCACCACCGCCACCGCCATCTTCAATGCCACCACCGGGCCCCCCGCCACCACCGGGCCCTCCGCCACCGCCGCCACCGTTCCACCACTACCCGCCACCACCATTCGGGCCACCTGGTTTTGGACCCCCACCACCGCCAGGGTCGAGGCCTCCTCCACCGTGGAGACCGCCGCCACCGTCCTTCAGGCCCCAATTCCCCCCACGTGGGCCGCCGCCGTTTGGGCATCCCCCTTTCCCCCCGCATCACCCGCCTGAGCCAAACTATAACTACTAATTAAGGAACTTTTGATTAAATAATTATTGAGAACTTAAGGAAAATTATAAGCTAATTTCACAGTATCAATTTGTTTTATTTCCCGACTCGCTGAAATTGCTTGGTTTTATATTGTATGGTTTCAACCTGTGTGATCATCTACGATAATGTGGAAAAATTAAGATTTTTTTAAGCAGGAATCTACAAATCTGTTGGTTTGGAATATCTGAGAGATATCCATAAACAAATGCTCGTGAAGCTTAAAAAAAATCTGAAGAATAAGCAACGTTCCGCTCTCTTTTTCAGCATATAAATCTAACTCTGAGGAAGTTTGCTTCAATAATCAAATACGGTAAAGTTATAGTATAGTTGTAGCTAGTCTAAGTTAAACTAAATTTTATCAATTATCCCGCGGGAGCCGGGATTTTATAGCAATTAAAAGTAACCTGTGTCCAATCCAAGCTACAATCTATCTCTATTCAAATTCCGGTCAAATTCGGTTCACTAATCACTTCCACACAAACTTATGCGTTTATATATTGTTATTATTACTTATCTTTTAGTCACATTACAAAAATGATTGTAAAAATTGCAATAGAAGCCAAAGCCTGGTGTACTGGTGTTCTGGTAGGCCAAAACTGCAAGGGCTGGTAGGTACTTACCTTAGGGTCGTGAGGCGCACCTCGGGCGGAGTAAGGGGACTTGTAGATAGACCTTTACCGCTGGCTGGGTTGCGGACGAGTGTGGGAGTGTTCCGGTGACCCATCAGGCGACGCAAAGGAGCATCCCCGGGTTTTAGTGGGTCTAAATCGCTCTGCGACACGGCTTTGTCGGTAGGGTATATAGTTTAAATCGGCTGTATTGACCACTAAGGTATACCTAGACGTGAAAGCGTGAAAAACAAACAAACTAACATTTACAATATTATATTTAGGATAGTATTGAACGATACGTAATATATTTAGGATAGTAGGATAATATACGGTAGAAATAGATATAATATTATTATATCACAGTTATAATCCTTAGCCGCTTTGTCTGTTCCTATTTTCTAATAAAAGTATTTTATTTATTCAGCATTGCGCCGAGTGGCTTCATTTGCCAAGGAATATTTTGAGGCTCTTCACACGTGTAGCGTTTTTTGTGGTTTCCATACGACTCTTTGGTCTTTGACGACATCTGTGGCGCAGTGCGTGCTCTGTCGATTTACAAAATTGAAGGTCATGGGTTCTGAAGTCTGGTCTCGTGGAAGGTTTCGGCCGTGGCCAGTTACCACCGTACCGACAAAGACGTATCAAGCGATTAAGCGTTCCGGCGCGGTGCCGCGTAGAAGCCGATTAGGAGCGTGGGTTTACCATAGGTACTGGAGTCCCGTACCTACAGAAATAAGGTCATTTCTGTACAAAGTTATTATTTACATTTTTTTTCGCCTGGAACGCTCTCGCTACAGCCTATAATTTATTTGTTTCACGTAGGTAAGTAGGAATGGGATCTCGCTAAAGTATCTAATTTATTTTTCTTGTGTAGAGAAAGAATAAGTCAAAGTCAAATCATTATGATATGACTTAATAGAAATCCCATGGTTGTTTGGTTGTTCTCTTACATGCGCAGAATACATAATAGTATAAGATTCGTGCACGTCCTAATTAATGTAGTAGGTACTCCGATTTAAGTTGGCCAGACTGAAAGTCTCTGTGACTGTGCCGATATAGTTTTATGTGTTGGAGAAATAAAAAAGAAGAATGCCAAAAGACAAAGAGTTAAAGGCATTCTATATTAACTTTGTAAAAACGGTTTATGCTGTTAAGCTTACTTAATGAAAAATAGAAAGAAGGAAAATAATAAAGGAAAAGTGAAAAAATTCCGTCGTTATGGGTCGCCTATCGGATGTGAATCAATCGGGCAAATATTCGGTTCAAGATCTGAGGCATAGATAGTGCATGACGGCATTATACAGTTATACCGTTTTCAGTGCCGGCATACGCGTTGATTTCACGGCCAAAACGCACCATCAGCAACAGCTAATGGTGCGTTTTGGCAATACAATAAGAACGCCGTTAATGTGAAAGGACAGCGAAAAGACAGCCCCGTAGAAAGATAACAAAATATCGTATTTGTGAGCGATGTAGAATCGCTGGCTGTTCTTATTGGATGCGCTCGTTTGTGCAACCGGACTGGCCGTTCAGCTTTTGCGAGAGCTTTATGAGAAGCACAGATTTAAATTTCATATATTGGCAATGTTATTTTATGTGCATGACCAGGGGTTTTGGATGGAACAGGTAATGAATGAATATTTTAAGACAATCTATCAATCAATCATAATCTTTATTCAAATAAACCTTTAAAAGGCATTTTTGTTTGAAAATTTACAGAGCAGTGAGTTGATGGTGACATTCGTAAACTTAGAACTAAAGCTATGACGGTTCCAAACGCGCGTTGCTCTAAGAAGAAGCCCACAACACAACAAACATAGCCAGGTAATTTTTTTTTGTTATCACCATCTCACATGCCACATAAAATTATTGAATAGCTATCTTATAAGAACAATATTTCATACCCAAGCTATTAGTACAGCTAATAGACAGTCCGAAAAAAAACCCAAGCTTGTTTATTATTTACATAATCCTTTACACTGTAGTAGTACTTTTCAACAAGCTGAGATTCCAGAACTTTCATTTGTTAATGTTCTATTATATCGTATAATACCTTTGAATGAATAGCAGCTGACCTGTTAGGGGTACGGTAAACCCGTACTCCTAATTGGTTTCTACGCGACATCGTGCCAAGGACTTTTACCAAATCCTAACTGCTTAGTCCGCTACCATCTTAGACCGCATCATCACTTACCATCAGGTGAGATGCCGTCAAGGGCTAAGTTGTGATAAAAAAAACGCTCGTCATATCACTGGCATGCTATCGAAAGAATATATACCAACTGTATAATTCCCGCGCTCGTTGCATTGCTATCCGGTAATGGCCTGTCAAATTGGGATTAAAAACGTCGTTAACTCGCAAAGTGAAACACAAATATTTGTGTACGTGTGCACTCACGTTGGATTATGTCTACGTGATTTAAATTTATCGCATATATTATAGGAAGTTTCGTAATGAATATAATATATACTATTGGTTATACCTACCTTCTAAATCGTTACTAATCGATTGACGTTAGGCTCTTAGGGGTCACTTTTTTCGATTTTTTTTATTTATTGTCTCGAAATTACATTTGTCACTATTCATATCCATAGTATATAGATACTAAAGATCTACCTACAAGGTCAAGGACTAATGGACAAGGATAATGAAGATTGAATGATACCCATGCATATATTTTTATTTATTTAATTAAATGATCAGGTGTAATTATAAATTCGTAACTTGAGTTTTTCCGTACACCAGAGCCTTCGACATAAGTACTTACACTTAGTACTACTTATATAATGCTTACTTAAAAACTATATAACTACAACTTATAAACTAACATCGTTGAAACTTTATAAGTGTTAAAACTAAATGTACTTAGTAATAACGCTTTCATTTTTTTATAGGAAGGGTTATCAATACCTATATTGGTTTATATATTATGGATAGATTACCGAAACTTATAAATTATCTGTGCTGTTATTTATTTATTTAAACCTATAATATGACATAAGCTGGACTATGAATTCTGTTTATTAAAAGGGAAAGCTGTAACCTACATTTTTTTTTTCTCTGTTTGTCTGTTCACGGATCATGACCAAATTACTAAAAGGATTTAAAAGCAATTTAGTGCTCTTATAGCTGATACTGTGTGTCAGGCTTTAGGCTATTTATCTACTCATCTAAAATCAACAAAAAAGATGCTTAAACACATTTAATATAACATCCTAAACGTTCGTCAAATAAGCAAAGAATACAAAAAAATAAAACTTACCCTATAGCGAAGAGATTAGTTAAAGTATCATTTCATCAAAGCAAAGGATTGGAAAAAAGAAAAATATGTTTTCCATCAGCATTGAAAGCCGTAATCTCATTGTAACGATAAAACGGGATGATATATGTATTGCTGCTGTTGAGTTGTGGAATATCTATTATACTATTCATGGACGTCGGCAGGATAACTTTTAGGGGGGTGCATCACGAGTCATTGCAAACATATGCTGTCTAGTAATGACCCGTAGGTATCATATGCTATCTAGTAATGAAAAAAGATCTTGAGTTGAAATCTCGATAAGTTTCCTATGTCCAGCGCTGAATTTTTATCAATTCAGTTCATCGAAGCTGTAAGAAATAGATGGCACGGCTAGTTTTTCTAACCAGATAGGAACGACCACTGTAATTTGAAAAGTTATATTTGCGTTACATGACCCGTTTATTATATCTCAGTTAGAGGTATACAAGGAACACCTTTCAATGATCCGAAGTTAATTGGGAGAATCAGCAGCGCACAAGCAGTTGTTCATATAAAAGTATTTTTAAAATTGTAGAAATTAATTCAATAAAAGAGCAAAAGTACTTTTTTTTTACTTTACAGAATATTTACAGAATTACTATTACTAATTAGAATTAATTGATTACGATTTAATTTCTTAATTATTTATGATTACGTATTAAATGATAAGAACTGTGAACGACGATGCCAAACTACTCTTTGAAATTCCAGAGTTGGTTTGCAGCATATTCCCATAGAATTTTTTAAAAGCCTTAAGCTCGGTTATTAATTTTGTTATAAGTTTTGTAAGTACGAGTACATAGCGGGATTAGAATTAGCCAGGTGGGTACCTGTACACCGTGGGCCCACCTGATCCGGCCCATGTTTCTATAGATGTTACAATATATACGTGTGTAGACTTTATTAAGATCGGTTTCTTTTGTAGTCATAACAATGATAATGTTATAAGGTCGGATTTCATCTTCAAATGGAAAATTCTCGTAAAATATGTTATTACTGAACTAGTTTCGCTTTACCTGGCGAGTTTGGTAAACACTTACTATGGCTAATCAAAATGTATAATAGACTAGCTTCTAGCCGCGGGCTCATTCGCGCATACATCGATTATCCATTTTTGTTACTTTTCTACTTCTAATTATTTGAAAGTTTAACTTTACCTTTTTATTGATCGTTTTTTTATTGTAATTATCAACGATTCTTTAGATAATAAGATAAAGGATTAAACATCCTTAAGTGTAAAACGGTACTATTATTATTATTATCGAACAAAAAAAAACATTTTTTTAGATTTTTTGTGAGAAATCAAGCTCATTATATATTTAATTAGACTTTACCGATTTTAGTTAGATGAATAAACAATTTTTCTACAACTGTCTCTAGAAGGGGAAAATAGTTTTAGGGATAAGGGGAGATTGCCCGTCTCAACGTACCGACGACCTCCGTGACGGAGTCGCATTATTAATTTGGAGGTCCTAGGTTCGATTCCCGGCTCGAGTCTAGTCTGGTGGGAGGCGTCGGCCATGGCTAGTTACCACCCTACCGACAAAGACGTGTCACCAAGCGATTTAGCGTTCCGGCACGATATCGTGTAAAAACCAATAAGGAGTATGGGTCTACCATACCCCTAACATCTTACCATCTTAAACAGCATCATCACTTACTATCAGGTGAAATGCCGTCAAGGGCTAACTTGTGGTGAATAAAAAAAAAACCTATTCCATTATAGCATAAAACTTCTCTCGTAACGAGCCATTTTTTATGCATTTGCAAAGTTATTGTTTTGGAGATAATATACCTACTGCGATAGACAGACAAATGAACCTACTGGGGTCTGTTATTCTATAATAATCTGGAGAACCCCAAAATGATGTCAACTCATACTCGTACTCGTATATAGGGTGCAGCAAATGTCATCACAAATTCATGTAACAAAGACGTAGCGTTGGACCGAAGGGTATATCAGATTGAGAGGCAAATTGGGCCAAACGAGAGTTAGTGTTATTTTATTCATTGCAAAATATCAGTTCGACGTATTTCTATTCGGGCAGTAATGTGAATTTATGTACGTATGTGAAATGTTACTTTTCCGAACGCTACAATAAAAATTGTGAAAACCGTAAAATCAAAATACCAAATCTATACACTATTTTTTACTTTCTATAGTGGTATACAAATTAAAATATATAGAAACATCCTGTTACTCTATTAAGGATTACATAAACGATAATAAAGCTTGTGTGAATTGCTCTAACTTCATAGATAATTATAATTTACTAATGACTAAGTGAGATGGTGATAAAAAAATCCGACTAAGTTTGTTATGGGCTTCTTCTTATACCTGGTTTTGATTGGAATCCTCTTAGATTTCGTTTTAAGTTGCCCAGTTTAGTTATCGCCATCACCTCGCAAATTAAAATATTGTAAATTTTTGTTATTATTTTTGTTTGAAATGTTTAAATGAAATGAAAGTACACTATTTTGTACACCATAAAAAAGAAGAAATACTATACAAGACAGACAAAGAAACACACACAGAAAATTAAAAAGGTTTTCCATTTTCCTCGACCTATTAATTTCCCACTACTGCACCGCATTCGTGGTGCACCGGTTTAACCTCAGAATATTATCTAGTTCATAGAACAGATGTTATTAAAACCTTTATTGACTTTCAAAGCGCTTCAGAGTCTTTGACGTAGGTAATAAGCTCATAACAAATTCCATTTAAAAGAAAGTTGTTATGCAAATAACTATCTCTTTAGGTACATATATACCTCTATTATTTGCATAATGTTAAAGCTTTATGTGCCAGGTTATTACTTTACTGCTTTAGAAGAATCATTATGTAAGGTAGTGTGTGGATGTGCGACTGTAGGTGAAGAATGCACTTTACATTCGCGTGCGCTGTCGCTTTATAAAGTTGGAGGTCCTGGGTTCGATTCCCGGCTCGAAGTCTAGTGGGAGACTTTGGCCGAGGCCAGTTATCACCCTACTTCACTTGTCCTTCCACCCGTCTTCGATGTAATAATATAAAAGTGGGAGGTCCTGGGTTCAGTACAGGTCGAGTCTGGTCTATTGGAAGGCTTCACCATGACCAATCCATTGACAGCTAACTACAGAGCACGGGTCTCTTCTCAATATGGGAAGGGTTTGGCCATAGTCCACCACACTGGCCATGTGCAGATTGGATCGTGTAGTCTACACGCGCCTTTGAGAACATTATGGAGAACTCTCAGGCGTGCAGGTTTCCTCACGATGTTTTCCTTCACCGTTCAAGCAAGTGATTTTTAATTGCTTAAAAACGCACATAACTCGGAAAATATAGGCTATCACCGCTTGGCATAGACTGTTTCGGTAAAATGCAGAGTAGAAATCGATTATGGGGTGGATCAACTGTTAACTATTCTGGAAATGCAGGTGTTCATGGGCGAGACTAACATCGCTTAACATCAGGTGACATGTCTACTCGTTTGGCCGCGATGTAAATATAAAAAGGTATTTTAATGAAATTCCTATCTAATATGCTATATAGCATCATAGTTTGAACAGTTCACTTTTCTGATACACGATTATTTAAATGATAAAGCAAACATAATGGAGAGCTCCGCTTTTGATGTTTGATCTGGTTTTAATGCTCCATTGAAACGTTGGAGGGTAAAGCATTTTTCAATAATAGAATACTTATATATGGTATTTGTCTTTATGTTTTTAGTACTCAGTTGTCTTTGGTATACAGATTAAAAGAACCTATATATTTCTACTCAATTCAGTTAGGTACTATAAAATAAATTATTTTTATTTTATTTCTCATTTAAATCGGACATGGAAGCGTCCATAGATTTGTTAGTATGTTAGTAACATTTTATCCTTATTGACTATGTTAGTATTGTTATTAATATCATCAGAAATACAATATTTGTTATTTTTATTTTATCCGCCCAATAGCTACCGCCATACAGTGGTTCAGTATGGGGCAGTCAGGCCTGGCAGCAATTACCTTCAGGATGCCGTTGTCGCTTGTACGTAGTCGATGCAGAAGAGACGCCGCTTTTCTACGCATTATGGCAAAAAAGTCATTTGTGTGTGCGTCAGCGAACATTTTGGAGGCACTGCAGCGCCACGGCAGCCTCAACAGCATCCTGAAGGCTTTGTTATATTGAACGCGCAGGGCGTTGTAGGCTCGGCGCGTATATTTCATCCACAGTCCACCAGTATAGAACGACTGACAGAACGCTTTAAATAAAGTTAGTTTCACGTCTGTAGTGCACCGGGAGAATCTGCGGACAAGCATATTGTCATTAATAACATGTATTTTTTGTGTTATTGATAGTGAGACTTTCTTTTGGGTTAAATGATCTCGTGAATTTCCTAACGTGGTAGACTTGACCACATGGAAGGATAATCGTTAAGTTTGTTAGTATAATCGTTAATATCATATAATATCAAATCCAAAATAGCTTTACTTATGTAAACCTATTAATATATAATGCATTTTTCATTATTTTATATTATATTTTTCGAGTTGATAACTTCACTCGCCAACTTAAAACTAAAGCTAAGAGGGTTCCAATCGCGCCCAGGTCTATAAAGAAGCCAACCACTAATAAGCAGAGTTTTTGTTTGTTATCACCATCTCACATAGTTAATAATAAATTATAATTATCCATGAAGTTAGAGCAATTCACACATAAGCTTTTTTATCGTTTTGTTAGTTCGATAGAGTGTATAAATGAAAAAACAAAAAGCTACAGTCATATAATTATCGATGAGAGATATCTGATTACCGGCTAATGGCTAATTTGGTAACTTGCCGAAGCCTCCCACCCTAGGATAGGGTAGGGCAGGGACATGTCTTAGGTGTAGGTCTTAGGTGTCTCACATGTAGGTGGTCCCTACCGACAAAGACATGTCGCCAAGCAATTTAGCGTTCCGGCACGATGTCGCGTAGAAACCAATTAGAAGTATGGGTTTACCACACCCTTAACAGGTTAGCCCGCAACCATCTTCCACTGCATCATCACTTACCATCAGGTGAGATTGCCGTCAAGGGCTAACTTGATGAAAATAAAAGAAGCTCTGGCGACTGGTACGTCGCTCCATTATTATGACATTATTAAACTAAGCTTAAAAATGGGCTATATGTGTTTTTTATTAGTCATTTTAACACTTTCCCCGATGAAAATCTTAGAGAAAACTTGGAAAGCTCCCGTAAACAAAAGTAACTAGTTGTGACATTCTTCATAGACTAGTTGGTGTTTGGAAGTGTTAATGTTCTAGTTTTTTTTTTTACGTTTTAGTTTAGTTAAGTTTACTAATGTAGTTATAACTATCATATAATCTATGTGTACTGTTGAACGGTGATAGCCAAGTGGTCAGGGCGTCAGCCTCCTAATTAGAGGTCGGCGGTTCGAATCCTGGCACGCACCTCTAACTTTTCGGAGTTATGTGCTTTTTTTTTTAAATTAAAATATCACTTGCTTCAACGGTGAAGGAAAACATCGTGAGGAAACCTGCACACTTGAGAGTTCTCCATAATGTTCTCAAAGGCGTGTGAAGTATGCCAATCCGCACATGGCCAGCGTGGTGGACTATGGCCAAACCCTTCTCATATTGAGAGGAGACCCGTGATCTGTAGTGAGCCGGTAATGGGTTGTTCATGATGATGATGATGATGATGACTGTTTAACGAAAGCTTTAATTTGCTAAAGGAGATCGGTGCATAATTTTTATTGAAGCATTCTATAGTGGATGGTCTTCAAGCGGTGACAGACGGACGAAATTTCATTAGTGAGTTTTGGACGTCAGCCAGCGCGGGCGCTGCGGAAGGATTTTCAATTCTAAAGGCGGTATATAGATGAAATGAGGGCTTTTTCAGCCTCGTTGGTTGGTTGACTTGATAGTCTGCAAATCTCCAGCACCTGTCCTTTCGGGTTAGGCTAACAAATAAACTGCCAGTAATCATACCCGATTAGAAGCTCTGATAGCCTAGGACGTCCGCCTCCTAATCAGAGGTCGGGGGTTCACAACTAACTTTTCGGAGTTATTTGCGTTTTTAAGCAATTAACATATAACTTGCTTCAACGGTGAAGGAAAACATCGTGAGGAAACCTGCACGCCTGAGTGTTCTCCATTTTTTTTTTTTTTTTATTCACCACAAGTTAGCCCTTGACTGCATCTCACCTGATGGCAAGTGATGATGCGGTCTAAGATGCTAGCGGGCTAACCTGTTAGGGGTATGGTAAACTCATACTCCTAATTGGTTTCTACACAACATCATGCCGGAACGCTAAATCGCTTGGCGACACGTCTTTGTCGGTAGGGTGGTAACTAGCCACGGCCGAAGCCTCCCACCAGTCCAAAAAATGTTCGCAAAGGCGTGTGAAGTCTGCCAATCCGCACATGGCAGGCGTGGTGGACTATAACCAAACCCTTCTCAGATGAGAGGATACCCGTGCTCTGTAGTGAGCCGATAATGGGTTGATCATGAATCATACACGATTGCCATTTGAGGTATTACAAAGTATCGATGTACGGTAAGTTGTAACGTCGCCAACGAACCGGTGGGTGGATATAATGTCAGTAACGAAGATCGTATTAATATAAAATAACTTTGTAACTTCAGTCACTTCGCTCGGGGTGGACTAATATGCTTACATATAGATTCACCAATTAAGTCAGGCCAAAGCCTCCCACTAGACAAGTGGTCTAGTGGGAGGCTTAGGCCGTGGCTAGTTACCACCCTACCGACAAAGACGTGTTAAAACATCCAAGTAATTTAACGTTCCGGCATAATGTCACGTAGAAACCAATAAGAAATGGGTCTACGCACACCTATGGGTATGGGCTAACATGTAGGTACAGGTGATATCGCCGTCAAGGGCTAACTTGTAGTGTGTACAAAAAAAAACTTCAAGGAACTTTCATTTTAATGCAGCTTGAGTTTTTCACCTTTTTTTTCTCTCCAGACTCTTGATAACTGCCAAATCTCTGTTCGCAAACAGCACGCTAGCGAGCACCGCTTTGTCCAGTAATTAAAAACGTCTACCTGCCTGATAGTCCTTAGCGCGTTACATCCACTTTTCATAACAACGTTCGGCGGCAAATTAGAAAATGGAACTTTCCCGGCTTTTTTGCAATCAAATTTTATGTCCTTCATGGCGCAGAGCGTGCGCTGCCGTATTATAAAATCGGGATGTTTCGATTCCCGGTTCTTGTCTGGTCTGGTGGGAGGCTTCGGCTAATTACCACCCTACCGACAAAGCCGTGTCGCCAAGCGATTTAGCGGCACAATGTTGCGTAGAAACCAATTAGGAGTGTAGGTCTACCATACCCTTAATAAGTTAGCCCGGTACCATCTTAGACTGCATCATCACTTATAGTGTATAAAAAAAAATCAGACCGTTATAATAATCTGTGGCTAATAGATACGTTATATTGTTTTAGTAAACATTTTTAACAACATTTTTAGCAACCTAGCCTTAATTAATTATCTTAGTATAGTTTTTTAAACAACCCTAAAAGTATCGATTGAATTATATTGAAGTATTTAATTTAAACCAGGTGAGATTGCCGTCAAGGGCTAACTTGTAGTGAGAAAAAAAAAATGTTTTAGTTGTTAAAAATATACAGAATTTAATGCGTTTTCCGCCATTTCCTAGTTAAGTCTCACCTACATTCAGCTGTGGTGTTTGACACAGAACCAGCGTCAAGTGTGTATATGAACAAGGCTTGTGTCACTCGCAGCAGAGCTAATTAGGTCGCGTCGCGTCGAGGGTATTGGAGCCAAATAGAGCCGAATGAACGAGTGTTTCGTGTCCAATCTGTAGTTAACATCACCTTGCAATCGGCGCTTGTAAATACGTGGTGTTACTGTGAATACTGGACAGCTAATTCGCCAAAAAATACCATCCATTTAGCCTGCCTAAATTGGGTGGGTAAAATAAAATAACACAACAAAAAAAAATGCTACTATAAAATGAGACTTATTGATTGTTACCAGAATGTGTATAAAAGGATGTACTGGTTACCTGAATTTAATTAAGTAAAAGGAAAAAGGTTAGTCGACGTCACAGGGGACCGAAGAGCTGGCAGCTACCTCGGACAAAGAATTAGTCTAGCCATTCAAAGGGGGAACGCTGCCAGTATCTTCGGAACCTTGCCTAAAGGGACTCCTTTTAATAATATATTTTAGTTATGATATTAAATATTTATTTGTTTTTTAAGATTTTTAGTTTTAGGTTAATCTAAGTTTTATTTTAAGTTATATATGTATTCCTAACAACTAATTGTCTAATTAATCATTATATAAATTTTTATCATTATTAAGTAAATAATAGTAATTAATATTACAAAACTGTCTAGTTTTGTCTGACACATTATCTACGTGGAATTCCTCTATATTTTTAGCAGTGATAGAAAATCCTGCTAAATTTAGTGTTCGGAGGCGTAGTCTATCATTGTGCACAATTCCATTCATGTATATTCATGAACTGAAAACGTTTTTACAAAGTTTATAATTTATAATTTGAACAACAAAGTAACCGCTGACTTTATTGTTATTTTATGTTAACTTTTGTTTCTAGCAAAGATTTTATAAATAATATAAAGTATTTTGTTTCTTTCCCTCGGTAAAAGTAGCAAGTTAGGCAACTAAGATTTAAAAAAAAGTAAACAAACCTTTTTAAACAATGTGTTTGAATTGACTTGTATCAGCTGCAGAAATGTGTTTTTAATTCACAGATAAAAAAATTGAATGGTTATTAAGACATTATTTTAATCAGCTCAACCAATATTTCGGTGTTTCAGATTCAGGTTCTGATACTCAAGAAATTAAATCCCTAGCAACCATCTATCCGCGCAAAACACTCGGGTAGTTATTTTGGAAATTCATTCAAATTACTCACAGTTCTAATAATTATACATCGCCAATTATAAAAAAAAAACCCCGGCTAAGTTTGTTGTGGGCTTCTTCTTAGACCAGGGCGCGTTTGGAACCCTCACAGCTTTAGTTTTAAGTTTACGAATGTAGTTATCACCATCAAATCACTACTATGTAAATAATTGACGCGTCAAAAGTGCCTTTTAAAGGACTATTTGAATAAAAATTATTTTGAACTTGAATTTATCACTAACATGTGATTTATAATCTTTAAAAGTCCGCCAAAGCATATTACAGCAGCTGCCTATACGCTAGAAGTTATATTTCCTTACCTTTATCTCCTATGAGATCTAGGATCCAGTAGTGGGATATTAAAATGCCAAGGTTTGGGGACAGGTTTCTCTGAAGCCCCTATGGAAGCAATTGATTTGGGACGCGATAAATGGCGTCGCAAATTCTTGTAACAAAGACGTACCGCTGCTAGTCTAAAGGGCGGTTCGGATTGAATGGAAAATTGGATCGTACGGGCATTAGTGTTATTTTATTCATTGAGGAATCGACGTGCTCTATTCTGATCGCGTGTTTGATTAAACATAAATTATTAAAATAAAGTCGAAATTTCTAGTTTTAGCTTTTGTCTTTGGAGTTTCAGAGATTCTTCTGTTGATTTATTCATTTCAGAGCTTCTCTCATAATTTTTTTTATAATTTGATAGGCACGATATTTTTTTTTATCCATTACAAGTTAGCCCTTGACGGCAATCTCACCTTGTTGGTAGCGGGCTAACCTGTTAGGGGTACGGTAAACTCACACTCCTAATTGGTTTCTACGTGAACCGGACTGCCGGAACGCTAAATCGCTTGGCGACACGTCTTTATCGGTAGGGTGGTTACTAGCCACGGCCGAAGCCACCCACCAAACCAGACTCGAGCCGGGAATCAAACCCAGGACCTCCAACTTTATAATGCAAAGGTCGTAAGAGGTTACGAAGGAAAACTGACCTCTAATGACCTTTGTCTTATGAGTGATTAGGATATGTGGTTTTTAGTGTTCACGATGTTTTCGATGCGGATTGGCGGGCTTTATTAATTGGGTAATACTTATATTATAAATTTGCTAGCTCTGCACCGGTACTGAGGGAGACTTGGAATGTAATACTTAACAATTTGACCGACCAGAGAAACGAGATCAAAACCTCTTGAATATTCAAGAGGCTATGCAACGAATGCTAGCCGCGAGACCAAAAAGGCAATCCCCTTTCTATATATTAAATATAAGAAAGGGGCAGCTTGGACCAGTATAATATACGGCTATGAAGGCCTCTACCCCGTTTTTAATTATAATTTGCACCGTATTATTAACAGTTCGTTAATATCTTCCATTCGTTATAATTTAACGCAATTTCCAGTAATTTTCGGTTTATAAAGTTAACACTACGATTAGGCAGATAAACCATTAGTTCAGGTTAAATGTAATTGTTGCTACAAGGGCAGAGAATGGCCCGATAGCACGCAAAGCTGAATTTATTGCTACGACTCTATTAGCAGACCAATTGCTAACTAGCCATTGGGCTAGGTTATGCCACATGGGATTTACCTATTCACCTACTGTGTTACTTAACTTTGTTTGTACTCGACTGCACTGGAGGGTAATAAGTTAGGTTTATTCGAGTTTGACGGCTGCCACTTTAGTAGCTTAGTTCTCAGCTTATGAAATGTGGTTCCATTATTCAAACATCATCTTCTCACACGTGCAGTAGATGAACCATACGCGGGGACTTGCAGCGGCTTGGATGTTCAGTACAGCTATGTGATGATGGCATTGCTAATAATAATAATATTTTTTTATTAAAGGCAGTTCACCCAGTTACAAACAAGCACTTACAAATAAAGACAGAAAAAAAGGATAAAAACAGACTAAAAAGTAGATAATAATAATAAATAACCGCTTATTTATAATTCGTACCGCGATGCTGTGACGACCAATGCCGCAATATTGAGAAGCCACTGATTAAGAGGCCACTGTGGCGGTTTCCACAATACCATAATAAAAGACGCTACAAGTATACAAGGGAATCCTGCATCGCGCTAACGAAGTTTTCATGCACAAGCGCTATATATACAACTTCAAAAGATGAAAAGTTGCACCAACGATCTTTTAGCTTAATACTGTCTCGTAAGATCTTCATATTATCACGGTCCACCGTATGACTGTTTGCGGGTGCTCGTGGGGATGTCTATGTTATCATTCGCAAGCGAGCTGAGTCTATGACGAGCAGGCTCGTAGTAGCACCAATACCCTCTTCAGCGCATTTGGGTGTCTGCTGGACACCCCTCTGAATGTGTTTGGTACACAGGCGATATATAGTTTTAAGGATAGGTTTGAGGATAGTATAAGGTTTTGTTTTAGTCCTAACATAGCTTAAAATAATATGATTATTAACTCATTATAGAAATAGTACGAATTAATAATTATTACAAGAATTATTAATTCCGGTGTCGGGAATAAAAATGTTCTACGATTGAGATACACGAAATATTTATACAAGTATTGTTCGACAAAATATATAAAATATTTGGAATATCGGGATTTAGTAAAAGGAGTTAAATTATCAAAATTACGGACGCAAACACATTAATTTTATTCGTACACAGGTTTAGATATATACATGGAATTAAAAGTATGGCGAAGTAAATATAAAAAACGTAATTTAATTCGTGAATGTTCGCTAATCTCTTAACACTTTTGGGGCGGAAGACAAAAAGAGGGAAGGGAGGGTGCGTGCTGCAAAATAATTAATGCTCATAAAACTTCAGAGACTTTGTAGATTTCAATTTTAAACACCACCCTCATCGGCGTTTTGGTTTCAGTGCAAACAGCCTATTTCTGCAAGCGGTATCTTACGCCCGAAGTCAATAAAAAATCGAATTTAAATAATTCCGATTACAGATTCTATATAGAAGTTTCCCTTTTTGCTCGGAAGAGTAGGACATGGACCATAAATAGGCTGAGAGAGTTACGTAACTATCGAAGAAATGCCTACACGTACATTATTGGATGTCATATCGAGATTCGGGACATATAAATGATCAATAAAAAAGAAGAATGACCTCTTAGTGCAATATTAATAGCAATAACTTACAGCCGACCAAAGTACTGCGAGGTGATGCCCATTAAAGGTCATCTAATAATGGCAATATGTTCCGAAGGGATAATAGGGACCGACGTAAATGGGACTTAGTGACCACTCTGCAGAGTTGGGCGCTATCGTAAACTGTAATAAGGATTTGGCTTTAGATTCATTAAGGGGCGAACTTTTAATAACCGACGAACAATTTTATAGGCGATGCGAGAGTTTGTGTGATTTATGATTACGAGTTTTTGCAAGTCCGAAATTATCCGATAAGGCTGATGTTTTAACTTAAAAGTTAGTCTGAACTTCTGAAGAAGTTTCATATTATGCTTAAGATCGGATTAATTTCTAATGTTAGGAGCCGGGATACTGGATTGGAGATAAGTATCAAATATTTCAACTGGGTTGTTTATTAAACAGTGAAAGATTAGAAATGTATATATTTTTAATTTAATTTAAAAATATCCGAACAGGCCAGATCCATTAGGTCTCACTGTGTTTCTTCTCCTATCTTCTTTACTTTTGGTTCGGTAATCATCTCTTTCTTGGACGTCCTGAATATGTATTGTATTCATAACCCCTGCAATCGATAGTAACCTTCAGAATGTAGTGTGATATAGAAGCAAAAATTAATATTTTAGAAATGTTATATATTACCTTCCCATAGCACCTATACCCTATCAATACCTAAAATCATACCAAAAATCGCTGACGAATTCCAACCCCGATTTAAATACGTAAAAGACAAAGTTATGCGAACCAAAATTAAGTCAAGGGAACGTCAACAAACATCTCTTTTGACCTGTCATTACAATAATAAATGAATGTTCAATAGGATCAATTGTTTGCTCATTAATTCAATTAAGAAACTTATTTTCACTTGATTCCCGAGCAATTTTCCTTCCTCATTTAAACATTAAAGTTTGTAATTAAATTGTTTAGAATTCCGGCTTTTGATTCCGTGCTTGTTTTGTAAACGTTCGTGTTAACAAGTTTCAGGTCACTTGCAGCGTAGAGCCAATTAGGTCGCGTCGAGCTGAGGATATTGGGAACGAATAGAGTTGAATATACGTGACATTTACCCACTGTAATTAAGAACACATCACAATCTTTATCTTAATAATACGAACTAGGTCACTCGATGTACTTCGCAACATATACAATACTATTATTTTAATTGAAGCGGTGATTGCCTAGGTTTTAGGGCGTCAGCCTCCTAATCAGAGGTCGGCGCGGCGTTTCGAATCTGGGCACGCACCTCTAACTTTTCGGAGTTATGTGCGTTTTTTTTTTAAATTTAAAATATCACTTGCTTCAACTGTGAAGGAAAACATCGTGAGGAAACCTGCACGCTTGAGAGTTCTCGATAATGCTCTCAAAGGCGTGTGAAGTCTGCCAATCCGTACATGGACAGCGTGGTGAACTATGGCCAAACCCTTCACATATTGAGAGGAGACCCGTGCTCTGTAGTGAGTCGATAATCGGTTGACCATGATGATGATGATGAATTGAAACTGTATACATAAGGCACCAAAGGGCGAGGCAGGTCACCCATGCGATGGACCGATCAGATAAAGTCCGCTGTGGGTGGTCCTTTGCACGAGTGCACCAGACTTTCGGCCAGCACAGGGAAGTGGTGAATGCTTGTGAGACGCATAACATCTGGCCTCAAAGGCATTGATTCGTTCATTTCGCTCTGCAAAGAGTGTAACAACGAAGAAGAAGAAGTATACATAAGCGAAACGTTTATCAATAGGTATAAATTTCTATAGCTTCAACTTTCCCGTTTTCCTGTTTGAAAATAAAGAAAACGATATTAAAATTGGTACAATTGAATTTCCAGAGTCCAATCACAGAACAGACTTGCCTGTTTGGAATGGTGATAATTTATATTCCAATTGACAGAATATGTATGCTTAGCTACAGCTATACTAGGCTATCACAGTTATACTATGCCATCACAGCTATAATAGGCTATCACAGCTATACTAGCCTATCACAGCTATACTAGCCTATCGCAGCTATACTAGGTTATCACGGCTATACTAGCCTATCGCAGCTATACTAGGTTATCACAGCGCTAAACTAGGCTATTACAATTATACTAGGCTATCACAGCTATACTAGGCCATCATAGCTATATTAGGCCATGACAGCTATACTAGGCTATCACAGCTATACTAGACCATCACAGCTATACTTGGCCATCACAGCTATACTAGGCTTCACAGCTACACTAGGCTATCACAATTATACTAGGCTATCACAGCTATACGAGGCTATCACAGCGCTATACTAGGCTATCACAGCTATACTAGGCTATCACAGCTATATTAGGCTATCATAGCTATACTATTACTAGGTTACTATAATGAGCGAATAAATGGTAGTTTACAGTCTGTTTATTATTCTAAATTCGTTTTTGACAGTCCCCTATATTTAACAACTGACGTTTCATTTGTTTTCGTTATGTTCGTACATGGCAGTTATTTCCGTCTAGAGTTCGTTGCCAAAAACTTCGTGGTCATTTTGCCTTTTAAAAAACTTCCCGTGAAATTAAAGAGTAGAAACAAAGCTCGCACTCCACTCGGTGTAACGAATGAGCGTGTGAGTTAGCATTTTATTTTGGTACGTCCGTCTGAAAAGTTCCTTTGGAATTCGCAGTCCAAATTATGGGACGCCGATGCGACTGCAAGTTAACAGATTATGGGTGTTTGTTTTTTTATATATGAATTATTTTAAACGTGATCATTATTGCCACCAATAGTCGACGATGTACATATATATATATATATAGCGAGGTTTATTGTCTTTACCAATATTATGACTGCGAATGTGAATGTGTTTTACAAAAATTACACATTAAAAACGTCAACACACAAATTATACGAATAGTTTTTAGCTCTGTAAAAAAAAAGTTATTTTCATGCCTTTGATTCCTGGCGAGGGTTATTTGGAGGGAGACTTTAGCTGTAGGAAATAAAGCAGCGTAAAAACTGAATACATGATCAACCCATTACCTGCTCACTACAGAGCACGGGTCTCCTCTCAATATGAGAAGGGCTTGGCCATAGTCCACCACGCTGGCCATGTGTGGATTGGCAGACTTCACACGCTTTTGAGAACGTTATGGAGAACTCTCAGGCGTGCAGGTTTCCTCACGATGTTTTCCTTCACCATGGAAGCAAGTGATATTTTAAGTTAAAAAAAAAGTTTATTAAACTGAATACGATGTTGTTTAATATAACTACACTGCATTATGCATATAGCAAACAACATGTAAGATTGCAGTTGACAAGAGAAACGGCTATTTTTGATCATTAAAATAAAACTCAAATTAATTCAACAGTAACTTCTTTACATTATTTAAAATGTTTTAACCTCTTCCAGATCGGAGCATCGCAAAATCTGACAGCATCATAATTCACGAAAAGAAACTCCGTCCGCAACGGCGAGCGTGAAAATTTCGCCTCCCCACACATTTTCGGGTCATTCAAATTAAAAATCTTCAGAAGCCGCCCTGGCCTGCGTCCAAAAGTCACTAATGGAATTTTGTCCGTCTGTGACCAACCTCTTCACAGCCATCGACTGTAGAGTGCTTCAATGTAAAAATTATTCACCGATTTCATGAAATCCTTTTACTAAGAAGCTTCTTAAACGCATATGTTATGGTGGAACCTTGCCAACTGTATGAAGTATTGAAAAGATGTCGTTAAATTCTTAGCTCAGCCGGTTAGTGGCCATATCGTTTTGTATTATAGTCTCTTTCAAGTTTTGAGAGTTTTTATCGAATGTCTGTAATGTGTTACGGATTTTCCACTGCTTAATTTCGTATATGAGCGAACTGAGATCTCAAAGGATAAGTTACGCCTTTGGGACCACAAACATATTTAAGTACTACGATCCTTACAAATAAACTTGGTATATCTTGGCATGTTTTTTTGCTCTCTGCTATTTGTAAGTGATTGCTAATTGGAGTGTTATAAATGGTTGTGTTATTCTGTAATGTCGTATGGAACTCTAATTGCCCTAAATTGACATTTCTATGCAATTTGACAGATAACTCTGGCGTTTCGTTTGCTAACTAGAAAGCAGAGCCTTAGCGGAGTTAACAAGCAAGTTCATTTTCTATGGACGATGGTCTTAATGTGTTATTTTTTATCTTATCCACAAATTATACAAGTTAGCCCGTGACGGCAACCTTACCTGGCGTAAGTGATGATACAATCTAAGATGGTAGCGAGCTAACCTGTTAGGGCATACCCCTAAGATATATAATACTCTTCCACGGTGGTAGCTTAATCACGGCCATACAATACCTCCCTACAGCCCGGTTACGCTGTGGCAACCAATAGGGTTAGCACAGCTAATAGACAGTCCGAAAATAAAACAATACCTCCCAGATAATAAAGGTAAAATAATTATTTATTTACCAAGCAAGATACAAATCCATATACCTATATTAGAATTCTGAGCGTTTGCCGTTTACATTTTAGTTTACCCCGTAGAGCTATTATAATTGTATGTTTATGAGTTTATGGATTAATGAACTCGCAACGCATGCAGGACTTGATGCCCGTTAAATTTTCAATCTCCCATCGTCGTGTCTGGCTAATAACTTTCAAAGGCTGTTAATGCTCCTTTTTATACTTCACTTTTTTGCTTTTTCTATTTCACGGATTATTGGTCTATAGTGCTACAGTGCACTGCAATAATAACTTGATAATCCGTGAAATAATAACTTGATACTCTTACGTTGATAAATAATTTATATATGTCTATAAAATTATTTTAACGTGGTTGACTATACCTACTTCCTCAGTGTTATCACTTTTCATATAACAATTCGGTAATAAATACTTTGTCTGCTTTAAAGCACTCAGATCTAATCTCTTGAATTATACCTTACAACTTACTTTTTTTTTAACGATTGGATCATTAAACTGTTATCAATCGAACGCTAATGGGAAATCGTAGATGAGGAATTAGACATGAGATTGAACACTTCTAGAATTTACAACAGCATGCGGAAATAAAATAAAATAAATCAAAGCTAAATTTCAAGAATACGAAATATAGCGTAAAAATACAATGAATATATAATATGGAAGAATAACTGTAATCGATTTTTACACGTCGTTATGTGGACTATAGCTTTCAAACATCGTAATCTTTAATCTGTAATCGTAATCTTTATTAAAATAGTCCTTTAAAACACTATTGACGCGTCAATAATTTACAGAGTAGTCATTTGATGGTGATAACTACACTACTTAAAACTAAAGCTATGAGGATTCCAAATACGCCCCAGTCTGAAAAGAAGCCAGTACAACAAACTTAGTCAGGTAAAATTATTTAAGAGCTATCTTATTAGAGCAATATTTACTACCCAAGCTTTTTTCGGCTTGTGTCGGTGATAGTCTAGTGATTAGGGCGTCAGCCTCCTAATCAGAGGTCGGCGGTTGGAATCCGGGCACGCACCTCTAAATTTTCGGAGTTATGTGCGTTTAAAAAAAAAAATCACTTGCTTCAACGGTGAAGGTAAACATCGTGAGGAAACCTGCACACCTGAGAGTTTTCCATAATGTTCGTTTTTAGAAAAAAATAAAATATCACTTGCTTCAACGGTGAAGGAAAAACATCGTGCACGAGAGTTCTCCATGATAAAAAATGTTTTATCTTTATCTTTTATTTACATAATCCTTAACACTACGAGTATAGTAGGACTTTTCTAAGCTTAAGCTGACGTTTCATATAAACTGAACTTGAAGTTATTGAGAGTTAGTTACTAAGTTAAGTTATTATATTTAAGAACCCGAAGCCTAGGACGTGGATTGGTGAAAACCATGATGATTATTATGATGAATGGTATAGAACGCATCCAAATTGGACCATTAATTAGAACGCTATGATGGCACGGGTCTTATACAAACTAAGCGGCAACATTTATAACACCTCTCCATTTGCGTTGAGAGTTAAAAAGACACATTTAATTTCTGAAATACGTAGCAAAACTCAACCAAGAAATCAGGTCACGTTGTTTTTGCCCTAGATAGAACGGAAGTAACTATTTGCGATACAATTTATGTGGCCTCGTATGTAGAAGGTAAATTATTTGTTTTACGAAATTGTTATGACTCTCGTATTTAAGTTATTTCTAGCAAGGTTGAAATTTTTGATTTGAAAACGGTACTTTGAAGAACGGTCTTACCCGGAGACTGCTGCGGGACAATTTTATCAATCCGACACCCCAACCCTCTCGTAGTTGTGGCTTCTTTTTACTGCCCCGACCTAAGCGCTCCTCTCCGAAAGAGGAGACCTGAACATATCCTTCATGATCCTGACGATCAGATGACTACTGACAACATACTCGTACCACCTACCACACAATCATACGCTACACACCGTCTTCGCCGGCGAAGATGAGGTCCCCGCTATCTTACGTCATCCGGACGTGGGCTCCATCCACGGCCTCGGAGACGTACGGACCACTCACCGTCCAACCCCCCGTTATCCCAAACGTCCCTAAGCCGAGGTTCGGCCTCAAAGGAGGCGACCTTAGGCAGTCGTTCCCTTAGTTTCTTCGAGCCCTAGGGCAAAAATTTCTTCTGGCAGAGCTTCTTTCCGAAGCTCGCCAAACAGTTCGGTTACGCTGTGGCAACCAATAGGGTTTGTACAGCTAATACACAGTCCGGAAAAAAGGGACTATTTTCTAAGCCTTACGCTGTCTGTCTATCTGTCAGCGGGTGGCATCTCCTAAACCGTAATAGGCAGTGTTTAAATTTTCACAGAATAAGTATTTCCATTTCTGCTGTAATAACAAATTATATATTATTGTATAACATAAAGTATAAATTTTAGTGGAAGACACTTTAATTAACCATATTAGTTAAATATGTTTTTATATTTTGTATTGTAAATCTATATCATATATTTTATTTGCAATCTTAGTGGCTTTAAAATATTTACAATATTGTATAACAGAAATGAAGCTGCGATTGCCTAGGGCGTAAGCCTCCTAATCAGAGGTTAGGGGTTCGAATCCGGGCACGCACTTATAACTTTTCAGAGTTATGTGGGTTTTTCAGCAATAAAAATATCACTTCAAAGAAAACATCGTGAGGAAACCTGCTCGCCTGAGAACACTCCATAATGTTTCGTAAAGGCGTGTGAACTATGTCAATCCGCACATGGCCAGCGTGGTGGCCAAACCCTTCTCATATTGAGAAGAGACCTGTGCTCTGTAGTTAGCCGGTAATGGGTTCATCATAATGATGATGATGATAAGAGTGTGGATATAGTTGCAATTCTACCGAATCTATCTATCTCCAAGCAAACCTAAGTCGTGAAGTCTACATCTCCTGAGAATGCTAAGAGGTCGCACTGAAAGGTGCTTTCAGTTCGTATTTTTAAATATCCGTAAGGTTTCGTGTATAAATATTAGCAATTATAAATTTCACTGAGCAGATTTGCCTGATTTTCGCGGATTATAGCAAATTAAACTTTATGTTCATTGTAAATCATCCGCATATTAACACCCGCTTTTATCCAATAATCAGTGATATCTGAACGCAATCGTAAAAGCCCAGCATATTGGTAGCGGTTTAAGACTAATGAAATGGGAGACGAGGCCTGTGCTTAAACACTCAAGAGGGGATGATGATAATGATGGTGAGGTTTAAACTCGTTAACGGGTGCTTGCGTTGTGCCTAAGTAAATATTCACCCCGATGGTCGTCAAAATACAATATAGTTCGTGAATTACGTCCCACTGACCGCCCGGAACGTCCAAATGTGTAATTTTTACATAATTTATGTTCCACGCTCGGATTCGCTCTGGGTTATCCTTGGGGAGCATATGATTTATATGGGACAAAAGTATCATTTTCGATATGAGACCATACAACTAAATCATGATATTACGTAACCTCGAGGTAGGTTGTAGCGTGTCACGTATGTGTTTTATTACCAGTAGCAGTAAAAATATCAATAGGATATCCCTGACCCACCGTGTCTCATCGCCCGCCCGTGATATTTTTTCTCTTTGCCTATGCATTCATTCAGACTTTTCCCTAGTCTCCCATATGTCGAAGCGTGATGTTAATACGAAGATTTACTCGTAAGATTACAATATTAAATTGATATTGTAATCTTGCTCTCAGAACATAAGCCGAAGAAATGATTCAGGTTTTTTAAAAGACCTGTTGGAATAAGCAAAATTGTGGCACGTCAGGAAATAGAAAGGCAACCAACATACGCAGTTACTATCAACAACAAATAATAAATAGTGATGATAATCAAACAAAAAAAACAATCCCAAATAGTAATAATAAATAAACTAAGAGTTACTTATGGTATTAAGTTAACAAGTATTCAGTAGATAGCTCAAATATTTCCTTCTTCTCAATTAAGTGCAATGTAAGCAATGTACTTTAGTATTGCTTAAGTCTTAGTGCCTAGGGTTTTGTTGCCGCCCGCAACAGCGTTGCGTGTTATATCAACAAAAATATTTACCTTCTTCTGTTCTTCACAAAATTTAACTGACGAAATTACCTTGAAATGGAATTGTCAACATCTAGATTTAATAGAGTTATTATATAAAACCGGCGAAAAAATTTATACTATCCCGCAGAAATCCTATTATTTCTAAGATTGAAAATGGACTACTACTTAGAATATTGGCTGTAAGTGTTTTAAATCAATTTAAATTCGTTAAGTAAATAATTGCGTCATGCACGAACAAAAGACTAGACTAGCCTGTAATTTTTTTTATCTGTTTTAAATAGATTGTTTTTTGGTAACGCCAACTATTGGCTGTATTTTGATTTTTGTAATTCGGTCAATGTTCTCGGTTATTATCCAACTACCCTCCCTTCCTTATCGTGTACTGTAACCATGATATGCGGTGCAACGCGAATATTACTTTTAAGATTAAAAATGGACTACTACACAGAATATTGGCTATTAGTGTTTTAAATCCGTTAAGTAAGAAATTGCGTGATGCACGAACAAACGAATAGACTCCCAATTTTTTAAATCTGTTTTAAAAAGATTGGTTTTTGGTAACGCCAACTATTGGCTGTATTTTGTATTTAATAATTCAGTTAATGTCCACGGTTATTATCTAACTACCCTCCCTTTCTTATAGTGCACTGTCATCATATTTCGCGGTGCGACGCAAGCGCCGCTTGAAGTCGGCTCGGGACCTTTTTGCGATCGGACGTACGTGGAGCGGGTCGGTGGTCGCTTATCCGCTATTTTCGGAGCGTGTTGTCGAGAGTTCTGCTAAGTGCCATCGGATCCCACAAGGTGTCTGCAGGTCGCCAGGGTGTTAGCTGGCCGTGCGTTTGACATGTGCTCCTCAGTTTTTTTTAAATGAACCACTCATTTTTAATATGCGTAGATCACTTCTGCTATTAAAATGTTCCATGCTTCAACCAGAGTGGGTACATCACATCCATTGTTAAAAGTTACTCGATAGGTATATCCAAGAATAATACCTAATTGCTTATAGCTTTTATACCAGGAAGGTCCCTCTTCGGGACTTAGAGAGACATATTGAATAGGACCCTAATTTTCCCAAGCAAAATCTATTCTTCGAAGCTTAAGCCGCCTTTCTATTGAGCAAGTTCTTATGTTAACATTTGAGTCTTGAAGATCTTCGTGAGGTCGCGTAACTATGAATATTCTAGCGGATATAATTCGCAGTATAATTTTGCTAAAACTATATTCAGTTCTGCCACTGATTTCTTGCTATACAAGTCAGAGTCTTCCATGTCACATAAACGTGTAAGAAGCGCTTTGTTCCGTGTTTCTAATACAAATCTCTAAAATCTATGACCTTGATGTTTTCGCCTTGCCTGCCACCAGGTTCGTATATGGCTACCTTTGAATATGATTGAGTGATTGGAAATCATCTAAGAAAATGTGTTCCACTATTTGCTGCATCCCTTTATCACACATAATTCATCATCATCATCATCGGTTAATGTCATCATCGGTCGTGTGTATGATATTTTAGTGATCAAGTGAGAAGTGAGAATTGTGTGCGTTACACCACATTGCTAGTTTGGTTGAGTGTTAAAATAACAACGCATTACCGTTCAAATTATATAATTATAGGCGGTGGTAGCCTAGTGGTTAGGGCGTCAGCCTCCGAATCCGGGCACGCACCTCTAACTTTTCAGAGTTATGTGCGTTTTAAAAAAAAATATTCCATTGGTTCAACGGTGAAGGAAAACATCGTGAGGAAACCTGCACGCCTGAGAGTTCTCCATAATGTTCTCAAAGACGTGTGAAGTCTGCCAATCCGCATATGGCCAGCGTGGTGGACTATGGCCAAACCCTTCTCATATTGAGAGAAGACCCGTGCTCTGTACTGAGCCGAGAATGGGTTGATCCTGATAACCGTTCAAATTATTTTCATTAGAAACATGTTTCTAGAGCTTGCATTTCGCATTCTCCGTTATATAATATTGAACCTGCAGCTGACATGTAGATTTATGCGTTCAGTGCTCTTACGTTCAAGCAACTTGACCAAAGAAACGCTGCCTTATTGTATGAATGAGGACTGTGAGGGATACAATACTAATGGTAATTACCACAAAGCCGTAAGGGGTCGCAAGGGGATAATGGTGTGATAATGTGCTGTCTTTCATTGTGTTAACAACGTTAGAACGCGTTAGTTTAATTAAAACAGGGTCTAGAGTTGTAGCGGCAATTTTTAATATTAAAACAAACGAATGGATATTTGGATGGATGAGTTAGCCTATGTCCAGCAGTGGATTAATATTGGATGATGATGATGGTGATGAATATTTCCTTGCTAACCACTACTACTCAAAAAAGGTGGCTTCACTAGATTTCACCGCCTCTTGGTCCACGTTACCTCGATCGACAAACAAATTTGTAAGGACAATGATGAATGAAAACTTCGAAATACTACCTCCATTTTTAAGACCTTAGGTACATCGGGAAACGATAGTTCTGTTGTGAAAATGTATTACACTTTCGACAATTGATGATGGAATTAATGTTTAAAAACTATGACTAAGCCAGTGCATCTTCATTTGCGCGTTCATGTTCATTTTGCGTTTCAACTTTCATGACTGACCGATCAACTGACCAACCGACGATTGCCCGACCAATTGTCCGACCGAAAAACCGACCAATTTACCGACCTACCGAGTGACATATTAATGCATGTAATAATAATTAATATACAGTGTTTTTACACCGACTCTTGACAGAGTCTTCATTGTGCATCTATTTTCGAAGCTTTAGATTTTATATTTTATCTTGAGTTAGGTTTCTGGCATATATTCCATCATGCCAAACTAAAAAGTGTTACTAATTTTATAACACTGTAAACTTTTACAGTTTCGTGCACGTCCATATCCGAAGGCGGATCGAACGTGTACGTAATGAAAAAAGTTTTCTTATTAATGTTCACTTCTTTAAAGCCGCCAACGTACCTAGTTATATGAATAGCCTCATTATTAAATTCCAAAATATTTCTTCATAAAGACAGGACAATTTGTACTATTATCGAGTCGACATATGTAGATACATATAAAAACACGATTTATAGATATATAGAACTCAAAATTGGTTGCGTTATAGAAATTATTTAATCAAATTGTTATAAAACTTTCATTGATCTAGGCACGCCCCTAAGGATATCCGACCGAAGAAATCCATATATATGAATGTTTTTATTTAAGTGGCTTTGTGACGCTTGCTGAGTTGATGTAGTTACTCCAAAATTACTTTTTTTTCTTTCAGCCATATCTAGCCCAGCTTCGAGTATTTTCTTTTTCATCATTTTCTCAACCTTATAGGTAAGTAATTTTTAACAAATTCTAGGTTACTTTCCTTATAACACGTGGTTCAGGAATCAAACCCACGATATGTGACGTAAGCTATGCTCAAGTAAATAACGTAGCATCAGAAATGAATAAATAAGTCAAACATAATGAAACAGTGAAATTAACATTATTATCTCCGCGTATTTTTATCGTATAAAAAAGATTTTTAGAACTGGCAACTCTTTCAAAAGTTAAATAACAGTTACTGGAAACTGAATTTAAAAACACGGCGGTAATAAAGTTTTAGTGAGAATTTTCCATGAAAAGAATATTTTCGCAGCTTCGTTATTTGTTATCGAACATAAACCGAACTAAAGTCCTTACGTCCGTAAGATGTGTCATCGTGATGGCCAATGAAAAAGTTTTAACGGTCCAATATGATTTAGATAAAGTGTCGAATTTCGCTCTTCTTGGACGCCAGTAGAAATCAATTTTTTTTTATGGGAAGTTTCTATTAGTGATATAAGTTGTTTGTGATGATTATATTATGTTTAATTTGTCAATTAAGTTATATATTATCAATGAATCATAAACTTTTTAGTTATAATCCATTAAAATCACTTTATGGTGCATCAATAAGTTAAATATCATGATAAATGATTTAGATAAAGTGTCGAATTCTTGGAAGCCAATAGAAATATTTTTTTTTATGGGAAGGTTCTATTTGCGATCGAAGTTGTTTTTGATGTGTAATTTGCTTATTGTTAAGTAATATATTATCAATGAATGAACGGTGAAGGAAAACATCGCGAGGAAACCTGCATGCCTGAGAGTTCTCCATAATGTTCCCAAAGGCGTGTGAAGTTTGCCAATCCGCACATAGCCAGCGTGGTGGACTATGGCCAAACCCTTCTCATATTGAGAGGATACCCGTGCTCTGTAGTGAGCCGGCAATGGGTTGATCATGAAGCACAAGGAAAACTTTTAACGTAAAAGATTTTCCTTAGACACAACCAGAGATCAATTAGTTATTTCAATCAATCAATCAGTCTATAGACGCCCACTGCTGGACATAGGCCTTTTCGAGAGCGCGCCACCACACACGGTCCTCCGCCTTCCTTATCCACCCGCCACCAGCGATCCTCTTAAATTTCCAATTAGTTATTTATACCGGTGTTATATAAAGAGCTTGTCTTACAGATAAGTATTTTCATAATCCCAAGACGTTATTATCAAAGTTCGTGCGTGAGCTCCGTGACTTCACAATCGAGCACAGTATTAGTATCGCTTTAATATAACAGGATCAAAGACTTGGGTACACTTAATAGCGTTGCCTTGTTTGTGAATGAATAATTTTGTGTGCTTATATTTATTAAATCGTCAAACTTGCTGATTAATTTAATTTGTAGTAGATCTTTGGTGTCGCACTTCAATATGTGCTTTATTAATAGTTTAGGCATTTATTCCCATACCACTACAACCCCCTTACCCCTCTTTACCCCTGATGGTAAGGGATGATGCAGTCTATAATGGAAGCTGGCTAACCTGCTACGGTTATGGCAGTTTAGTAAAATAGCCTGTTTCTATGCGTCGTAAAATAATTCTAAATCACTTGTCGAAACGTCTGTGTCGGTAGGGTGGTAACTAGCCACGGTCAAAACACACTAGACGCGGATTAAGGGTCAACGATCTATGAGAGTTAAGCGAACCTTTTGGTAGATAAAATGAATAAAACACAGCATTTTTAAGCATTACGAGTATTATTAATTTCGTCCGAGACGTATACAACGGGTTCCAAGGGCAAACAGGAAAACCGTGGTGGTTTTTAGTCCGGGTATACTACGGGGGCGGGAGTCCCACATAACCTCGTCCTGCCCAAGATACGGATCTTGTCATAAAACTTTTCCATAACATTCCATTGACATAATAAGGGATTATTACTAACAACAAAAATAATCACTCCATTTTTGTTTATCTATGGATCATAATAGTCTGATCCTAAACTCGCGTCAGAGCAAGCATCATGGAAACGCGGCCTTAGACTTTTTTTATCCACTACAAGTTAGCCCTTGACGGCAATATCACCTGATGGTAAGTGATGGTGCAGTCTAAGATGGAAGTGGGCTAGCCTGTTAGGGGTATGGTAAACTCATGCTCCTAATCGGTATCTACGCGACATCGTGCCGGAACGCTAAAACGACACGTCTTTGTCGGTAGACTTAGACTTTTACAACTAAATGCAGATGGTAACAGTATTGAACGGCGGTAAATTAGTACCGTCATATATAAGCTAAGCAGGATCGAAGTTCCACCCAGAGAACTGGCTGTGGTGTGCAGAGCGGGCGAATTTGGACTTTGAAAGCAACCATGTAAGTTCCATATTTCTGCGAGCTCTCTTTGTATATACTTGAAAATTACTCGACAATCGCAATCCTACAATGAGGGTACAGAATAACGTAACCTTAGTATTTTTGTAAAGCAACAATAGCGGCAATACCACTTAAGCTTAATGAACAACTCCATTAATTTGATCCCCTGACGTCACGAACTGGGGCCCCTCTCCCTACAACTCTGTAAACGATTAGCGCAAGAATCGCTAATAAGATTAAATTTGTTCATTTTTACTGTCTCTTCCGATGTCCCTCGAATTAGAGATAGCGGACTTCTAACAAGGGGTCACTTGGATATAGATGGTATTTCTGTAATTAAATTTTGCATCGCGACGATTTGCCTTTTTAGTTTATTCGTACTATTTTATTTACATGCTTTATAAATAATATGCTATATAATAAACCTTTAAAACAGTTTTCAAACTGCTGATATTATGAAAACGTAAGCTTGTAAAAAAGTCCTACTATCGTGTAAAGGATTATGTAAATGATAAACAAGCATGGGTATAAAATATTGCTCTAATAAGATACCTCTTAATATAATTTTAAGTGGCATGTGCGATGGTGATAGCAAAAAGAAAATTTACCTGGCTTAGTTTGTTGTGGGCTTCATCTTATACCGGCGTGCGTTTGGAACCCTCATAGCTTTAGTTTTAAGTTTACGAATGTAGTTATCACAATTAAATTCCTACTATGTAAATTATTGACGCGTCAAAAGTGCCTTTTAACCATTTGAATAAAGATTATTTGAATTTAGAACAATTAATATGGTCACTGCACCACATTCCTCGCAGTCACTGCTTAAAGTGTCGAGTTGATAAATATATCCTAGAAGACATCTAGGTTTCCCTGTATATTCATATCTGAATAGCAATACAAAGTAAATAATAGTGAGATACCACTAGCTTTAGAATCTCTAAAACTTAATACTTACGCTGGTGTAGATGGAAATCTACTACTCTGATAGAAGAGCAATATTTCCATCTATACAAGCTTATTTAGTTCACTTGAACAAAATAATGCTATAGTGTGTTTGTACAAGTGAACTACAAAACTGTCTATGCTAGCAAAATACAAATCACAGTAGACCAAAATAACCTGACCTTTATCAATCTTTAACTAGAGCTATTTACATGAATACAAAGTATTTCGGAAACATTGCGAAGGCCAAGATAGATTGGTCATTATCCAGACGAATTGAGGAAATTTACATAGGTAATCCACTAATGCTGAGATTGAATTGAATGTAGCTTTTACTCTTGGCTTAGCATTTTTGTTTCGGACATGTTTAAAATCCCTGTTTTATTTTTCCAGGGATTAAACTTCCAATACATTTAATAACTATCTCTAGGATTGTACTACTATGCACAATTAACGTGTTAATAGGTTATTATTTATTTTTAAGTCCCGCGAGAAGGGTACCTTAGGTCTATTTCGGGTTAAAAAGTTAGAAGAAACCTTTCTCTATGCCTGTTAAGATCAGCGAAGTGGTTGAGCCAATTATAGCTGAAAAACAAAAACACTTGAATTTATAACGTTGTTTTGTCTTTGACTGTCGTGGTGGCTGTTGCAGCGGTGATCAGTGACGCAATCGGTTGGATTCTTCAAGGGTTCGTCGGTAAAACGTTCTTGCAAAGAAAAACTTAGCTACGCAAACTATCCTGAAGATCATCGTCATACTACGCAGAGCAGAACCGAGTGAATACTACACGTCGAAGAACAGCTTCTTGATGAGCAAGCACTTCTTAGTAGCAAGATTCTACAAGCACGGGTAATATAAAAGGCACCTAGTTATCGGTAGGACATTTTCTTCTTCCTTAACAATTATTAATGTTCAATCCACATCATTACCATATAACTTGCAAGCAGCAGCGAACTTTCTTAGTATCAGCTATTGCGATTATTCGGCACCTTATATACAATTTAGAAGAATTATTGGCTGACTTCAATCATAAATTGTACATTTGCGAAGTAGAACATAGGTCTAATAATAATCCAGAAGTTTAATTATATAATTGTGTAATTGATTGTGTGATAAACAAGTTTTAATACGGGTAATAAACCTGATAAAGGGGGAAAAGTTTTAGAAAAACCCTTCTTAAAATGTCAAAACATATTGAACCAATCCCCAGTGAAATGGTTAAAATTATACCATATTATGATGGGAATTCTAGACAAACTTATTTATTTATAAAAAAATGTGATTACATTATTAATATGTTCAAAGGCAAAAGGTAACAAGAGGAATATAATTCCCAAGTTATTACAAGTAGGTTAACAGGAGAGGCAGCCTGTTTAATAGGTGAAAGGGAAGATATTAAAAATTAAGAGGATTTAAAAAAATTAATTAAGCAGCATTTTGGCAACCCGCTAAGCGAAGATTGTTTGGCACTTAAATTAGAAAATGCGACAAAAGGGCATAATTAAAGTAATTTTCAATTTTGAAATAGGCTTCAAAAGTTGAAAGGTAATTTATTTAGTAAAATGAATCAAAGTACAGAAACGGAGACCGAACAAAAAAGTAAAATGGGAACCTATAGCAAAACGGCATTAAATGTATTTTTATGTAATTTAGACGAAAATATGGCCAGATCAGTAAGACTTCAACGTCCTTACACATTAGAAAAGGCATTGGAACTAGTACTGGAGGAAGAAAATTTCCAACAGCAATACCGGGCAAAACATAAACCGAGTAATTACAACCCAAGGAAACCTCATCCTAGTAATCATTTTAACCATCCTAATAATCGATTTCATCGTACTAATAATCAATGTGATAATCCCAATAATCAAGTAAGTCGTCCTGATAATAAACAATTTAATCGTCCGAATAACCAATTTCATCAACCAAATCATTCTAATTACGTACAACTAAATCCACCTCAGCCCATTTATAATAAATATCACGTCAAACGTCTCATACAAGAGTGCCTAGTGCGATCGTAAAATACCACTAAGGTTACGCGCACACAATTATTCATAATGTTAATGAGCAGAACTTCACGCTCACTGTTACGTCACCATTTAGAGTAACGTAGATATGAGCCGGAGGAAATACAATGTTGCACGGTGAATCATTTGCGGTCTAAAGAAAATTTAAATCATGTGTTAACAATTTAAATTAGGCTCCGCTGCTTGCGCGTTTCGGTTGTGATAAAAAGGATTAGGTGTTAGATAATTAGGTTGAGGTTTAGGCAAGGCAATGTTAGATTTCCTAGCGTCTTGTGGGAGACGTTTGACGTGATATTTATTATTAATGGGCTAAGGTAGATTTGGTTGTACGTAATTAGAACGATTTGGTTGATCAAATTGGTTATTCGGACGATTAAATTGTTTATTATTAGGACGACTTAATTGATTATTGGGATTATTACATTAATTATTAGTACGATGAAATTGATTATTAAGATGGTTAAAATGATTACTAGGATGAGGTTTCCTTGGGTTGTAATTACTCGGTTTATGTTTTGCCCGGTATTGATGTTGGAAATTTTCTTCCTTCAGTACTAGTTCCAATGCCTTTTCTAATGTGTAAGGACGTTGAAGTCTTACTGATCTGGCCATATTTTCGTCTAAATTACATAAAAATACATTTAATGCCGTTTTGCTATAGGTTCCCATTTTACTTTTTTGTTCGGTCTCCGTTTCTGTACTTTGATTCATTTTACTAAATAAATTACCTTTCAAGTTTTGAAGCCTATTTCAAAATTGAAAATTACTTTAATTATGCCCTTTTGTCGCATTTTCTAATTTAAGTGCCAAACAATCTTCGCTTAGCGGGTTGCCAAAATGCTGCTTAATTAATTTTTTTAAATCCTCTTAAATTTTAATATCTTCCCTTTCACCTATTAAACAGGCTGCCTCTCCTGTTAACCTACTTGTAATAACTTGGGAATTATATTCCTCTTGTTACCTTTTGCCTTTGAACATATTAATAATGTAATCACATTTTTTTATAAATAAATAAGTTTGTCTAGAATTCCCATCATAATATGGTATAGTTTTAACCATTTCACTGGGGATTGGTTCAATATGTTTTGAAATTTTTAGAAGGGTTTTTCTAAAACTTTTCCCCTTTTATTAGGTTTATTATCCGTATTAAAACTTGTTTATCACACAATCAATTACACAATTATATAATTAAACTTCTGGATTATTATTAGACCTACGCTCTACTTCGCAAATGTATAATTTATGATTGAAGTCAGCCAATAATTCTTCTCAATTGTATATAAGGTGCCGAATAATCGCAATAGCTGATACTAAGAAAGTTCGCTGCTGCTTGCAAGTTATATGGTAATGATGTGGATTGAACATTAATAATTGTTAAGGAAGGAGAAAATCTCCTACCGATAACTAGGTGCCTTTTATATCACCCGTGCTTGTAGAATCTTGCTACTAAGAGGTGCTTGATTATCAAGAAGCTGTTCTTCGAGGAGTAGTATTCACTCGGCTCTGCTCTGCGTAGTATGACGATGATCTTCAGGATAGCTTGCGTAGCTGATTTCTTCTTTGCAGGAACGTTTTACCGACGAGCCTTTGAAGAATCCTACCGACTGCGTCAGTTTTGTCTTTGACTGTCGTCGTGACTGTTGCAGCGGTGATTTGAAATGAATACTCAAGAATTATTTAGAGTTAATTATAAGAAAAGGTAACTTGACTTATCGATTGGTCGGTGAGCCTAGGAATGATCTTACTGGAACACTGTTCAGTTTATATATTGATGAAGAGCTAGGGAGGGGAAATCTGGTATCGCAATGATTTCACTCGAAGTCGTAAAATCTATGATTTGTACTGGACCGTGAAATCATCGGTGGTCATAAAACAAAGCCATAAATTATTTTCTGATAACATAAGGCGTAACTAATCCGATATCTTTATGAGCGTGAAATCGGTAGACACTGACAAGTGTTTTTGCATATCATCTAATTACGTCACTACGTATTATAAGGTTTGTTATGATTTACGAAACCTCGTTGGTCTAGTAGAAAGCATGTTTTACTACGGATACCGAGGTCCAGGGATAGGTTATGGAAAAAGTAGGTGTTATGTTTTCTGGCCAGAAAATGGCGTAATGAGAACACCTCATAAATTTCAAAGTAAATAAAAAAGTTAGTAAATAGATCACTTGCAGTGATAAGGCCGCCCTTACACCGTTTTTATGTTTATTCAATTATGTGTGTAAAAGTTTTTTTTTTAATATTATTTATTTTTGGCAGGCTTACTTTAAAAGCATTATTTACTGTAACCGGTTTGGAAAGTAACCAATTAAAATTCAAACTTCCAACATAGTTGTTATACAATTTAACAATTTATCTTAAGTGAGATGAGAGAAGTTGAAGCTGCCTCCTTTGAAGAAGCCTTTTTAAAATTATGTATCATAAGTTTACATTTACGTGAGGCTCCATGGCTGCAATCCTTTGCCATCCATGCCATCCCGTTGGAAGCGACGCAGGCAAGACTGGTCAAGGTATGTGGGACTCGCGCGCGGCCAGACTGGCGACCACAATACCCTCTAAAACCCAGCGATGCTCCTGGTGTTCGCGTAGCCTGGTGGCTAGGTCATGGGAACACTCGGCAATGAGTCAGTCGGAACCCTGCACACGCTTGTTTTCCCCATCAATGAAGTAATTATATAACGTGTTTATTTTCACCTAACGTGTTTTTTTCCAACGCTGTTTCCCATCGGTCTGCAGTGCACCTTATGCGTATAGCAATAACAACCCAAACTCACACTTATAACTTAATGCAGTTGCATGTTTTTCTTCGAGCTTGATGCGTTTTTGAAAACTTTATATAAAAGAATCCACTGAATAAATGTTTAAATGTTTGTTTGCCACAGAATTGTGTGTTTGCGAGAACTTTATGATGCATACAAAGAAACTTTTGTACAAGTTCAAAACTTAAGTCGGGAATATAAAATTTATTGCCTGCTTTAAATTCGTTGTTATTTTCTGTCTTTTGCCGGTGTAAGGAATAATCTTCTCACTACTTTTTTCATGATAAGGAGACTCAAAGGATAATACACGTCGAAATCAACTTTTAGTTGGAAGTCTTGTTTCATTAAATAATGTATCTAGGAACGAGCTTGCAATTCAGTTTTTATTAATATTTGTAATTTTTATACACTGTATTTGAGTGAATTTGTTACCAAGAAATAAATTATTAGTATTATAATAATTTCATCGGATTCATAGTCGACCAATTCGACTTTTGACACTTCCAAATCACCAATCAAGTTGGCAACTTTGGAGCAACATAGAGACGTCGGTTAATTATTTTATCATCTTAATATTGAAAACTAGCTGACGCCCGCGACTTCGTCTGCGTTGAGTTAATTTGTTTGTTTGCCTTTCAATCACGAATCAATAGATTACTAACCCGTATTACTTGAAATAATTACTAAACTAAAACAATTGGTGGGAGAAGTGGGAGGCGCCCGAGACGTGATGGCACAGGCGATGGCATGCGCGTGAGCTGCGCGCGGTACTGGGCAGTACTTGGACATTGCAACATTACTTATTTTTCTAAAATAAAAGTAGCCTAAGTTACTCCTTATTATATCAGCTACCTGTCAATAAAAGTCCCGTAAAAATCGGTCCAGCCATTTCAGAGATTAGCCGGAACAAACAGACAGACAGACAAAAATTGTAAAAAATGTTATTTTGGTGTATGTACCGTATACATATTCATATGCATGTAGTAAAAAAAGGTTATTTCAATATTACAAACAGACACTCCAATTTTATTTATTTGTATAGATAATCTATTGAGTTATTTTAACGGATATGGTATCCGTTAAGATAACTCACTCTCACTCACTCTCATTATCCCAATACAAATTTCATCTCCTCGAAATTGGGGATGAAATTTATTTGGCTGGTATTCTACGATTATTCGTTATAATAGATTCTCGCACACGTCTGAGTGGATTTTCTTGAATTCAATTCTATTAATAATATTCTATGTACGTAATTAGTTGTAAAAAACATTCATACAATATACTTATTATAATATTAATTTTGCTAATGTTAACCGGTAGAATATTACTGTCAAATCTAATATTTTATAATATAACACAAGGTTACTCGGTGAACTACGAAACTGAACGATTCCCATAAAAAAATATCAGATAAAACATAATCGCTGGATGGCTGTTACTTTTATGGTTTTTAATTTTTTTCTGATATTGTGCCACATGAAACAAAACAAAAATACAGTTTGAACCGTTTCCGAGTTTTTGCGCGACACACAAGAGACGATTGATTTTCATGTAAACCTACCTACATAAGCTTTGCATTGAATTTTTTTTTGTAAACAACTGGACAGTAGATAAAATTGCTTTAAATGAAAAATGTTTTTAACTGAAGAAAAACGAAAATGTTGACGACAGTGATGTAAATAAAAGTTTGTTTCTGAACATGCCGGCTCAAAAGGGAACCTCGCGAATAGAACAAGTTTGTTTACACTTTTGTTTAAAAAAAAGCATAACCAAAGTGAAATTTGCAAAAACGTCAATGTATGTTGCTGGTGATGAAATTGATAATTTTAATTTCATATCTGTGCCTCGCTGTGTTATTCGTGCTTCTTCGCGGGGTACGCAATGTTGACGAAAATCAAACCACTTGTTTGGAGAATTTCGCATTCGTCACTTATTTTTAACAAAAAATAGTGTTAAAAAAGTCGAAATCTGACTCTGATATCTCTCGTAAGGTGAAGGTTAGCAGTAGGTAGTAGTAGAAGGTAACCAAAAATAAAATAAATCGGTGTATTCTACCGTGTAGAAACACACAACAGACCAGACCATCCCCTCCGGAGGCGACGCAGGTAAGACTGTGACCGCTTCCGACGGGGTATGAGGGACTTCCACACTCAGAGACACAGACATCAGAATACCCATTAAAACCCAGCAATGTTCCTTCGGGTCGCCTGGTGGCTGGGCCACGGGAACACTCGTGCAATCGACCGCGGCCCAGCCACCAGCCACCAGCGGCCAAGCCAGACACAATGGCTAGTGCCTCATTAACCAACACAAAAAATAATCTAATGCTAATAATCTTAACCCACCCATCTTTAAGTTGCTTGAACTTCTTTTTTTCTTTATTTTTTATCTTTTCTGTATTACAAAGAATATAACAGGTGCTAGCACTAAGAACGTTGATAGATCAAAGAGAAAGACCTAGGATTAAATACGTATCCGTAGAAGAAATTAAATCGCAGACACAGCTGATCGAGTAGCGTAGCAAATAAGCAAACAAACCGTATGGAAATTAGGGTCCTAAGTTGTTGACATATCGATCTACAAGGTTGGCCAACAACAAGCGAGTCTCTGGATACATTCGGTTTAAGGCCATGGAGTCTTGAAGAGAGAAAAAAGACCAGCCGCATTTGTCGTCTATCGATCGAAATGATGATCGAAATGAGAAAACAAGCACGTTTTTGTCTTATATCCATATAGGAATAAGCTACGTCAAAAGTCAGTTAACAATTGTGCATTTGAGTCCGCTTTACTTTGTTGGTGCAATCTTTGTAACTAAACAGAAACAACGCTGACGAAGCGTGCTTGATAAATTGCCGAATAGCCGATATAGGTAAAGCCGATATAGCGAAATTCAAACCGAGTTTGTGTAACGAAAAGTTATGTATATTTTGTTACCGTTCAACTTTTATTAAGCTATGTAAACTAACAGACAAGAAAAAGTATAAGCGAAAAATTTTCAACAGTCGTACAATATCGTTATTTCTTCGCGACATTTAAAATACTTTGCAAATACGTGTGTAGCTAATATAAAGCCTTATTAACTAGCACAGAATAAGCACGTTTGTTGAGGTTATTTAAACAACGGTATACTCTAATTTCCTTAGGGGTAGCTACGTGAAAAAGTAAAGCTGTCTTCATTGTTCGTGATAATTAGTATATCAAGTTTGTAGGACACTTTATTGCTGTTTATACGGTCTTAATAGCGTTTGTATTCGCAGAATGTATTTTTATGTGTATCACTTCTTTAGAAGCTTTTATTTTATACACTAAAAATAAGCCCTTGACGCCTATTTCACCTGGTGGTAAGTGATGATGCAGTCTAGGATGATAGCGGGCTAACCAGTTAAGGATATGGTACACCCACACTCCTAATTGGTTTCTACGCGACATCGTGCCGGAACGCCAAATCGCTTGGCGATACATCTTTGTCGGTAGGGTAGGGTAACTAGCCACGACCGAAGCCTCCCATCATCAGACTCGATCCGGGAATCCAACCCAGGACCTATAAAGTTGGCACTGCTCTACGGAGGTCGCTTTTTTTTCATTAAGCTAACGAAGTTTTGTATCGGTGCACGGTTTACTTTTTAATCTTTATAATAACACAAAATAACGCTGACGAGTTGAAGCTCGATAAATCGCAGATTAACCGAAATAGGTAAAATGCAGATACGTGAAATTCAAATCGAGTTTATATAATGATACTTTATTCATGTTTTGTTACTTCACTTATCAACTTCTAGAAACTAACTGAGTCCCGCGGTTTCACCCGCGTAGTCCTCGGATCTAAGGGAATACATAGATAAAATATAGCCTATGTTACTCACTGATAATGTGGCTTGCGATTAGTGAAAGTATTTTAATCGGCTTAGTGTTATAGGCGTGAAAGCGCAAAAAATCAACAAACTCATATTCGCCATAACCATAATATTAGGATATGTCTGGTCTGGTGGGAGGCTTCGGCCGTGGCTAGTTACCACCCTACCGACAAAGACGTGTCGCCAAGCTATTTAGCGTTTCAGCACGATGTCGTGTAGAAACCAATTAAGAGTATGGGGTTGACATACCCCTAACAGGTTAGCCCGCTACCATCTTAGACTGCATTATCACTTACCATCAGGTGAGATTGCCGTCAAGGGCTACTTGTATTGGATAAAAAAAAGCATCTTTTGCTAACAGCCTATTTCTTGTTATGTACCTACTGGAAATCGTTACGTGAAATGAGAATAATTTTTCTAGAAGTCATAAGTAAAGGTGAAATCCTAAACAAAGTCTAGTAATTTACAGGTACTAGCTTGAAAGGGTCTATTTAATCACTTTGGATAGAAAATTGAAAGTTAACGAGCCTTTCCCAGCGAGCGTTTGCTAACCATCTCTCGTTACACACCGGAACTGTCGGCATTATGGGGAAATTGCTTCAAGAACGTGAAAACTATAGTTTTCTTTGTCCTACTTTTGCTCCTTTTATTTAAGTGCCGTGTATTCACGGGATCTGTATACGTATAATATAAGGTATAGTAGAACCGGAGTGAATAATCGCGAAATTTTTTTGAAGTGAAACTTCTTTATCGGCGTTGGAAAAAAATTTACCGTCACATTTTTCGGTTACGCGTCACATTTTTCCGTTACGCGCCATCTTTTTCTTGCCCCTACCACGGTTGGTTCAGACGAAAAAAATACCGATGATTTTAAGTGGAGATTTTAATGTCAATTTTGCATCGGAAAAATCTTTGAAGCTAGTTGAATTTCTGAAAGATAAATTGAATTTATCCATGAAAAACAGTCCTCAAACGTCAACAACAAGATCTGGCACTACAATTGATGGAGTTTTTACTCGGTCACTAAATTTCGTGGAATGTAAACTATATATTTCATATTTCAGTTACCATAAGCCATTAATTACAAAAATGAAAATGAAATGGGATGAAAATAAGGCCATAAAGAAGTTTCACTTCTTACGTGTGTATACTAGTACACGCACACATTTTTATTTTGTATTTGTTTCAGAAGTTTCAGATTTAATCGACTACAAATAATTAAGTATGTATAACTGTTTAAATAGGTTGTGTAAGCAACTATAAGCTTGCTTTGTTATTATGTGAATTCTCATCCGAATATTTTCATGTCGCGAAGGCGTAAAATTAAAATGTTCAATTTTATTAAATCTGATACGGAATATTTGGACTGAGCCTAATTGGTTATGGGATAAATAAACCAATTAAATTATTCCGGCGCGTGCCCCGTCTAATGGCGTCAGATATCGACGTTTTAAACGCCAGTTATTCGCCCCACGCTTCCTCTTACCCCTATTTTATATTGCGTAAACTTTAACTGTATACTTAAATAATTTTAGGGGACTATTTATGTTTTGCTAGGGTAACACCTGAGGCTACGTAGCTTTTTGACAGTTCAACCTAACGTAACAGAGAGATTTATATGTCTATCCATACACTTTATATTATCTTGTGTCAATATACTGAAAGGTTTATATACTGAAATAAAATAATAAAGCAGACCAAATTCGTAATCTATATTTATATAATAAAAAGAAAGATTTGTTGTGTTAATTTATTTGTTTTTTTTTCTTCAATTCAAGAAACTATTAAAACGATAAAAATAATTATTCCATCAGTGGAATATAGCTATTTTATCTCTAAGTTACTAAGATGGCTAGGATAGGCTACATTTTATTTAGTACACAGTAATTATGTTTAATTAGGTACGCGTGCGCTGACTAGATGGTCGACATACATACGTAAATGCTATGTACCTACTACAAAAATGAGTAACACTTTAGAAAATCTACGAAGTCATATGCATATATCTTTAGGATATGAATAAGCCACAATAACACATTTTTTATGGCTTAATTATATTTAAAAAATTAAATGAATAGTTTTCATTCGTCGACCTTTCTTTTAAGGGTTACGAATCAGTAAACACACGTGGAAATGTAATTTTACTATCAAGATAATGTTATATAATATATAAACTGGCGTAGCGTTTGGAACCCTCATAGCTTTAGTTTTAAGTTTACGAATGTAGTTATCACCAACAAATCACTACTATGTAAATTATTGACGCATCAAAAGTGCCTTTTAAAGGACTATTTGAATAAAGATTACTTGAATTTGAACTTTGCGCTTTACAGCATTTTATTTAGACGTTATAGTATAAGATATAATGAGATACTTGAAATTTAAATACCTACGGGGAGTTAAGGTTCGCGGGTCTTACTATGCTGAATGACATCATTTTACGTGAAAACCACAGAGTATAGTACAATTAGTACGTAGTATATTCAAATTTATTTCTGCATAATATTTTTTTATAAAGCTTGATAACAGTTTATATTCAAAGGTATTATATTAAACATTTAGAATACCATGTTATATGGATATACAATTATAATATATTTAAATTCAATTAGATTAATTGAAACGATACGTAGCATGCTTGACTAAAACTACCAAGTTAGGCTTGAACTATAACGATATAATATGAGGGGGATTAGAATGATCAACCCATTGCTGGCTCACTACAGAGCACGGGTCTCTTCTCAATATGAGAAGGGTTTGGCCATAGTCCACTACTCTGGCCATGTGCGGATTCCCAGACTCCACACACCTTTGAGAACATTATAAACTCTCAGGCGTGCAGATTTCCTCACGATGTTTTCCTTCACCGTTGAAGCGAGTGATATTTTAATTGCTTAAACCATAACTTTGAAAAGTTAGAGGTGCGTGCCTAGATTCGAACCCCCGACCTCTGATTAGGAGGCGGACGCCCTAACCACTAGGCCATCACCGCTTCCACCGCTTCCAGGGTGATTATATTTAGAAACAATAATAATGACCCATAGTTCAATATCGAAGATTCTAACGTAATTAGTGCATAACGTCCCATTGCCACCGAGAGCACGTTACAATTTTTAAAGCCCGCAAAACCGTATTGAACCAGTATGAACCCTCCACGCTGGTCCAATGAGGTTTTAAGCTCCCTCTCTGCTATAAGAGAGCAGCCTGTGCCAAATAGTATTACAAGTTAGTTTGCCCAAACAGTTTGCACACTTTGCTAAACCGGCACAAAGCGAGCCAAAAGATAGCGTCGGCTACTTTAAAGAATCGGCACATGTTGTACACCCGTAGTGTATATTAGTGCGTCGCATTTTACTTACAAATAAACTTTTATCAAGTGACATAAAGTTATTCGGAGAATTCAGATGTATTTTTTATGTTAAAGTCTTGTACAAAAATGAGATTCTAAATGATTTAATAATGATGTACCTATATTCACATAGTTAACCAAAATAACCTGAGGATGTTCTGCAAATTAATTGAATATACTTCACGTAACCAGCTTCGATGTTTCAATCCGACACCCCAACCCTCTTGTAGTTGCGGCTTCTTTTTACTCTCCTGACCTAAGCGCTCCTCTCCGAAAGAGGAGACCTAAACATATCCTTCATGACCCTGACGATCAGATGACTACTGACAACACACTCGTACCACCTACCACACAATCATACGCTACACACCGTCTTCGCCGGCGAAGACGAGGTCCCCGCTATCTTACGTCATCCGGACGTGGGCTCCATCCACGGCCTCGGAGACGTACGGACCACTCACCGTGCGACCCCCCCGTTATCCCAAACGTCGCCTAAGCCGAGGTTCGGCTTCAAAGGAGGCGCCCTTAGGCAGTCGTTCCCTTAGTTTCTTCGAGCCCTAGGGCTCAAAATTTCTTCTGGCAGAGCTTCTTTCCAAAGCTCGCCAAACAGCCCGGTTACGCTGTAGCAACCAATATGGTTTGTACAGCTAATAGACAGTCCGAAAAAAAAAAGAAAAAAAAACAGCTTCGATGTGATGTGATCGATGATTTTTCATTTGAATATTTACTACTATTCCATTTCAATATGGCGCAAAATAAAAAATAATCGAGTTTAATAAATCTAATACGAAGGTAGTACCTACTCAACGTAATTGGTTACGGGGGAAATAAATCAATTAAATTAATTCACCGCTCGCCTTGTCTGATGAAAATCAGATATCGATGTTTTAACCGCCAATTATTTTGACCTCCTTTTTCTACCGGTACTTTATTAAATAAGCCTTTCTGTAATAGCTTGTTTTTGTAATTGTACAATTTGGCTTCTATTAGCTTGGAACGCCTGCTTTTTTAACCTTCGCGTCACTATACTGGTAAGTATAGTGACGCGAAGGTATAGTAGGTATATGTGTTTTAATGTAGGAGGACATTCAAGGCTGGATATATTTTTATTTGGACCATGCATCTAGCTGTTACCTGCGCAGCGACCGCCATCCTTTGACCCAGGGTATCTACTGACGCTTCGTGAATGTTTTTCACCATTTCAGTCATTCTCAAATTTATACCTTCATCACCATTATATCACAGAACAACGAGACGCTGTCACCGGTGGCACCCTCTGGTTAAAATGAAGACAACTTATAGGCAATCGCGCTCCAATTTTGACTTGATTCCTGTTGGTTGAAGCAGCAACTGTGGTCAATTGGATGGTCGTAATATCTGAGTAAAAACTCCGTAGTGACCTTGAATCAGTTAATAATTAAATTTCATTGGTCACGCAAAGAGCATAGAGATATATTCCACTCGTTGTCTTAATTTTGCGATAATTGATTCTGTGCGTTTTTATGACTCATTTAGCCAGCGATAATATTGTGTACCATGACAAATTGCGCATCTCATTGGCTGATCAGCTTATCTTAACGCAAAGTCAACGAGGTTTCTTATTATCTACCTTGTACCTTTTACTTTTTACGTTTTCGCTCCGTAATCCGAATTTCAATAACGTGACGCGTTAACAAGCCTCGCTTCAAAAAACCTTCGTAAATTAAATCCTCTAATCCCTAATGAAAATGAAGGCAGTGTTAAGTGAAGCTCAAAATCGTGAACATGTCATGAGGCGAATGCGGGAGAGTCGTTTATCAAGGACTGTCGAGTAGCGCCGTGTAATTAAACGTTTCGTACCTACAACACACAGTCGTATAATTTCACATACATTATTGTTCAATTATATAAGAGGCTTAAGTAAAACCGTTTGTGGTTTCCAACTAAGTTAAAAGTTCTAAGAATGTTTATTCTTAAACTGAAAAGAAAACCATCTGTGGTTTCCATATAAGTTAAAACTTCTAAGCAAGTTTATTTTTAAATTAAAAAAGAGTACAGAAGCATATTAAATATTTAATCAATATATTATTTTTATATTTTTAATCAATCTTTATCTCTATAAGGCTATATATAATAAGGATCAGTTACGTGCTACTCAATTTTCATTATTCAAAAATCCCCCTCCTAGCTTTAGTTTTAAGTTGGCGAATGTAGTTATCACCATCACCAATATTGTGTTATATATGAATTGATTTTGAATCTATTAGTTTAAGTTACAAATTAAACGTGGAATTAAACTATTTAAGTTATTGTGGTGTTATTTTAACGAAATTCAATAAACATTTATGTCATAAAAATATTTCAATTAGCCCAATGTGGAATATATCATGTAATTGTAGAAATTCTGCGCTTAAATGTTTTATTTGTTATTTCTTTCAAGTCTATAAAAATTTGGACATAAAATAGCTAGACATACCACGTTGTACAACTTACATGTTGTAGTGTTACATGTGCATGTTAGATTAAGAATCACTATTGTGTTTTCGAAGACGTGATAGCCTAGTGGTTAGTACGCCAGAGGGCGGGGGTTCGATCCCGGGCACGCACCTCAAACTTTTCGGAGTTATGTGCGTTTTTAAGCAATTAAAATATCACTTGCTTCAACGATGAAGGAAAACATCATGATGAAACCTGCATGCCTGAGAGTCCTCCATAATGTTCTCAAAGGCGTGTGAAGTCTGCCAATCTGCACATGGCCAGTGTGGTGGACTGTGGCCAAACTCTGCTCATATTGGGTCTCCTACCTGTGCTCTGTAGTGAGCCGGCATTGGGTTTATCATGATGATCATTGTGTTTTCTGTTGCGAGTTCTGAGCATCTCGGAAGGAAATTAGCGTTCCCTTACCGTGGTTCCTAGTGTACGGTATATCATCAATCCCGGTTATTATCATACGTAATATTAATATTCAAAGCCAGTAAAGTTTATAGTAGATATTGAATCTGCTCTAAACTATGAAGATATTAATTTATATCATGTAATAGTGGAAGTAGTTGGTGTTATTAGCTTTCATTTTTACCTGTACGTATGTTGTACAAATGCCAAGCAACATGTTTTAGGCCAGCGAATGCAAATGAGAGGAACGTCGCGAGATCTGTCGCTCAATCCGAATAACTGCCTCTCTCTCCCTAATAGATGTCCCGTTTACCAATCATGTGATGAGTTAATAAGCTAATTTGGTTAATTAAGCATTTGGCCATCAATACGTTTGCGTTTTTTTCTTTTTCTATACACTACAAATTAGTCATTGATGGCATCTCGCCTGATGGTAAGTGATGATGCGGTCTGAGATGGTTGCGGCCTAGCCTGTAAAGGGTATGGTAAACACATACTTTAATGGTTTCTACATGACATCGTGCCGGAACGCTTAATCGCTTGGCGAGACGTCTTTGTCGGTAGAGTGGTAACAAGCCACTGCCGAAGCCTCCTACTGGACCAGACTCGAGCTGGGAATCGAACCCAGGACCTCCAACTTTATAATGATACAGCGTGCGCGTCCCACGGAGGTAATCAAAAAGATTTTATCGGTAGTTTAAAAAACACGTGGTATGTGGACTTTTCCTAGGAATATGGTGGAGTATTCCAGAATTCGAACCCTTCCGGGTCTTTTATTCAAGATCATATTATTTCAAATTATATACCATTTCAGTATCCAGGACGCAAACTAATCCGTTAAGTATCAAGTGAGAGAGTAAAAACATAAAGAACTACAGAATTCAGTGTTTCGTGTTGCGCAAAAGCAAATTCGAAATAAGATCTTTAATAAGAGACCTGGAAGGGTTCGAATTCTGGAGTACTCCAAGTATAATCCACGTGAGTCCATGGATAAGTTATAAAAAATTATATAATTAATATTGTCATAATTATTATTGTTATATTGAAACTATTTCAAGTCTAAATTGAAGAAGCAAGCTGCGCAGCCCTGCTTCTTTTGGATTTCGGTTGGAGCCTGAGGATAGATGGATTTAACTTAACTTTAAACTATCAAAACTGAAATAGTATAATTGAATTCCCGACCACAAATACCAGTGTGCAGGAAAGATTTTCATTGGCACCCGGTCTATCACATCTAACTGATGTTAGATTGTGGATTGTAGTCCACGTGCCTGATCACAAGGTCCTGATTTCGATCGCCGGAATTGTTAGGTATAGGGGTATTATTCCAACAAATTCCTATTTGCAGTCCAATGTTAGGAATTTAACGTTGTCCTTCCCACGTCTCAGAGGACAGGTGAAGCTGTCGGTTTCATTTATTATCACATAATCTGAAAGTAATCGGCAAAGGGCACAAAGAGTAGCGGAAAGGGTCGAATTTCTGTGTCTGTCCCTGCTGTGTGAGAGGCGACATGTGTTTAAGACATCAATAGGTTGAGGATGAAGATAAAATACCTAACTGATGATAGTCAGTTTCATTTTATACATACAAACATTTAAATTACACACACACATATATATATTATTTGTAGCATCATCATGATCAACTCATTGCCGGTTCACTACAGAGCACGGGTCTCCTTTCAATGTGAGAAGGGTTTGGCCATAGTCCACCACGCTGGCCACGTGCGGATTGGCAGACTTCACACGCCTTTGATAACATTATGGAGAACTCTCAGGCATGCATCCGAAAAGTTAGAGGTGCGTGCCCGAGATTGAACCCCCTACCTCTGATTGGGAGGCGGACGTCCTAACTACTACGCTATCAGAGCTTATTATTTGTTATCGTAGGTACTTATTATTATTGACTATATAGGGAATATGCATTTGTTTCTGTTTCTCCTTTTACATTGTAGACGACTATATTTATTTCTTGGAGCGTGATGATTATTGCAACGGGGTTTACACTTATGCAGATTTATCGTTTTCATGTGTTTAAGTTACCTTCTTGAAATATTATTCCTCATATCTTTTATGTTTATCTTAAACGCCCTTGGTGGAAAATAATGTAAGCCATTAAATGTGTTTATTTATTTAATAGGAAGCCAACGTTGTATACAATGTCTTACATTCAAAATAATTCTACTAATATTGGTAGGATTATTACAAACTTAGGATTATTACTTTTGACGACCTCCGTGGCGCAGTGCGTGCGCTGTCGCATTTTAAAGTTGGAGGTCCTGGGTTCGATTCCCGGCTCGAGTCTGGTCTGGTGGGAGGCTTCGGCCGTGGCTAGTTACCACCCTACCGACAAAGAAGTGTCGCCAAGCGATTTAGCATTCCGGCACGATGTCGCGTAGAAACCAACTAGGAGCGCGGGTTTACCATACTTCTAACAGGTTAGCCCGCTACCATCCTAGACAGCATCATCACTTACCACCAGGTGAGATAGCCGTCAAGGGCTGACTTGTAGTGTATAAAAAAAAAAAAAACTTTCCCGTTTATAATATTATAAACGTGAAAGTTTGTAAGTATGAATGGATGGATGGATGTTTGTTACTCTTTCACGTAAAAACTAGTAATATCCAAAAAGTAGTTTTAACGTGAAAGAGTACCAATGAAACTTTACAATAGTATAACTTATACATTAAAATAACACATAGACTATAATTTATAAAGATATCGTGCGATTTGTCCAAAATATGACGATAAGTGTCAAGTAAGTAGGAAAGCGGTGATAGCCTAGTGGTTAGGGCGTCAGCCTCCTAATCAGAGGTCGGCGGTTCGACTCCGGCCACGCACCTCTAACTTTTCGGAGTTTCGGAGAGAAAAAAAAATTAAATATCACTTGCTTCAACGGTGAAGGAAAACATCGTGAGGAAACCTGCACGCCTGAGAGTTCTCCATAATGTTCTCAAAGGCGTGTGAAGTCTGCCAATCCGCACATGGCCAGCGTGGTGGACTATGGCCAAACCCTTCTCATATTGAGAGGAGACCCGTGCTCTGTACTGAGCCAGTAATGGGTTGTTCATGATGAAGTAGGAAAAATAGGAACTCGAAATATTAATCCTACGCAGACGAAGTCGCGGGCACCAGCTAGTAACTTAATAATACCATTGCATACCCCACTTACAGGCTAACCCGCTGAGTTAGCCTGTAAGTGGGGTATGATACATGCTGATGTATCACTAGAATTTATGTACGTTTGTTCGTTTCTTTTGCATTGAATGATGTACAAAAATCTGCCTCAAGTGCCGTGACGTGACTTGCTGTCTCTATCACACGTTACGTGTCTCGCATGAGCCAGATTGAGTAATTTAAGAAGACATCGCGTCGAGGTAAATTCACGGAGTCATGCCTCTGGCATTTAATTTGTTTTTTTTTTTCATAGGTTTTTTCTTTTATTTCAAACAACGGAAATATCTGGCATCTTTTTTGTTGCTTAAAAGAACTTATTTCAGTTATTTCAGCCTAAAGGGACTCCTTTTAATAATATATTTTAGTTATTATGTTAAATATTTATTAATTTTTTTATGATTTTTAGTTTTAGGTTAATCTAAGTTTTATATGTATTTCTAACAACTAATTGTCTAATTAATCATTAAATAAATTTCTTTTTTCAGTTTTAAACGTAAAAATGAACTTTGTCTTGCTGTACATTATGTTGGAGACATTTTAAAAGACTTTGAAAGCAACTGTGTATTCCGTATTTTATGTAAATAATTGTTTAAAGTAAAATGTTTATTGACAGACGACCTACGAGCAGCAGCGCGCGATCTGTCATATTATAAAGTGGTTTCGGTTCAATTCCCGGCTCTAGTCCGGGCTTACTTAGGCGTAGTTCCCTGTATATCAAGAAAAGTATTTTTACTAATGTTATCAATGCATAGTGTATTTGTATCTTCTAATATACATAAAAGATATTTCATACCTATTACTCAAACTAGATACGAAATACGGTACAGATTTAAAACCAATGAATTAATTTATCTGATCAGAGACTTCGGCCGTGGCTAGTTACCACCCTACCGACAAAGACGTCGCAAAGTGGTTTAGCATTCCGGCACGATGTCGCGTAGAAACTCGCTAGGTGTATGGGCTTACCATATTCATAACAGGTTAGATCGTTACCAATTTAGACTGCATCATCACTTACACCAGGTGAGAATGCCGTCAAGGGCTAACTTGTTTCAACTTGTTTTGATTTCAATTCAGTTAAGTTCAAAGAATTGCGTAAAACAGAAATCGCACTTTTTTTTCTTTTTCGGACTGTCTATTAGCTGTACAAACCCTATTGGTTGCCACAGCGTAACCGGGCTGCGCACTATCGTACCATTTCACTAGGTCTCCACTGTAATATGCATAACGCGCCACCTGTTGGTATAATCTATGAAATACTGCACATACATTAAACACTTCCACCTGGGAGAAAGATCCTGCCTGTAAAAACACATACCTTTACGGTGCAAAACTTGAAATAAGTGCAAATTTATTAGCCGGAATATTTTAGCCGCATTGTTAAAGCTAAGTCTGGGGTGGCTAGATAACGGTATGATTCATTAGTGCGCCCGCCCCCGTTTCGGCCGGCAAAGCAAACATCCCCGCCCATGACTTATCTATGAACTGAATAGCAAATATCCGCAGCAACGTTGGTAAATACCATAGCTAAACAAATAAAAGTTAACCTTATCTTCTTGCCCTTATCCCACATTATGTAGGGTCGACACAACACGACATCTTCTTCCACTCATTTCTATGAGCCGTCACCTCACTAACCACACCTTTTACCCGCATATCCTCTTTTACACAATCCATCCATCTCTTCTTTGGTCTTCCTCTACCCTTTTGCGTACGTTACAACGTATATAACATTCTTTTGGTGCACATGTCTAAGAAAAGGTCCACAAAAACTTAGCCGGTTTTTTTGTTATTACCATCTCACACAGTCAATCGTGCACAGTATCTCGTACGTGCAATATGTCAACAGCAAAGAATTTAGCGAGAATTTATTTTCTTTGTGAGCTGATTCTTTGTTTTGTAATACAATTCATACAACTATAAATACACCAAAAAACCGAAGAGGTTTGGCCTCGGTGCTAGTCTGCAACAACATATCTATGTCGCTATCCAGGAAGCAAATTTATGTCTGTGCTAAATTTCATCAAAATCGGTGCACGCGTGCGGTTAGGGGACCAAACGTAACAAACAAAGAAGTAAACAAACATACGGGCTGACCGAGATAACTAATAAGCATGTATTTTCTTTGCATATGTCAACATGTTTTTAGAAAGTTAGACTTGCATATTATATACCCTGTATTAGAGTGGATGATTCAATATTAAACTGGTTTGCGGCATCAATCATTAAATAGTTCTTTATCGAAAACTACAACGTAAAATCCGTTGATGCAAGGAACTGATAGTTCCCATCTCTTGATCCTTTTTACACACGAACTGAAAGGGTTCGCCTCTTTGTGAATGATAGATGCTGAAGATTACTTTGTTGTGGTTAATGCGACCGTCTTTGACTTAAACAAGTTAGCCTGGGGCGAAGTGTCACGTTCTGCTAGATATCGGAAGACCGAAGGGATGGAGTTAGGGCGCGTTCATCCTTATGATATACTCGTAATAGCAAGTTTTTATTTGGCAATAATTAGCATTCGGCATCTCACGAACTTCGTCGTGAGATTCCGAATGCTAAGGATCTCACGATTGTCCATATGATCCGAATTATGATGTTTTTTTATGATATTAAAATAAATTAAAATATTTCATTTAACGTGATATTTGATAGGGGACTAATAAGTCAAACATAATTTTGAACTTCAAATTGGTTTTTGTAAAGTTGTTGGTTTACAGATTGTTTATAAGACATCGCAAGTTTCACTGCTTAATGAGATGCTGTGCAGATGAGACGCAAGATGCCTTGCCCGGCTGTGTGAGTAAATTAGGATTATGATTAATCAATTATTTTCGCGTGATTAACATTTTGCAGACATTCAAATTAAGGATAGAAAATTGGTTATTTAATAATGGTGAAACTTCGATATTATATCAAATATTTCAAAAAACTAACTGTATTAACACAATCTAAACGCGCCTTTACTTGGAAACTGCCGGATGTTACCGGGTATAGGACCTTTTAGTTTATAGGTTCCGAGCTAAAATTCTTAATCGATTTAAAACTTAAATTTTAGGGTAAACGTTACCTTGCCGTACCGTCTATCTTCTCTCACTTGTTGTTTATAACCCCTTCTTATCTTGGGATTGTGTACTTAGGATTGCTAATATCTACTGCATTTTTTATCCACTACAAGTTAGCTCTTGACGGCAATCTCACCTGATGGTAAGTGATGATGCAGTCGAGGATGGTAGTGGGCTAACCTGATATGGTTAACCCACACTCGCACCACGCACACGCGACCACCCACACTCTTAGTAGGCTTCTGCCTACTAGGAGTGTGGGTGGTCGCGTAGAAACGCGACATCGTGCCGGAATGCTAAATCGCTTGGCGACACGTCTTTGTCGGTAGGGTGGTAACTAGCCACACCCGAAGCCTCCCAACAGACCAGATTCGAGCCGGAAATCGAACCCAGGACCTCCAACTTTATAATGCGAGCACACATTTTTTACATCGTATTTGTATGAATTAGGACGAAATTGGCGTCTTAGCCGCAAGCTGCTCAGAATTACATTATCCCGGGATCGTCCATGCTGAGAATTTTGTTTCCCGAGTTAAAATCTCCCATGTGATCTCTGTGAAAAGGGTTGAATATTTCAGTATGGATTCGGACTTCCTTATTAAATATAAATAATAAAATAGGTGATCGAATTCTGCAAAAATTCATAGTTTTTATTAATTTTGATTATACTACTATACAGTCAGGTTAAAATATAAATGCCAGACAAGTTTTCACAGAATTCAACGCACAATTCAAATTATTGGATGAATTGTACTGGATTTCGGTATACAGGGAGCTAATACAACGTACAAAGGTCTGGTTCCCAGTCTGGCCGCCTGGGAGTCCTACATACCCCGTCGGAAGCGGTACAGTCTTGCCTGCATCGCCTGTGGAGGTGATGCGTAAAAGCATTTCCCCGCGTGAAAAAAAAAAGCTATAGGGGTTCCAAATGCGCCCTGAAGTGTGAATCCCACGCACCTACTCGGGAATTTTTGTTATCACCAACTCACATTGTCACTTAAGACTACGAGTATTTAGGAGCACCTAGTATAGCAATATAACAACATAAGTTTGTTGTTAGTCATCGTATTTTTTTTTATTCTACTACAAGTTATCCCTTAACTATTATATCACTTATATGTCTAAAGTGGTAGCGGTCTAAATGGTTAGGGCAGTTTAAACCCACACGCCATATTGGTTTCTACATGATGTCGTGGCGGAAGACTAAATCGTTTCCGTCGCTTACTAAAAACTGCTTAAACCTCCCACAAAAATCAGGCCCCAGGAAATTCTGCAATGATAAATACATTTTTGCCTCCCATTTCTAAGACCACATTCACACGTTCAAAACTGCGCCGGGAGGTCGTCATTCTATTCTATTAAGAGGGCAATGGCATTAGACAGTCAAACCTTTATAATCCGGAGGCGTTATCCGAGATCATTGGCAGAAGGCGAATGTTTTGTTGTCTGCAGTCTAGACGAATTGCACCCCATGATAATACAGGATGCCTAGAATCTAATGATCCACTCAACAATTGTATCTTACCGATAAATAAGTACATCGACCTTTCTGGCAATATTATTTATTAATGTACCTCGTTAGTCTAGTGATGAACACTGACTGGTTCACATCACAAGGATCTGGATCGGGCAAAAATTGTTGGTTTTTGTATTTTTTTGATCCAGAAATTTCAAGTACCAGACAGGAGTGTAGATTGAATGAATAAACTATACACATTTTTTTTTATTGGATCATTAAACTGGTCACAATCATAATAGAAAGGCAAAAACAGAAGAAAGAAGAATAAACATGAGATAGTGACCTTGTGGAAATGAATACAGCATGCATAATTAAAATTAACCTTACATCTAAATCTAAATGCAGTAATGGACAGTTAAATAAATAAAAAATATATGGAACAATTACTCAATTGAGTTCCAGTGTTATTTGGTTTTTAAAGGTCACAGGACTGCATGAGATGTCGCAGGTGTTTCTGAGATTATTCAAAATTAAGCAATGATATAAACAGGCGCATGCTGACCAGCCTTGGTTCGACAAAAATGTAAATGAAACGGTTTTCGATACCGGAGGCGACTACCCCTAGGCACATCAAAGAAAATAATACAGATTTGTAAGGTACAATTTGACAGACTTATTTGCTATAAATATCAATTGATAGGATCTCTTTCAGGAAAACAAAGGCGTGAGAAAAAAGGCTATAGATGAATGCCTATTTCCCAATAACTTTATTGGCACTTGTTTTGAGCTTTTACGATTTCTATAAAAAAAAAATATTCTTTATTTATATTTTATTAATTTTATTCATAACTTTCTACCGGCTTACGACTACCTAAGATTTTGTCTTTTGGGGATTTATGATGAAAACTAAGTGAGGGCGCGCTTTCTTAGAAGATACCTATTTAAAATTTGCTCACTCGATATTTTCTCGAAATTTTCCCTATGTCTCGAAATTTTACTAAAGCTAATTCGAATAACGGTATCGTAATATCTATGGAAATATAGCCAGTTCTATATATTTCTCTTATCTACACATCTATTCATTTGATATCATACTAATGCCGTACCAAGGTGTTATATAAAATAATATAAATATAATATTTCGTATAACACCTTGGTACGGAACCTATCGTGTGTCTATCTATATATCAGATGTATCCAATATGTCTGTGCAAGATAGACTTGTACATAGCCAGATTTATTTAATTATTATTTTTTATGTAATATTTCAACTGAAATTAATTTAAATAAAACATCACTTCACATCGTGTAGTTAAAAAATTGCTTCCATTTTTAAATACAATTATTTAAAATGTTTTATTCCCTTTTTTTTACAAAACGGAAACTCCAAAACAAAAACCTAACAACAAATAAACACGAACAAGGAAAAGAATTCTGAGCGTTCTTCTCAAAGACTGCCGAATTTTTATCACAATTTCTTTGAAAGCGTTTAATTTTAACAAAAGGGGAAGGTAAAGTTTTGTCTTTTGTGAATGCGAATTGAACGGCAATGAGCGAATTCTTTGATGACACTGAATTAATATTTGCTTATACCGGAATGAAATGTCATTGCTCTTTAATATTTCATTTTCGCTTGAAATATATTTTGATGTGTCATTTATTTTTATTACACGCTGATACCTTTGTTTTTTCCCACGAACTTCGCCCAGAAATCTGGTTTTCCATGGAACTAAAATAGTCTACTAGGGGTCAGAAACGTTAAGGCCGAAAAAGTATTAAATTTTTGCTGGCCATCGCCAACTGGAAAGAAGATTCACCACCGAACTACTGATAATTTTTTTTTTCTCTGATAGGATTTAAATATTATGAAGTAAATTTGACAAAAAGTTTTATCCTCGATCGTCGAAACAGTGTTTTTCCCTATAAAATTAACTTAATAACACAAACAGATAGAGACACAAAACAATATCTTTGGGTATTCTATATTATCGTAATTTTACTTTCAATGGGCGTTTAATATGTACATTTTAATGTCTTTTATGTAAGTCAGTAACAGTTTAATTATAATAACCAATAGATAAATTAAGAAAGGAGTACATGAAATATATTCACATTTATCCATACCTTCTAAGTAATTTTATTCATCGCTTGTGTTTACTAAGGTATTATAAAATGAAGGAGCGCTCTGAATACAAATTGTTGATAGAAGGGTGCCTCGGTTACTCGTTGATCTACGCATAAATCACCTACTGATGTGATTTTCCAGAGTTTATTATGACAAGATTTTGATTTATGTGATCCATTTCTTCAGAAATTATCTATTATATATCTAATTATGTTTACACACGTGTGTATGTTCGCGTATAATTAAGCGGGCGTTTCTTATTTGTTCTACTACAAAAGTCATTGCGTAAATGAAATAAATTCAGAAAATCACTAATGCATTTATTATACAGGTTTTTTAAGTTATACCGTAAGTGATAACAACATTTATAACTAATATACCTATATCATAAGCAACGAAATTACTTTAAACATTTTAACAAGAAGAGGTAAGATATCATAACTGAATTAAGATCATGACCAACCCATTGCCGGCTCACTACAGAGCACGCGTCTCCTCACAAAATGTGAGGGGTTTGGCCATAGTCCACCACGCTGGCCATTTGCGGATAGGCAGACTTCACAGGCCTTTGAGAACATTATGGAGAACTCCCAGACATGAAAGTTTCCTCACGATGTTTCCCTTCACCGTTGAAGCATGTGCTATTTTAATTATTTAAAAATTCACATAAATCTAAAAACTTAAAGGTGTGCCCGGGATTGAACCCCGATCTCTGATTTGGAGACAGACTTAACTACTAGGCTTCATAGTGTAATGTCAGTTTAAAATTAAGTTTCAGTTGTTACCATTAAGAAATTCTGTCTCTCTTTCTTTCCTTCTTACAATTACATGGTTCCAAAATGTTTCAAATATTTATATTTCAAGTTAATATTCAACTGACGACGATTTGTCCTACTATAGTGTAAAGGATTATGTAAATGATAAACAAGCAGGGCTGTGAAATATTGCTCTAATAAGTGCCATGTGAGATAGTGATAAACAAAAAGAAAATTTACCTGGCTAAGTTTGACCGGGGCGCGTTTGGAACCCTAGCATACATAGCTTTAGTTTTAAGTTTACGAATGTAGTTATCACCATCAAATCACTAGTATGTAAATTATTGACGCGTCAAAAGCGCCTTTTAAAGGACTATTTGAATAAAGTACATTGGAATTTTAATTTGATTCCAAAAGTTTTTTCTTTCAAAGGGAATTGGTATAAAAATCTGTTGTCTGTTGAATGTCTGTATGTTGTATCTATTTTTTCAGTTTAATTTTGCTAAGATCTAAATTTGGACACTGTCGCGTGGTTAAAGGTGCAAACGCTATTCGAGACCAAACTCCGAGGGTAATATTTTGTACAATTTGTTGCCTAATTGCATGCGCTGACAGCGACACGTCGAAAGGACGTGACACGTCCACTAAACAAAAATTTGTTCCAAAGAACAAGCGCTTTGACTTCCATTGTTATTACTTAAACGGCACTTGCGATCAACCTTCATACCCACCACATTCACACAAACTTATTATCTACTATTACACCATCATCTGCTTTGAAAGGCTTCAATGGTAGAAATTGATAAGATTTTGCCTGCCTGCTATCATCATCATCATCATCATGATCAACCCATTACCGGCTCACTACAGAGCACGGGTCTCCTCTCAATATGATAAGGGTTTGGCCATAGTCCACCACGCTGGCCATGTGCGGATTGGCAGACTTCACACGCCTCTGAGAACATTATTAACTCTCAGACTTGCAGGTTTTCCTCACGGTGTTTCCTTCACCGTTGAAGCAACTGATACTTTTATTGCTTTAAAATGCACTTAACTCCGAAAAGCTAGAGGTGCGTGCCCGGGTTCGAACCCCCGACCTCGTATTAAGAGGCGGACGTTCTAACCACTAGGCTATCATAGCTAATTAGGCTATTACTATCCCCAAATCCAATAATATGTCTTGGAAATAGATGAAGCTCTTTGTCCAGTTTACTCCAAAATTCCATAAAGTTTGTACCGAATTGCACTTACTTTTTTATTGGAGAGATTGTAAAATCAGTTTAGTTTTGACCGAATTTATTTTAAGATCTAGACATAATACAAATGTTATTGGATACATGGGAGAAAATAATACTGTACTGTAAACAAGTTACTTAAGACTTTGCGATAGTTAATACCTAGGTTACATGTGTTACCTACCTAATGTGTAGGTAACACATGTAACGAGACATCGCTGGCTGGGTCGCGGTCGAGTGCACGAGTGTTCCTGTGACCCAGCCATCAGGCGACCCGAAGGAGCATCGCTGGGTTTTTGTGGGTATTCTGGTCGCTAGTCTGGCCGCCGGGGAGTTCCACGTACCCCGTCAGAAGCGGCGCAGTCTTGCCTGCGTCGCCAACGGAGGGGATGCGTAATGGAAAGCATTTCCCAGCGTGAAAAAAAAAATGTAACGAGACATGTTAATAGGAGTATCTTCTTTGTTCCGCATAAATGATTAAGATGATAACAAAATAAATTTAGCTATCACCATCATCACCTTACAAATTAAAATAATGAAAAATATGTACGCTTCATATGCCTATACTTGGTTTACAATTAATGTTATTCATGGGTACCTACAATTACAATTTAGAATTTATAGTTTTAATAGGAATTGTTAACGACTGATGTTCAATGCTCTTTCAAAGCTCCAGAGTTGAAAATCCAATTACTTGAGTGAAATCTGCTTAGCTCCACAGGTTTAAAAATAAATCTATACACGGACGTAAAGATAAAAGTGTCAGTGTGTAGTGCATTGTCCGTGGTAATAGTTTTGCACTAGTAGCGTAGATTATTATAAAAAGCCCTTATACATGGTACAATTTATTTCCATGCCAAATTTCATAACAAACATAAATAAACAAAAATTTATATACCAAATTATATACAGTATTGAAGCATGAGTAAGAGTATTAACAAAGGTAATAGCTTGTGACTTATAACACAGACCACCCAACCGACCAGCTTTAACGCTTAAGTTTAGTGACATTATGAAACAACGTCCCGTCGGGACAATGTAACAAGGCTATACCGGCCAAAGTTTTGACACTTTGATATTTTGTTATAACCCGCGCCGCGCGCACCTTTCCATGTTACACGCTTTCACATTATGCGATTTCACACTACCCGACCAAAATCGTGAAATATAGCCGTGCTTTTTAATAATCTCTATTTAATTTTTTGTCAAATAAATTGAATTGAGACGTAAAGCCATACTGTCATCATGATCAACCCATTACCGGCTCACTACAGAGCACGGGTCTCGGAGCAGAACTCTCAGGCGTGCAGGTTTCCTCACTATGTTTTCCTTCACCGTTGAAGCAAGTGATATTTTAAATTTTTAAAAACGCACATAACTCCGAAAAGTTAGAGGTCTGATTGCCGAACTCTGATTAGGAGGCTGACGCCCTAACCACTAGGCTATAACCGCTTCAGGTTTATTATAGTTTAATTTTATTTAACATGTTATACTTAATTGTATTTAATTAGTTGATTAATAAATGAATAAAGACAACGATCATAATGTTTACAAATATTTAAGTACTAGCTGTTGCCCGCGACTTTCGCCTGCGTAGAATTGCTGATTTCCTGTGATTGCTCTGTCAAATTGCCGATTTTCGTGTTTCTAAATTAAAAAACATTGGACTTTCATACAAACTTTAAACCCCTATTTTACCCCCTTCGGGGTAGATTTGAATGAAAAAAAAATCTAACCTTATACTTAAGCCCCAAAAGAAACCTATTTTAAAAATTTCACGCTTGTAGACTTCATAATAAAAACATAAGCAAAAACTATCATCCCCTATTTTACCACCCTTAACGGGTAATATTTAAGAAAATTGGATGCACATGTTTTTTATTTATTATTATTAATCTTAATGCAAATTTTTGTGTCTCTAACTCTAAAAACAAAGAAATTTCATACAAACTTCCAACCCCTATCTTACCCCCTTAGGGGTTGTATTTCCAAATATTCTTTCTTAGCTGACATCTCTTAACTACCAACTACCTACTTGCTAAATTATAGCTTTATACGTGCAATAGTTTTTGAGATCTCGTATTTAATCAGTATGTATGTAAGTCAGTATGTAAGTATGTAAGTGACCTTTCGCTTTTATATATATAGATAGGCAATGTGAGCTTGTACAAAATACAAGATCTTATGAAGAAGATAAGATACAAAACGAAATGTTCTGTAATCTTGCTTCAAATAATGCTTACATGTTAAAGGTCTGTGCCGAGTCGCACAATTAACTGCATACAAACGTCAGCTGACTTGCGTGTTACTGTTTGAATTTTCCGGTTAGCTGTTAACTCGGAAATAGCGGCTAGATTAAAGTAAAGTCTGACATCCTAATGCTTTCAGCGAGAACTTTAATATTTTTCTTGTTCAAAGTAAAGGTCTGGTTTGTTGTGATTTTTTATGTAAAATAAGTTATATTATTAACAATATTTAGTGATAAATAATTTAATAATTAAAAACCATAGTAATGAAGTAAGGTCTATAGGTAAACAACTTTATTTTTATTTTTTATTTTGTATGTTTATTTTAACATTCCTTTTTTCTAGTTGTAATATATCTAGTTACATTAAAAAGTTACTGTTATGATGTTTAAATAAAAATTGACTATATAATATTTTTAGGATAAATAAAGAGGATAAATACATATTCACGTACTAATATTATAACACCGAAAGTAATTTTGTTTGTCTGCTACCTATTTACGTCATAATAATAAAAAAGATTTTTAAATAACGGACAATTCCAGGCTAGGGTATGTGAAAACTTAGATAAATACGCCAGTTAAATTGAAACCTCTCTTCCAAAAGTATCACTAAACTTATAGCAATGTCCTCGTGGCGTCCATTATTATTGCTATTTTGCGTGGACCAATCACTTGCCACCGTTTTGGCGGGAACCAATAGCGTGGCGGCATGATGAAAACCACCTCAATACATTTATAATAATATTCTAGTCAAGTTTTATACTCTTTTGTACGTATACAGATTAACGTCATATTAACTCTTACAAACAGCTTGTAAAGTATATGTCTTAATTAATAAATACATCATAATGTACATATCAGCAGTGATAGCTCAGTGGTTAGGGCGGCCGCCTTCTAATAAGAGGTCCCGGCACGAACGAACCCGGGCACGCACCTCTTACTTTTGAAGTTATATGCGTTTTTAAGCAATTAAAATATCACTTGCTTCAACGGTGAAGGAAAACATCGTGAGGAAACCTGCACGCCTGAGAGTTCTCCATAATGTTCTCAAAGGCGTATGAAGTCTGCCAAACCGCACATGGCCCGCGTGGTGGACTATGGTCAAACCCTTCTCATATTGAGAGGAGACCCGTGCTCTATAGTGAGCCGGCAATGGGTTGATCATAATGATGATGAATATACGTATATATAGCTTCTTAGAATCGCGGCTATAACAGGTAAGGCATAAAATACTTTTCAACCAGGAAAGCAGACGGACTTTGAACTCTCCTACTGTTTCTGTTGTAGTTGCTGTTATCTATACAAATAAATAAAATTGGAGTGTCTGTTTGTAATATTGAAATAACCGTTTTTACTACATGCATACGAATATGTATACGGTACATACACCAAATTAACATTTTTTACAATTTTTGTCTGTCTGTCTGTTTGTTCCAGCTAATCTATGAAATGGCTGGACCGCTTTTTACAGGATTTTTATTGGCAGGTAGCTGATGTAATAAGGAGTAACTTAGGCTACTTTTATTTTAGAAAAATAAAGTATGTATTGTTGTCCAAGTACTGTCCAGTACCGCGCGCAGCTCACGCGCATGCCACCGCATGTGCCATTACGTCTCGGGCGCCTCCCACCAATGAATGAATGTCACAAAGTCTGCCTTTCGCGCGGGATCATTATTTTTTTTTTAGAAAGGAGATACTTTAATGTTTATCCTGTAATTATTTCAAGTAGTTCGGGTTAGTAATCTATTGCTTTGTGATTGAAAGACAACAAACACACTAACTCAACGCAGACGAAGGCACGGGCGTCAGCTAGTTTTGAAATATAAAACATAAAACCTTTCGTAACCTATAACTCAGATAATATACATCACACAGACTCTCACAACCAAAAACTTCACTCTTCAGTGCAAAATACGTTTTAGATAGCTATTTTAAGGGTAAGTTTACACGACTGTTCCAGAAATTTATTTATTACTGTTTGAATTATACTTAATTTAATTTAAGAGGCATTCAGTTATGGAACTGTGTGTTGAAACTATTTATAAACAAAAAGTACTAAACGAAAATTATTACTTTAATTATATTACTATTATTTTTATAAGAAAAGAAATATGGCATGGTAAAAACATAATTAGCATTATTTTAGTGTATGAGAAGCTAGTTTTTACTTCTGTGCATTGCCGGTCGCTGGTAAGACCCATTGTATTAGATTTTTACTTTAGAAAAACAGTTATAACAGCTCATATTATGAAAATAATAATAGGCAAGTTCGTCTTATATTCGGTACCTACTTAACGGGACTTACTGAATGCCGATTGATGTAAAGAAGCCAAGGAACATGAAGAAATTTCGCCTCATACATGATAGGATTAAATTCAGATTATTATTAAGAAAAACTAACCAGCAGTCTGCAGTAATGATGCAGTGTAATATAGAAGCAGATTGGATTGGCTTTCTGCCCCTTTGGTATGATGTTTTAGTGTTTAGTATGATGGCCGTTGGGGCAGACGTGTTCTGGAGTTGAGACCGCGTACCGGTAAGCGCAGCGTAGAACCGGTCGGTCCAGCGAGCAGGTGACTACCTGACGACCTGAAAGAGATCGCTGGTGGCGGGTGGATATGGAAGGCGGAGGACCGTGTGTGGTGGCGCGCTCTCAGAAAGGCCTATGCCCTGCAGTGGGCGTCTATAGGTTGATTGATTGATTAGTATGTTTAACTACAGAACACGAGGTAGTAGGTTCAATTTTTGAATTGTTAGTCATTGAATTTTATTTTAAGAAATTCACAGTGTCATGATCAAGAGAGTTAGAAAAGAGGAAGTGTGAGACCAATCACAAAACGCACCCGTCTGAGGAATCTTGTGATTGGTCGATCGATGTGCAGAAACTTGAATTCCAACGCTGGTTGGACGCCGCAGTGTATTCCCCGCTTAGGAGTGTGAAGCTAGCTGAATAAACAGAGGAAAGAAAGCTACAAGAGGCTGTGTACATAGGAAAACTGCACTAAGCTGGAGTTTATTGAAGCGGAAAATTGAGCTAGCGCCAATTGTATTTTCAATTGGCTTACCGGAATCGGTGCTAGCTTCCCGCACATCCAGAGCATCGACAATTAATATTTATTTACCACGGAGGGTTGTGTATCGGAGAATTATTTATTCAAATTCAAAATTCAAATTGAAAATAATCTTTATTAAAATAGTTTTGACGCGTCAATTATTTACATAGTAGCTATGGTGATAACTATATTCGTAAACTTAAAACTAAAGTTATGAGGGTTCCAAACGCGCCCCAGGTTTACTAGCTGTAGCACTTAATCTATATGCAATGTATATAAAACACAATAAACTACGCAAGTCCTTTATAGTGATTGATTTGAAAAAGATTTCACCAATGGTTATTAGATAAATGCTTTTATTGTTAAAGTGAATTTTTGAATACAAAATGACATACTTATTATTAATATTATTATCGCTATTTAGTTTATTTCTTCACATTTTTTAAATGATTTATGATGTAATTACAATATTATTTTTGCACGCCTACCCGGCAGTAAGAAACTCTAATTAAATGTACCACCAATCAACTAGAGAAGAAATGGAAGGGGAACGTCCTTATTTCTATAGGAAAAAAATTATAAGCCCTAAATGCTGCATGGTAAATGCACTGAGATCTTCTCTTATCTGAGATGAATGATTAGTAATAATTAAGTTTAAGTAATTTTGTGAATTTCAGAAAGGCCATATAAGGAGTTGAATCCAAGGCCGTAAAAAAAATGGATAATGTTCCCATGTCTTAATTTTAAAAGCTCGTATTAAACATACCACCTTTGAAATACCAGTACGCACATGATATAAAGGGCTTGGAAAAACCCTTTAAAGGGCTTTGTTGTTCAGCCAAGAATTCGCCTCATCAGTAGTCTCAGTAATAAATCACACGGCGGATGACACCCAGAAACAGTTTTTGCCACCCCTATTCCTGTCGTACACAGATGAGCCCTAAGCATATCGCGAGACAAATGACGGGCGAGACAAATTGCTTTAAGTGACACAATATGGACACCCTCATTTATTTTTCACCCCATCAAGTCAAAGTGGACTCGAGCGGAGTTAATAGCATTAGAAACCGAATTGCTTCGACCTTCCCTCGTAAGTTGCCTAATAAAATGTATATTTTATACAAAACTTGGCATTTTTTTCACTCAGCATTGCTCTCGTTTAGTTGTTTTGGAACGAAGTTCCTTATCGCGCGTTATGAAAGGGGCCTAGACGGAAAAAAATCTTACGAAAAGTTGTCACGACACTTTTTGTTATTGTAAGCTGTGCGGCGTCGCATGTTTCTCTGTCTGTCTCTCTCTCTTATAGAAAGCAAGCCGATATTTTCATTTCTATTTCGCATTGAACAGTGTGGTGTCGCGACGATTATTTTTGTTGAGTGTATACAGGTTTTTTGTAAATAATAAATAATAAAAAATAATAATAATAATGAATCCTGACAGTGTTTCTGCACAAGTTCCGGATATTGCTGATGGAGTACAAAATTGAGCCTACTGATTAAGTTTATATAACATTATATTTGTTAATAATAAAAAAAATATTATTATAACTTAAATAAAATAAAATGTTATTACAATTCCTTCACTAATTAATCGAAAGGAACTTCGTTCCATCCGGGTATCCCTTGACACCTCTCAAGTTTTTAATATTGTTTTTATACAAATTAAAAAAATATATATGTAGGTTTTTATGAAATTTTACCACTTGCAAAAATGTAATAAAATATGAACAAATATTATCTGCCTTGTTAGTAACGACGACGTGTCGGGGACAGTGACGAGCGTTGTCGTTATAAGTGGGATTTAATCCCCAGCAAAGTTAATTTGGGACTTTTTTATTTATGAAGATTCTCTAGTCTGGTAATTACCCCTACCGGCTAAAACGAGCTGCCAGGCGATTAAGCTTTCCGGTGCGATGTTGAAACTGATCAGAGACCTGACTCTGCCATACTCCTAACAGATTATCTTGCTAATACCAAAGGTTAAGTTGTAGCGATATAAATATACATACTATATATAACACTACAGATAACATATCTTAGTTTTTAAGATATTTCAACTGACAACTGATAGACTGCCCAATATAACATTACTTGCAAATCAGTTAAGTTATTTTTAACCACCACTGGAAGTAGTTCAAATAATTTATTTGCATCGTTTTTCAATAGCCTCAAATTATAAAAAAAACTTGATGTGGTTAAATTACTCACTCAGGCTTACCTACTGTAAATAGGTTGGCAAAATCTTCTTTTTATTTCATGCTCTTATCCCACATTATGTAGGCTCGTACAACACGTCTTCTTCTTCCTCTCACTTTTATCAGCCGTCACTTCGTTACCCACACCCTTAACACGTATATCTTCTTTTTCATAACCCATTCATTTCTTATTTACACTTGGCAAACTATCATCATCGTTTCAACCGATAGACGTCCACTGCTGGACATAGGTATTTTGTAAGGAGTTCCAATGGCCACGGTCTTGGGCCGCTTGTATCCAGCGGATCCCTGCGACTCGTTTGATGTTGTTTTGGCAAACTATACTACAGTTATAAAAAAACTTCATTAAGAACACTTAAGTCTTACAGGAAATGGCACGCACTGCAATAGTAAAAACTGTGTTGCATACTATAGCCTGATAAACATGAGTCCAACGAGCTAGCAAAAGTACAATTTATAATTGAACAGCTAAAATTTCAGTGGAAGAACCCCATTTTAATGCGAAATATTACATGAGAGGCATTACGTTTTACCGGATCCTGCTGTTTTTGGCACGAATAATAAGCGGGAAATGTGGAAGCAGATAAAGGCTTTATCTCTTTGTTTCCGTGTTGTAGCCACCTTCGCAAACTTGGCTAACCGCGACTAATTAACAGCTTTGAGCCAAGATTAGTGAAACAAAGCTTCGCTAGATATGCTTTTGACGTAATTTACATATTACACGCACTGTAATTAGTATCTATTGTCGTTCAATTTGTTATAATATTATAAAACTAAAATAAAACAAATATTCTTAAAAGTTATATGAAAATAATTGTAAGTCTTGCGGGGTAAGACCCAAGTAACCAGTGGTTAAGTCAGATTGACTTTTTCACCATTAGCACCGTCTCAAAATTCTCAAATAACATAGCCTTCTGTGCCCGTCCCTTAATCGAACAGCCGAGCAAAAGCTTGTTAAGATGTGTATTATTATTGCACTTTATTTGTACACCACAAAAAGTCAAAATGCAGAAATATGACGAAAGAAATAGAATAAAAAAAGGCGGCCTTATCGCTTGCTCTGCCAGACAACCTTAGGATTAGGATAACACGAGGAAAACAGACTGCGACTGTGCATAATTTTTTTATAAAAAAAATAAGAACTTATAAATACGGGTAAATTAATACGAACATGCTAAAACGGCTAAGTTTATTGTGGGATTCTTCTTAGACCTGGTTACGATTGGAACCCTCTTAGCTTAAGTTGGCGAGTGTAGTAATCACCATCACTTCGCAAATAGGAATAATAGAAAATGTGTTATATATGAACGATTCATATTTGATACCTGTAATAGGTTTATATGAATAAAGCTAATTTGATTTGATTTTCGAAAATTCATTTAAGCCTAGTAGAATTCTTTAATTATGGCAAGTCCAACTAACACTTTTAAGTCGGATTTTTAATTATTTTCTTTAACACAGTTTTTGATACAATAAAGTTTGTTCAAAATGTCTAACTAACTAACTAACTCTTATCGACTCGTCATTATAATTTTTTTCACATCTGCTATATGTTGCTCTGCTGTATGTTACTTTGCATTACAAGCAATATAATTAAAATGAGAACATTTGCACAAGTTTTTAAGATTTGACGGCCTCCGCAGCGCAGCGCGTGCATTGCCGCATTATAAAGTTGAAAGTCCTGGGTTCGAGTTTGGTCTTTTAGCTTCGGCCGCGGCTAGTTGCCACCCTACCGACAAAGACGTGTCGCTAAGCGATTTAAAGTTCCGGCACGATATCGCGTAGAAACCATTTAGGAATATACCCCGCACATATAGGTTAATCCGCTACCATCTTAGATTGCATCATCACTTACCATCAGGTGAGATAGCCGTCAAGGGTACTTGTGTATAAAAAAAACAACTTTACAACTATATCTTCTCTTCTTTTTATCTGCTTTTCATATATATATATATATGTCAATATATATATATATATATATATATATATATATATATATATATATATATATATATATAATGTGAACCGTATTGGAAGTCAGATAACATAAACGTAGATATATTTTTTCTTTTATTTATTTATCTGTGTTTCTGTTTGGGATATTATATTAAATATTGGTGATCGTAGAACTAGAATATTATGAATATTTATCGGCGATAATTATTATCAAGTTCTTGGTGTAAGTTTCGCTGAAGACTTAAAATAGAAAATGTAAGCAGCACTCTAAAATACAGAATTATGATTCGCGTTTCCAGGCCAAACATCCTCTCGACGTCGCTTTGTTAGCGATCATTATAATATTCGCTAAGTATTTCCCGGAACAACGTCCCTTCATTAAAACATTTGTATGCGAAACAATTACAGTTGTAGAGCCTCTCTTGCCGTCTTAAATTATTAAATATGATGTTTCAAGGGATGAGAATTGTATACGTGTCTGATAAACAGGCTTCGTAAAGAGTGGCAGAACTACACTTATAAGGTACCTTTGTTACGTTTAAGGTTAAATATATATATGTAGATATATTAAACATATATGTGTGACATCATCATCATGATCAACTCATTACCGGCTCACTACAGAGCACGGGTCTCCTCTCAATATGAGAAGGGTTTGGTCATAGTCTACCACGCTGGCCATGTGCGGATTGGCAGACTTCATATGCCTTTAAGAAAATTATGGAGAACTCTCAGGCATGCAGGTTTCCTCACGATGTTTTCCTTCACCGTTGAAGCAAGTGATATTTTTTTTTTAAACGCACATAACCCCGAAAATTTAGAGGTGCGTGCCTGGATTCGAACCGCTGACCTCTGATTAGGAGGCTGACACCTTAACCACTAGGCTATCACCGCTTTATTTCGGCTATGTATGTACATTATGTTAATGTGACTCATTGCACTATACCATTTTCTTTATCGTGATTCTTGCATCGAGGGTAGTCTGGCGGAGATCGCAGGACCGCCTATTTAAAATTGTAATTTTAGCTTTTTTCATTATATAATATATATACCATATTCAGATTCGACCACCTCCGAGGCGGAGCGCTGTCGCTGTCGCATAAAAAAGTTGGACGTCCTGGGTTCGATTCCTGACTCGAGCCTTTGGTTCGTGCTTTGGCTAGTAACCACCCTACCGACGAAGACGTGTCGCAAAGCAATTTAGCGTTTCAGTACGATGTCGCGTAGAAACGAGTTAAGAGTATGGGCTTACCATACCCTTAACAGTTTAGCCGGCTGCCTCCTACCAGACCAGACTCGAGCCGGGAATCGAACCCAGGACTTCCAACTTTATAATGCGACAGCGCGCGCGCTGCGCCATTGAGGTCGTCAAAATTAAATTAATTACTTCACTCCAGTTTGCAAAATAAATATCTTAAATAACCTATATAAAATGAGTAAAACTGTGATTTTATGGTACTTCATTTAAATGTATTAATTGCATTAATATGTTCATCAACTGGAAACGGCGTCGCTTTGGGGTATCAATGAAATTATAGACTAATCGGCATAAACTTCGCCACTTTGAGGACGGTTGTAACTCACAGGAATTTAATCAACCGACTAAGAATTGGCAGGGGACGAAATAAATTACTTTGTAACCGTACTGAAGGACCCTGTTTCACAATGTGACCCCCAGTAATGCCTGATTTGTATTGGAAATAGTTGAATCTTTATCATGGGTGACGTTTTAAGGCGAAGCTAAAGGAAAGAAGAACTCAGGAGTAACATGGGGTGTGTCAGGCCAGTAAAGTAAGGTTACGGAAAATATAGGAATTGTAGTGAAATAATATATAAAAATATAAAGATGTGGTGTCGTGTAGAATCGACACAATTTGCAAAAAAAAATCGTGCTCAATTTTATGTAGGTTTTCTTGATTTTCTCTCACATTTTTGCTGATTAGTATTTATTTAAGTACAGGAAAGTATTTAGGAAATTCAGTATTTTAGGAAATAATAAATTAAGTAAAAAAAAATCGTTATTCAAATTATCAACTAAAATAACAAAATATGTCACTTTATTTTTGTTTGACAACATAAAATTACATAGAAATAGAAATCATTAAAGAGGGAGAAAGAGAAAGGTATTATACACTACTCGCTTGTTTACACGACTGTTGCGCCTGCGCACGTCTCATTTAACGGTTTTATTCCACGGACTTTTTCTTACGGTTTTACTATCACATTTTTTTCAGTTCGGTCGCGCAGCAAATCCCTATCTCCTCCAAGCCTGCCGTAAGGAACTTCGTTCCAACATCAAAATCTCGTTAAACTTGACAGAGGTATGCACGCACACAATTGCACCCCGATATCTTCGTATGAATATTGCATTTTGGCATTTCATAATATTCAAATGTTATTGTTATTATTTTCACTTGGAAGCTTGCCTGGACTGGACGCACTTACTAGTATATGGCCGTCAGAATATGTTAATATATACATTTTGGTGCATGTTGAGCGTTATTGTTTTACCAGTAAGTAATCTTGTGATTCAGAAAACTGGCTTAGTGCAATGCGTTGTAATAAACTTGAATCAGTCTGTATTCTTATTTAATAATATTGTTTTGAGGGAGGGCCAAACTGTGTTGGGCTTTGGTCAAAACAAGCTTCTAAATCAATGGCTATACGTTTTACATTAAACGGTATTTAATTATTTTGTAATCTATCTGCAAATACATATAGCTGTAAAAAGGTTTAGACAATTGGTAGACTTTAAAAATGTGATACGATTTCGATTTATTTACGACATGTATACAATATATTAAGCTCGAATCATTATTTGAATCTTTGTTACTGTTTTATCTTATTTTAATAATTGGTTTCGTAACTTTTATTTTAGTTTAATTTTGATGTTTTTTTTATATATTATTCTCGCACGCCTGTTCGGCAGATTGTGTTAGGCTACAATTTAATCTCAAGATCTTCATATTAAGTATTACTTTACTGCAATAAATGATTTTGATTTGATTTGATTTGAAGAACAGTACGCAGATTATTACGATTTATGATATTTTTATCACTCGCATTTTTATGTTGAAGCTCGGATTTTTCAAGCACGCACACTCCAAACGGCTCGTGGAACTCCTATTTCCTTATTTCCCCTCGGCCGTGGAATTAACGCACGGATGCTTGCAAAAGTGAAGCTGTGAAAAGAATACTCGCTGTACCACTGACCTAGAACTATTTATTATAACAAGCGAGCTTTATAATGGCGCTAAGGAATAGTTTACACACTGTTACTTATTTATCCTATTCTGGCATGTCACCTTATGATTTCAATGCCATTTTTTGGTAAGTAAACAATTTATGAATTAATAAGTTTGACTTTTTTTTAAATTCATAAGTTTGAAAAGCGGTGATAGCCTAGTGGTTGGGGCGTCAGCCTCCTAATCAGAGGTCGGCGGTTCGAATCCACGCGCGCACCTCTAACTTTTTGGAGTTATGTGCGTTTTAAAAAAAAAATATCACTTGCTTCAACGTTGAAAGTAAACATCGTGAGGAAACCTGCACACCTGAGAGTTTTCCATAATGTTCTGCGTGCATGAGTGCGAAGTCTGCCAATCCGCACATGGCCAGCGTGGTGGACTATGGCCAAACCCTTCTCATGTTGAGATGAGACCCGTGCTCTGTAGTGAGACCGTAATGGGTTGTTCATGATGAAGTTTGACTTAATAAATGGACGTATAAGAATGACCTTGAGCAAGTGCCACAAATCTGCATATGAATCTTAACTTGATCTAGCCTTGAAGTATGAAAATAAAGGATTTTTATTTAATTTATAAACCACCGTTTTACCACCTAATTACTAAACCCTAACTTTATGAAGTAGTTAGTGAAAGTTTGTAAGATTATAAATAATAATGTAGGAGTATTTCCTGAGATTTCGTAACTATTGTATCAGTCAAACTGTTTTTTTTTTCCACTACAAGTTAGCCCTTGATGGCAATCTCACCTGATGGTAAGTGATGGTGCAGTCTAAGATGGTAACGGACTAACCTGTTAGGGGCATGGTAAATCCACACTCCTAATGGGTTTCTACGCGACATCGTGACGGAACGCTAAACCGCTTGGCGACACGTCTTTGTCGGTAGAGTGGTAACTAGTCATAGCCGAAGCCTCCCACCAGACCAGACTCGGGAATCGAACTCAGGAACTCCAACTTTATGACGCAAAAGCGCGCGCGCTGCGCCACGGAGGTCGTCTGATTGTAGTATTTAAGAAATATAGATTAATGAAGATATAAAATTTTGACGACCTCCGTGGCGCAGTGCGCGTGCTGTCGCATTATAAAATTGGAGGTCCTGGGTTCGATTCCCGGCTCGAGTCTGGTCTGGTGGGAGGCTTCGGCCGTGGCTAGTTACCACCCTACCGACAAAGACGTGTCGCCCAGCGATTTAGCGTTCCGACATGATGTCGCGTAGAAACCAATTAGGAGCGTGGGTTTACCATACTCCTGACAGGTTAGCCCGATACCATCCTAGACAGCATCATCACTTACCACCGGGTGAGATAGCCGTCAAGGGCTAACTTGTAGTGTATTAAAAAAAAAAAAAAATACAGGTACAGAAAACGAATCACGGGAGCGAGAAATAAAAAAATAAGTGAATCTGGTCGGAAGGAAAGATTTTCCATCAACAAATCTTTTTAAGGACTTCATTCAACGAGAGTACTCTGAGTACAAGGGGACGCTGACAATGCAAACGGAACGATGCCCGGAATTCGTTGGGCCATTTCGTTATAATTATTTTCTTTATTCGGTTTCTTAAGGGGTTATCCGGAGCTAAGATGTATTTTCGGACACACTTGTAAATATATGCTTTTATATTTTATAAGAGGTATGCATACTTAATTGACTTCAACTTGTGAGTTTAATTTAAACTCCACATTTTGCGCAAACTAATTTTTTCCAGCTGGGAACTAGTCTCATTAGCAGGAGAGATAAATTTAGGCTGCTGAGATGCCTAGATCTAGATCTAAGCATTGTTTCGACAACATGAGTTTGAGGGCTCTAGTATATCGTTACATATACTTAATGGGAGATTGCTCACTAAAACCCAGATATTCTCCTTCGCGTCACCTGCTGGTTGGGTCACGGGAACGCTTGCGCACTCGTCTGCAAATAAAATATGCAAGCTATCAAGCTTGGTTGTTAAGACTCCAGCATCCTGACTGAATTCGGTCCCGGCACGCACCTCTTATATTTTAGAGCTTATAACCCACATAGGGTTTTAATTAAAAATTAAATGTCAGACTTCGCACGCCTTTGAGAACTCTCAGGTTTCCTCACGATGTTTTCCTTCGCTGTTGAAGCAAGTGATATTTTAATTGCTTGAAAACGCACATAACTCCGAAAAGTTACGGGTCGTGCCCGAGATCGAACCGACCGATCGAAACCGACGAAATAGAAGAATTGGGTTCAATTTGGCGGTCATATCGCCTTATAGCTTCACACGAGTAAAAATGTAAAAACGTATCAAAAACACTTCAATCGATAATCCGAGGAGTTTATAAGTTTTTCGCTTCATATTTGTACATAAGTGGATTATAGATGCAATACCTCGTTATGCACGTCAACAGTTTACACTCTGGAAATTAATGGCTATACCTCATGGCTCTCGAAATATAAGTGCATTATCAAGAGCAGTGCGGCGAGGCTTCATTACACGCATTATTTAATAAAGCCTGCTGCCGATAATGCAATTTGCCTGTTACAAATTTGGACATGTCGGAAAATGATAAAACTTTTATTTCACAAAAGCGAAATATTGTGAATTAATACTTAACATGGATTAGAGAGAAGCTATGATAACCTAGTGGTGAGTATGTCCGGTTTTTCGGAGTTACGTACGTTTTTGTTGAAGGAAAACATGGTGAGGAAACCTGCAAAAACCTAACCTGCGAGTTCTCCATAATGTTTTGAAAGGTGTGTGAAGTCTGCCGATCCGCATATATCCAGCGTAGTGGACTATGGCCAAACCCTTCTCATATTGTGAGCAGACCCGTGCTCTGTAGTGAGCCGGTAATGGGTTGATCATGACGATGATGATTTAGAGATTTGCTTACATTTTAATTACATTACAGAAACCATTAAGCAAAGTTTATCAAACGAGTCCTTCAGTTCAGTAGGACATTATTATGCGTACAACCTTGGTGGGCCTAAGTAATCTATATCAAACTGTAAGTCTATTTAATTATGTATAAAGACCTTTGTAAATAAAAATTAACTTTATTGTACATAATTATGGTAAATTTCCATTTTTAAAATTGTGTTTGATTGTTTTAACTGTAATTTATCTTGTTCCTATTATAAATAAATCTGTAATCTGTTAATTAAGAAATTTTGTGTAAATCTCATCATCATCACTTCAACCGATAGACGTCCACTGCTGGACATAGGTCTTTTGTAGGGAGTTCCAATGGCCACGGTCTTGGGCCGCTTGTATCCAGCGGCTCCCTGCGACTCGTTGATTTGTCCAAAACAGCCACAGCCCCTAGTGTAAATCTATTATGCCTGAAATTTAATAAAGCAAACAAGGTCTCTTTTTAATGAAAGAGCGCTCCCTGGGGTTAAACAAAAAAAAAACACTAATTCTTAATGCAATTTAGTGTCTTAACGTTATATCTCCGCTCTTTTATCTTTATTTCAAGTATGGCTAATTTTTATTCCTCATATGAAGTTTCAAATTAGGCGAGGCATAAGGGAATAAGGCCACACCAAACAAAAATTATATTTCGTTTGTAAAAGTATTTCGCAGTCAGATTTTTAAATTCAAATAAATTTGGTTACAAAGTGGTTCTACACTAAACTCCGGTATTAGTTATGTACCCTTTAATTGCATTGATGTTCAGTCTTACGGGAAACGAGTAAATTATTCTGGGAAATTGGGACAAGTGTTTCGGGTTAAATGTGATGCGGAAACTGAACATTTCCTGTGAAAGTTATATCAGCTTGAAATTCGCCTTTTTCAAAGCTAAAGCAATTTTTTTAAGTGAACTCTGATTTTTTTACTCTAGTACGCTTTTAACACTCTCACCGCCATCCATATATAGATTTTTTCAGCGTTACAGGCCATGCGGTCTACCGGCGGCCGCATCTTTGCCCACCAGTGCAGGCCGCGGTGAAAAATGTTTAACGAGTTTACCAGGCCGTACGGGCGGCTGGCGGGCTCACAATGTATTTTTACTAGCAGGCCGTGCGGTCCGCTACGACCTCGTGATTTCATATTAATTTTGTAGTGCGTGGCCTGCTATTACAGAAAAGTGAAGCAACCAGACACAAAATTTACTTTTATACCTACAATTTAAAAAAAAAAAAATTGCTCTATCTTAAAATTTATAGGATTTCTGGGGGTTTATTACAGAAATAAAAAAGCTATTTTAAATGAAAGAAAAATGTTTTATTACATTATTACTGCCTTACAATAGCGCTATGGAAGTTAGCAAAGCATTCAGAGCACACACTAGGATTTGAAGGACAAAGTAAGCACACTGTATTTACTTTCTTTGTTACTTTACATGCTTCTACACTGGTCAAACCTTCTTCTCTCTTCTTTTCATAGCAGTGGATGCATCTTCTTCTTACTATTCTGTTACGCTGATCGACCAACGTTGACTTTCCAAATCGGTGTCCAGCTGAGCAGTCCTGGTTAATTCGACCTTGTCTTCTTTGTTGATCAAGACCCATCAATGTACGGCAAATATTTTCTTTGAATGTGGTTATGGTATATTTTTTAGATGTTAGGTTTTTCGAATTTTTGAACAAAATAAAGGCATTGATTAGTGATGTGCTAAATAAAAGCTCTATGGCCAATTTCTGAAACCAACGCAAGCTTCTCCTTGCAGGGTTACAATAACTACCCATCTGATCTGAGTAGTCAATAGCACATTTATGACGATTATAGTCCGCTATCAGCGTTGGTTTCATAGTCACTTTATTGCGGTTTCTCTTGCTGCGCACGCTGACAAAACTAGGTGTATGCCGAGTTGATAGAGCCAACACATCACGCTTGTCTTTCCATCGTAGAATTAACACTCCGTCATTATTTTCCATAACACAGGTCTCGCCTTTCTTTAGTTTCTCTTTCAATAATTCTTTTGGTAGCCCTTTTCTATTTTTTCTTAGAGTCCCCAACAAATGGGTGCTTTTTTGGAGTAAACTATTAGCCAAAGTGACACTTGTATAGTAATTATCAGTAACGATACTTCTTCCAGCATTCAGATATTGATCACTGAGTTTCATGACTATTTCACTGGATACGTTTTGTGTGGTTGAAGTGGTCCTTTTGCCTTCATATACAATCAAGTCATAGGTATATCCATCGTCGTCGCAAATTTTAAATAATTTTATGCCATACTTATGTCGTTTTCCAGGTATGTATTGCATAAAAGCGATCCGGCCACGAAAAGCTACCATTGTTTCATCAACGGTAAGAAACTCTCCAGGTGTTTTGTATTGGCCAAATTTTTTTGAAAGGATCTCGACGAAGCGTCTTATTTTTATGAGTCGATCTGTTCCCGTCATGCCAATATAATAAGCATCTTCGAAATGCCAACATCGAAGTAATAATTCGAATCGGTTTCTACTCATTACTCTTTTTGCAACATTGTTTTCATATAATACGTCTGTACTCCAATAATCACTAATTTTTGGCAGTTTTTTGAGCCCCATCCAAATCAGTAGCCCGAGAAATTTCTTCATTTCGGCAGCATCACAATCGTTCCACTTAGACAACCGACTGTTTCGTGTTACACGTTTGAGTATTTGTGTTTTTATTGCGTATGAATTAGTCATTCGTACCATTAAATCAATAATCTCATTATCCAAAAATAAAAATAAAAAGTCTAATTCAGTTTGACAATCTGAACCAATGTTTTTCATGCCTGGGTCAACAGTAAACGGAAACTGTTTTTTTCTTGAACCATCTGATAACGGTATATTCCAGCTCGAATTCGGTATGCTCCGACATGGTATGGCTTCTGAAGAATGTTGATGTTGGTGACTGGTGGATAATTCTACGCTTTCTTCAGATGAAGTTGCATCAGAATACGTGCACATGCTTTCCGATTCTTCGTCTGTAGGTGGCTGGTAGTCTGGGTCATCTTCTGAGTCCGACATAATAATTAAATGGAAGAAATTCACAATAAAACGATGAAATTCCACAAAACGCGCGCCAAAATGCGACCGTTACAAGCCGTGCGGGCGGCCGGCGGGCTAATGATTGTTTACTAGTGTGGCGTGACAGAGTCGATAATTGTTTTAAGTTATAACGGAAATTTTGTTAGATTTTGGCGCGAAAGATTCGGTACGCCGGCGGCCCGTATGGCCTGCTGATCTTGCCAAGTGCAACATATAGATGGCGTACTCTACTCGAAAAGATACGTCCCGCCGGCGGACCGTATGGCGGTGAGAGTGTTAAGGTATATTAATTTTATACTATTCCAGTATTACTTCCATAAATAACTACATAAGAACTCTTTATTACACACACGAGATTAAAAGAATACAAAAAAAAAACATTATTAAATGTAGCCCTTGGCAGCAATTTCACTTGGTTATGATGCTCTAAGATGGTATTGGGCTAACCTGTTAAGGCTAAGATAAAACCATACTCCTATTTGGTTTTTACGCGACATATTGCCGGAACGCTAAATTGGTTGGCGACACGTCTGTCTTGTCTTGTCGATAGGAGGCTAACTAGCCACCAGACCAGAATCGAGCCGGGAATCGAATCCAGGACCTCCAACTTTATAATGTGACAGCGCACGTACTGCGCCACGAAAGTCGTTATTACCACTACTCTACATGTGACAATATTCGTGTAAGCCCGCCAACCCAACATAGAACAGTGTGGAATGTTTGAGCTCTAAATGAATTTAATCTCTAGCTTTTCTATGTGAATGTGCCTAAGTAGGTACCCAGCAGTGGGATTAATAGGGCGAGATTTTTTTTTTTTTTTTTATCCACTAGAAGTTAGCCCTTGACGGCAATCTCACCTGATGGTAAGTGATGATGAAGTCTAAGATGGTAGCGGGCTAACCTGTTAGGGGTGTGGTAAAGCCATACTCCTAATTGGTTTCTACACGACAACGTGCCGGAACGCTAAAACGCTTGGCGACACGCCTTTGTCGGTAGAGTCGTAACTAGCCAGGCCCGCAGCCTCCCACCAGACCTAAATAAAGAATAACGATAACGAGCCTTCTTGATGTAAGTGCGCGTTTGAAGAAACATGTCCCGCCAAGGGATTTAATTACACGCACAGATTTTCCGGAAGTGGCCATTAGTACTCCGCTTTGTAACCTTACCTCCTTCAATTACTGTAATGCGGCTAAAACATCGGAAGCATGCCCGTACGGACGCGACCCGTTGGGGTCTGTTGAAAGTCCGGAAAAGCCGGAAAAGCGTCTATCCATCACCGAGAGTTACCGCGTCGACGGCGATGCACGACGGGGGACCCCACGCGATGTCTTTCTTACCCTTACCTTACCTACTGCGATATAAGCACTCTATTTTATTATGTTGGAAAACAGAAAGTTTTTGTTTAATTTATTTACTAATAAAAGCCTATATAGACGGCGTATTTTCTACACGCACAGGAAATGTTTATAACGTTCTGTTATACTTACATTTATAATATATTGAATTTATAATACAACAGGCTCTCGCGGAATACTATTATGGGGTTCCTAGGCCTACCTAGTGGTTGGGCTAAAAATGCGTAGATTAGCTTACGCTGCTATCCGTTCAGTGCTCTAAAAACGAACTATGAGTGGAAGTCTGTCTTCAACGCCGGGACATTAAAAGGCTGAGAATGATTCTTTGAGAAGTTTATTGACCATCCTAATTAAACTAAACGTTTTTAAGTAATTAAACGTTTTATCTACATCACGACCAAAAGAACGGACGGTTCGATGGATGGTTCGACCATTTGCCAACGACCAAAGGAGCCACCAATTCATTCCCAGTCGAACCCATCCTAATAGTGTGTGTCTCCGTGGCATCATAGGGGAACGCTAAACACTTGGCGGCATATCTTTGCCAAAGCCAGACCAAAAAAGACTCGAGACGGGCATCGAACCCTGGACTACCCACTATAAAATACTACCGCACACGAACTGTGTCGGAGGTCGTCGAAATGTTATCCCACACCCATATCCTATTGTGTCTACGTGTCATACTAAAGGAACGCTAAACACTGGGCGGTATGTCTTTGCCATAGCCAGACCAGACTCGAGCCGGGCATCGAACCCTGGACTACCCAGTTTAAAATACTACCGCGTACGAACTGTGTCGGAGGTCGTCGAAATGTTATCCCACACCCATATCCTATTGTGTCTACGTGTCATACTAAAGGAACGCTAAACACTGGGCGGTATGTCTTTGCCATAGCCAGACCAGACTCGAGCCGGGCATCGAACCCTGGACTACCCAGTTTAAAATACTACCGCGTACGAACTGTGTCGGAGGTCGTCGAAATGTTATCCCACACCCATATCCTATTGTGTCTACGTGTCATACTAAAGGAACGCTAAACACTGGGCGGTATGTCTTTGCCATAGCCAGACCAGACTCGAGCAGGGCATCGACTACCCAATTCGATAATACTACTACGCACGAACTGCGTCGGAGGTCGTCGAAATGTTATCCTACACCCGTATTTTTAACGATACAACAACAAAATTAAACATCCGAGTTACAACACTTTATGCGTTTTGCAACATTGTTCCGTCGAGACGTTGTTTCATAATATTCATAAACTTTAACATAAAAGTAGCGAGTTTGGTCCAAGTTATTAGCTGCCATTTTATACCTTAAAAGTTGGATACCCGATTTGAATTTAGTATAAACTTTTACCTTTTTTTGTCGTCAACAAGATATGTTCAGCTGTTTTAAGTAAGCGTAGGCCCAAATTAAACACATGTTAATTTTAATTTTATATAGTCTATTAAAGCGATTATGCTCCTATAAACATATAACACTATGAATGTTTCACTGGAAAATCGTTCAAATCATGTTACTCTTTTGTTTCTTTCTTCTTTGGATATCCGATTTGAATGTAGTTTGTACCACTTTCTGTGTAAATTTCTACCTATTTTAATACGTCATCAACAAGATATGCTAAGCTGTTATAAATTAGTGCAGACTCGAGTCAAAACACATGTAAATTTTATATATTCGTAGAAATCCATTATAGCGATTATCCTCCTATAAACAAAATAAACAGTGTTGATGTTTCATTGAGAAATAGTTTAAGCCATGCTTGTCTTTTGTACCAATGTAGATGAATAGGTATAAATATGCACTTATTATAAATTCGTCATCATCATCACGATCAACCCATTCTCGGTTTACTACAGAGCACGGCCTCTCTCAAGGGTTTAGGCATAGTCCACCACGCTGGCCATTTGCGGTTCGACAGACTTCACACGCCTTTGAGAACATTAAGATGAACTCTAAGTCATGCAGGTTTCCGCACGATATTTTCCTGCACCAAATTGTCAATCAAAATATATCGAAGAAAAATTTTATTTCTTAACAATAATTTATACGAAAACTTCTTAATAAAATGTATTTAAACAGTTAAATTCTATACGTTTGCTTTACCTATATTCGGTTACAAATAAAGCGATGAGACGTTCATAACTTGAGCCAGGGAAATTAGGCTGTGGACTTGTCACGTGCGTTGAAGTGTCGTCGACATTGCATGCAATTAGGCAACATTTTGAGCAAGTAAGTGAACTATGCCGACGGTATTCCGCTTGACACTAATAATTAACACCCGCTAGATAAAGTTTACCTAATCCTGATATTAATGTAATTTATGTATCGTATAATTATTTAGGATCTTCACCGTTGGGGTAGTTCACGTGACTAAAGTTTTTGTTCAGTTGAAGTATTCAATTATAAAGGCATTTATTTTAAAAAGTTTCAATTTTGTATTATATATATAATAGCGGTGATAGCCTAGTGGTTAGGACGTCCGCCTCCTAATCAGAGGTCTGGTTCGATCCCAGGCACGTACCTCAAACTTTACGGCGTTATGTGCGTTTTTAAACAATTCAAATATCACGTGCTTCAACGGTGAAGGAAAACACGTGAGGAAACCTGCATGCTTCATAGTTCTCTATAGTTATAGGTAGAAGCATACAGAAAAAGAACCATAATGAAATTCCTTCTAAGGGTATGACGTTAGGCATCTTATAATACAAACCTCTCACAAAGTATTTCAGGATACGGGGATCAAAAATGTCCCCCTTGGCTTGAAGAAAAGGATGCTAATTCTGTGTTGTAAAGGATGAACTCGGCGGGGATAGCGGCCGTTTTACCACAATATGAGCATTTCCAGACCCTTTCCAGATTTCGGATTTATCTTTATCAATCAATCAATCAGCCTATGGACGCACACTGCTGGACATAGGCCATTCCGAGAGCGCGCCACCACACACGGTCCTCCGCCTTCCTCATCCACCCGCCACCAGCGATCCTTTCCAGATCGTCGATCCAGCGAGCAGGTGGTCGTCCTACGCTGCGCTTACCTGTACGCGGTCTCCACTCCAGAACACGTCTGCCCCAACGGCCGTCGGTTCTGCGACAGATATGACCCGGCCATTGCCACTTCAGCTTGCTAATCCGTTGGGCTATGTCGGCTACTTTTGTTCTCCTACGGATGTCATCGTTACTTTTTATCTTTAACATAACTTTCAATCATAAAAACCAAGAAGATAACTGTAGTTTCTTGTGCGTGTACGTTCTATATTCACAAGATGTTTATGTCGGTAAGATCAACTTGATGCGGGAAACCATTACTTAGCAATTCGTATTCAGAGCCAGTCCCCCGTCTTATAATACGCTTAGAATAACACGCGTCGAAGAAAATTGGAGAACTGGGTTACATAAAATACAATATAGAGACATTTTTGCATTAAATTTTATACTTTACTTAAGTATATATTAGAGTTTTGAAGTTATTTTCGCTTATCTTAAAAAATCCGGATAGATCTAATCTATCATTCTCTTTTATATTATGTATGAACAGAACTTTTTTTTGCAAAATGGTAATAATATATTAGATTTGAATATTAAGAGTTTTACTTATTAACTTTATTACTTTGTTTTAAAACAAATTATGAGCAACCGATAACTTCAATGTTACACAAAGTGACAATAAATTTATAAACTCGCGATAAGGATTTTTGAAACAAGTAGGTATTCAATTTTCGCTATTTTATTCAAATTCTTATTAATTTTTATTAATAGTTAATTTATTTAAAAAACTTTACAGTAACTGAATATGCCTATTAACAAATTTTCATATACATATCAACTACATTTTTTTCTCGATAGAACAAAAGCGAAAGGGTTGTCAAATAAAAGCCTGCAACAAAATCCGGATTTTTTTTCATCACCATGTCAGATAATATACCGGTGTTAATCTCATATACTAAAGCTTTCAGCTTTTGCTCGTCTAGCAAGCTTTTGTTTTCATATTTTTTTCTTTGTGAGTTTTCTGCTTACGTTTCAATATACAGTCAAAATATATGTCAATGTATTATATCTGAGTCAACAATCTAATACAGATTATTTCGGTTGGTGATTTCGATGTCGCAGCATATTTTCGGGATTTTCCTAAAATCCTTCCTCATCTAATATACTAAACTAGTATCAAACCAGTACCTACTATTACAAACTGTATTAGATACTAATTTTATACTTTGTATAGGTTTTAAGTCATTAACTAAGCGTTTATGCCATCCAATAGCAATTAATATACAAGATTTTTTTATTATTTTTTTACACTACAAGTTAGCCCTTGACTGCTATCTCACCTGGTGGTAAGTGGTGATGCTATTTAGGATGGTAGCGAGCTAACCTGTTAGGAGTATGGTCAACCCACGCGCCTAATTGGTTTCTACGCGACATCGTGCCGGAACGCTAAAACGCTTGGCGACACGCCTTAGTCGGTAGTTGTTAATGCACCAATTTAACTATGCACAGCCTTAAAAATTTCGCGTTAATATTAGTGCAAGTGGAAAACAAAAAGTTTCATCATTCAACGTAAAAAGAAATGCTAAATTAAACACACAGTCTTTTACACAAAACAATAACATTTTCTAATTGAAATAAAAAACCAACAGAAAGATAAATTCAACTTCGTAACATGGATTGTTCGTATTCACGTTTAAAACAAAGACTAAACGTTAGAGATAGACAGAAAGTAAATTAAGTATTGATTGTAATTTTTACCTTCGACCGAAGAAAAGTTATCTATATAGATAGTTTAGGATATTATGTAGGGTATGTGTTTAAATTTGATTATAAATAACAATTATTGCTGTTACTGTCACGTGGCTTTGCATACATGCATACTGCATGTTGCGTATCTAATGTGATCAAATAATTGAGCTGGGATGAACATTATACGCAGTATTGGAAATTGGGTATAATTCAATCGTCTATTAGTTAAACTTTTATGTGCTATAAATATTATATATTATTTTATGACGTCATCATCATGATCAACATTGCCGGCTCACTACAGCGTACGGGTCTCTTCTCAATATGAGAAGGATTTGGCCATAGTCCACCACGCTGGCTATGTGCGGATTGGCAGACGCTTTGGAGATCATTATAGAAAACTCTCAGGCCTGCAGGTGTCCTCACTATTTTTTGCTTCACCGTTGAAGCATTTGATATTTAACTGCTTTTATTTTTATGAAGTAAATCTGTAAAACTATGAAGTTTGGTCGTCACATAAAATGTCATATTAACATTAATCCGAATCTTGTTTATTATGTAAACAAGATTCCAATGATATTAACGTTAATCTGACAGGCAGTAAAAGGTTGTAAATTTTATTCAGATAATGTAATAGGCAATGTGATATTTACTCCCGTCTCTGTTTATCTGTCTAGTTATTTCCTCTAGTCTGCGTTTCAAAAATAAATTTTCATTTTATCTCAATCATTCGCCAAAACAATTAAAACATTCGCACGTAGATAATGATGAGAGCGGAGGATGAACTTCATTATATTTTGTTTCGCTATTCAGTGTGATAATGATCTTTTAGTATGCGAAGTGTCTATAAACTACGTACGCAGAATATTATCACAGTAAATTGCTCTGTAATCTAAATCTGAAAGTAAATCTAATAATTGTTAGGTATAATAGTAAGAGCAAACAATTTGAAACTGTTTAGCTTGCAAGATTCATTTGAAATCAAATACTGAATGTGTTTCAATATTTAGGTATCTACTGGTTCCCATGCAAGCTTAAAAATATCATTACCATGATAAATATTAGTACATCGAACACAAATATATAAATAAAAATCCTTTAGTTATAAAAGTAAAAATTCCCAATTCTGTCTGTTGGAATATTTGTCATGAATTGCAAAAAATAATGTTATATAATATAATGTATTTCAAAGTTATGATTTAAAATACATGTATATTGTTCATAAGTTACGAAATAGCGCCATCTATCTTTCATCGTACTTAAACTGTGCTAGGATTTTAACGTATTACCTTCCTTGTAAATCAATATAAAATTGATTCGTATATATTTTTCATTCCCTACCTCAGAGTCAGTCACCAAGCCAATACGCTGTTTTTACTATAATATTGCCACACCTAACTTTCAATCATCATGAACAACCCATTACCGGCTCACTACAGAGCACGGGTCTCCTCTCAATATGAGAGGGGGTTGGGCATGTGCGGATTGACAGACTTCACACGCCTTTGAGAACATTATGGACAACTATCAGGCGTGCAGGTTTAATCACGATGTTTTCCTTTACCGTTGAAGCAAGTGATATTTTAATTTTTTTAAAACGCACATACTCGTAACTCCGAAAAGTTAGAGGTGCGTGCCTGGATTCGAAATGCCGACCTCTGATTAGGAGGCTGACGCCCTAACCACTAGGCTATCGCCGCTTCTTTTTCAATGCTGTTGAGTAATTCAAATTAATAATAAAATTATTAAATGATGTCAATTAACCGCTCTTTAAGTTTGGCTTGGATTAAAATATCGAAGGTGCTTTTTGACACATAAAGGTCACCAGCTCAACATCTCTCTCAAGGGATTCCTTTAGTTGAGAAATTGGATTAATGAACTTACGCGTGAATAATTCACATTATCATATGGAGCAGGGTCCAAAGTGATATATTCCAACCTCTGTCAATTCCTAGTTAGTTGATTAAATTCCTAACAGTCCCAAACTATTACAAATTTATAAAGCCTTCACGAGTACGACTGAAATGTGTATCCTAATATTAATAACTGCGATAAATGTTATAATAAAATTATTAGAGAAGTTCCTTATCGCGGATTGTGAAAGGGCTAGACGGAAAAAAATTCTTACGGAAAGTTGTCACGACACTTTTTGTTATTGTAAGCTGTGCGGCGTCACATGTTTCTCTGTTTGTCTCTCTCTCTCTTATAGAAAGCAAGCCAGATATTTTCATTTCTATTTCGCATTGAACAGTGTGGTGTCGCGACGATTATTGTTGTTGAGTGTATATAAGTTTTTTGTAAATAAAAAATAAATCCTGACAGTGTTTCTGCACAAGTTCCGGATATTGCTGATGGAGTACAAAATTGAGCCTACTGATTAAGTTTATATAACATTATATTTGTTAATAATAAAAAAAAAATATTATAACTTAAATAAAATAAAATTTTATTACAATTCCTTCACTAATTAATCGATAGGAACTTCGTTCCATCCGGGTGTCCGTTGACACCTCTCAAGTTTTTTATTTAATAAAGGTCTTTCAAAGTCATAGATAGATAGTTTACGATTTGATTTGTAGTAATGAATATGTTGGAATACGAATAAATTGATTTTTCTGATAAGGATTTCCGCGCTGGGCCGGAAATTAGTTCTAGTAATTTATATTATCTGTGTCTAGAATAAAGGAAACTAGAAAGAGAGCATGAAAGGAATGCATGAGAGAATGAATGGGAGTGCACAAATTCGATAATAATCCAAATAGTTCGTACAAGAAGGCAGAAAACCGAATGGATTATTTCTTCACCAAAATTTCAACCAGCCTATACCTGAAATAGCGTACCTTAGAGGTCTCGATAAGCTACCGGTCTTGATTACCTACGACTCGCATTTGAGTAGCCAGGCAGGTCAAAACCCTATATCGTTCTGTACTAAATTTTATCAGGGAGCAGGTCTTTCACATTTGTTATGGACGAATGGAGAATTGAGTTTTCCGATGATTAATGTGTCTCATGTCGCCCGGGATTTGAACTCGAAACAATCCTTCATAAAAAAGCTTATAAATGTTTTCGCGATATAAAAAATTACGACCTTTTATTTCGTGAAATTTATATATTAGTTTCATTTCAATATTGTATTAAGAAATTCGTTTTTCTGATACAGTGCAATAATTAAAAAAAAACATTGTTTTGTCACAAAGAGGTGAAAAACACATTCAGATATAATAATACCTATCGTTGACTGAAATTTTGATGGGTGAGAACTGATTAAAATTGGTACCGTACATTTTTTCGGAATTAAACTTAGCGTATGCGATATTGCAAAAATTACTTTGTCACTGAGGCAAATTTCATTTCGAAACATTCAACTGTACTGGATTCTGATTATTTATAAAGTTATTACATCAAAAGAAAATATCCGAATCTACATAGAATGAAAGCAAATAAAAATAACCGTTTGGATACATAAAAAACTCAGACGAATTAAAATGTGAGGACCAGAAAAACAGCTATAAAATTTATTCATGTATTCACGCAAAAACAAAAAGAAATCTCGAAACAAATAAGATTGAGTTTTTGTTATCATGAACCAAATGAGTGCGGTCCAGCGACTCCGGTCCTAGGGTCCAAGGGTTACACGCAATCTATCCCGAAGGGAGTTGTTTTTGCCATTACCCTAATGTGTAAATAAATGGAAGCAATAATTAAACTCGGCAATGAAAGACGCGGAACAAATTGCTGTTAGCCCTTTCATATACTTTGTAATAGAGGTCCAGTTGATGTTGGTAGTTGGTTTTTGTGCGTAATCACCTTCGTATTTTCCATTAGCATATCATCGGCAGCTTAACTTTGCCGCTGTTGAGATCAAGTGTTTTCATTCATAGTAGATAAGGATGCTGCGTAGCATAGTAATGAATACGTGAGTGTGAAAAACTAGTGTGTTAATTTTAAGAGGACCTTACTATATTTTTGTTACAATGCAATTGTATTTTTGTTACAGGGGCTGTTGTGGTTATTACCGCATATTTTTAATGACATGGCCCGATGTGTGCGCTGCTGTATTATAAAAGTGGAAGGTCCTGGGTTCGATTCCCGGTTCGAGTGTAGTCGGGTGGGAGGCTTCGGCCACGGTTGGTTACCATCCCACTGGCAAAGGCATAGTACCAAGCGATTCAGCGTTCCAGTATGATGTCAAGTAGAAACCGAATAGGAGGATGAGTACAGCCGGCAATGAATCGGGGGCTCCTTTGATACTGCAAATGTACATGGGCGATGGTCAGTTGCATCAGGTTAACCGGTTCCTCTGGTGCTGCAGAGGCGAAAAAAAAAAATGTTTTCTAGCTAATTATATTATTTGTGTCAATGTATATATATTTTATTAAATTTCCATTGTGATATTCTGTAAAATGACTCCTGGTAGTTAGTATATTTAAAATTAATTATTTTTGACTCCATCGTGTATGGTTCATCGGTACTATTTATTACTGAAACCAAACATGAATAAGCTTACAAAACGAAATTCTAACAGGATCGAACATTGAAAAGGATGCGGAATTCTTAACCACTAGACTATCACCGTCTACAATTACGTAAGCTAGGGTATGTGAAATAAAGCTCTTACAAAAAATTCTTTGTCCAGAAGTCACTTAAAGGAATGGCCAACATTTTAAGCCGAACGCTGCCAAGTTCCACAATTAACTGCATACAAAGTCGGCTGGCTTGTGTGTAATATATTTAAATGTTCCGGCTATCCGGATATTTCAGCTGCTAACTTACTTGCGATTAGAATGAAGCTTGAGCTAGGTATGTCGACTATGGGTCAATGGGTCTTTCAGGCCCATTTCTTTTCTCGAAAGATATAACATTGAATTAGTTATTATGGAAGTGGAAGTGGTTAAGACGTCCGCCTCCTAATCAGAGGTCGGGGGTTCTATCCAGGGCACGCACCTCAAATTTTTCGGAGTTATGTGCGTTTTTAAGCAATTATATCACTTGCTTGAAAGCTGAAGGAAAACATCGTGAGGAAACCTGCATGTCTGAGAGTTCTTCATAATGTTCTCAAAGGTGTGTGAAATCTGCCAATCCGCACATAGCCAGCGTGGTGGACTATGGCCAAACCCTTCTCATATTGAGAAGAGACCCGTGCTCTGTAGTAAGTTGGCAATAGGTTGATCATGATAGGGATGAAAGTATTCATTAAATAACCAGTTAAACAGACAAATTGCATTCTGTAAACTCAGTTTCTAATCGGGTTTCAGTGCCTATGAACGAGCTCTCGGAAGCAGTCGGCCGCTAAGTTGCATAGGTCATGTAATGAATTTCTAACTTCCTACACAAAATAATGGTCTGGGGTGTATTAGTATCACCGCTTTGTGTGATAGAATCAACTTGAAATTTAATTTTTTAAACTGAATATCTTTCCGTTTGTATAGCATTTTCATTGATCATACGCCAATATAAAAGGTGAGATATGTATAAAGTAAATCTAAAGTTTTCTCTAAATGTATAATGGTCTAAATGAAATATTTAAAAGTGCTCGTGAATAAAATCTTCTCGACACTGTGCTTGCTTTACTAAGGTATTAAATACAAATAGTTATACACGTATATACGAGTACATAGTTATGCGCGATTGTGTGTGTTAAAATTACGAAGAAGATATAGTTATCCGTTTCGTGAGACCTAGAAAGATATAAGATATATATATAATATGAAGGCGATACTTGTGAAACGTTGTCGAGTGAATTTGAAGGAGTTTCGGCCTCGAAACGCAAAACATTACGTTTTGAAGAGCTCCTTGATGTTTTCCGTTTTAAGGGTTGTCTTTTACTCGTTAAATAGTGAACGTATTTTATAAAGCTTAATACCGTACTATTAATCTATATATATATAAAAGCGAAAGGTCACTTACTTACATACTTACATACTGATTAAACACGAGATCTCAAAAACTATTGTACGTATAAAGCTATAATTTAGCAAGTAGGTAGTTGATAGTTGAAAGATGTCAGCTAAGAAAGGATATTTGGAAATTCTACCCCTAAGGGGTAAAATAGGGGTTGGAAGTTTGTATGAAAGTCCTATGTTTTTTTAATTAAGAAACACGAAAATAGGCAATTTGATATTTGCCTGTAGCTTAAAACCTCAATCTCACGGAAAATCAGCAATTCTACGCAGATGAAGTCGCGGGAAACCGCTAGTCAATTATATGCATTAAACTAACCTAAAATGTGACACTTATTGGATTCTTCACCTTTCATCTAAGCAACCTAGAAGCGAAATGCACCTAATGTTCCCTCAAATGTCTGTAAGAAACCTGTGTTTACGTCAAGCACCCGTATTTAAGCAAATAATTCTCACTAAGGCGTTCACATCGCAGCAAACTCAAAATATTCTTAAACTTGGTAACATAAGCAAATTTTATTCCACCTACATAAACTCCATAAATACCTCAAGTACGCGTACCTACCTGAATAAGCTTGTAAAGCTTATTCAGGTAGGTACGCGTACTTGTAATCATTCATCATTCATTCATGAACAACCCATTACCGGCTCACTACAGAGCACGGGTCTCCTCTCAATATGAGAAGGTTTTGGCCATAGTCCACCACGCTGGCCATGTGCGGATTGGCAGACTTCACACGCCTTTGAGAACATTATGGAGAACTCTCAGGCGTGCAGGTTTCCTCACGATGTTTTCCTTCACCGTTGAAGCTAGTGATATTTTAATTGTTTAAAAACGCACATAACTCCGAAAAGTTAGAGGTGCGTGCCGGGATTCGAACCGCCGACCTCTGATTAGGAGGCTGACGCCCTAACCACTGGGCTATCACCGCTCTTGTAAACCGTACTTGTAAAATAAGTTTAAAATAATTATTTAGTCTTTAGTCGTCATCTAAATATGGCATCTTAGTGACTAGAATTTCATCACCCACCTCCAATTGTTGGGTACATCATCATTCACATTATCAAAACTTTTCAGCCCACTACAAGGCATGGATCTGACCTAATGAAAATGATATTATCAGTAAGCCACCAAGCTGGCCAAGTGGCGATTTGTAGACTTCATAAGCCTTTGAGAACATGATGGCGAACCCTCACGTATGCACGTTTCCTCGCGATGTTTTTACTTCACTTTAAAAAGAGATGTGCGTACCGAAGTTGAACCTGGTCTCCTCGAAAGTTAGGGCTTAACCACTACGATCTCATCGGTCATTGGGCACATAGGTTCCCTTATCATATAAGAGAGATGAAAAGCTTAGACACACCTCGCTGCCTCCTTGAGGGTAGACGGATTTTAACGATTATCACATGTAACGAATGGGCACATAATGCAAAATTTTAAACTACAGACGGGTTTTTCCAATTTTCAAGAAATCACCCCAATAACTTATTAATTTTGACTCCAATCGATTACAGGACCACTAGATATGTAGTCATAAGCTAACCACTCAACTTGATGTACGTTTTATTTCGAAAATGTATTATCTTTTATGCATTGTGATGCACTATGCAAAGGTGTATAAAAACCTTTATGGAGTATCGTTAGCGGCAGGTAAAAGAGGCGAGAGCTCTCCAAGCACCGGGCTATGGAAACATTGCGTGTCCCAGTTTTTATTATTTTTATGAAAACGGCATTATCTTGCGAAGAATGATGGTGGATGACGTCATATATACTAGCTGATGTCCGCTAGTTCGTTCGTATAGATTAAGGGTTTTATAAAAAAACCTGTGGTACTAGCAAGTTTGTAATTTCCTATTCCCGTTGGGGGCCAACCCCATTTCCAACATATTCACTTCTCACTGCCGCTTCGGGTCTCTGTTAATTTTTGAGATATCAATAAAGGCGTCGTTCGTGTGCCCTGATGTGGCTGATGTACCCTATTTTTGCATGGAATAACCGCGCGCAGTGAGGACATGATAAGGCACCATCAACGTAATTATACATTATATTGGAGTGTGTTCTACTTTTCAGTTAATCTCTGTACAAATCCAGATCCAACCTCCTTTTATCTTCAAAATAACAACAACATACAAATCTAGGTTAAAAGCCTAGATGTTAATCTAGGGTATAACGCATATCTATTACAAATTTAAAGCCAAATTGGTTCTGCAGTCGGCGTCAAGGAGTAACAAATATACACATACACACATGCCCTGCCGAGGATAAATCCAGGAACTCTCACTTACAAGACCATAGCGAACACTTATAGGACATAAGTGTTCACGGAACGGACACGGAATCGTCATCATCATAATCAAGCCATTACCGGCTCACTACAGAGCACAGGTCTCCTCTCAATATGAGAAGGGTTTGGCCATAGTCCACCACGCTGGCCATGTGCGGATTGGCAGACTTTACACGCCTTTGAGAACATTATGGAGAATTCTCAGGCGTGCAGGTTTCCTCACGATGTTTTCCTTCACCGTTGAAGCAAGTGATATTTTAATCGTTTAAAAACAACAAACACGCAACCGAAAAGTTAGAGGTGCGTGCCCGGATTCGAACCGCCGACCTCTGATTAGGAGGCTGACGCCCTAACCACTAGGCTATCACCGCTAACGGACACGGAATAAATAAATGTAAATATTTCACGCATAGACCCGTGAACCGCTGAATGGTGGATGTTTGTTGAACAGACAATTGAGATTTGAGATAAAGTTTCACGGCTGCAAATTGGTTTCTAGTCACGTCCATCAAAATTCCGAATGGGTTTCAACCTCAATATGAAATAACTTTTCGCAGTTTTCACCCAGCTTTCTGTTCGCTATCCGCAACAAAGATTTTTGTAAATTGCGCGCATAGAACCAGTGTCTATTGTTCTACGTTTTATTTACATTAACGATCTTATTTTAACGTAACGTCTTAAGTATCCATCGATACTTATTAATAAGATCTTAAACGGCGGCTAGTTTTTATGTTATATTTGTCCGTTGCATTTTGCCTTTTAATGCAAAAACTACTGCACGGTGTTTAATGCAATTTAATACACTTACAGTTGATACTCATTACGGTCATTTTTAGTCCCGAAGAATAATATTATGGTTACGACGTGAAATGGGTCTACAATGTTTGTTTAATAATACAAACGGATTCAAAAAAACGCTAATTACGTACCTAATTGCTGCATAAATAGATATTATAGCTTATAAGTGATTTCTTCGCTCTATTTGGATACATCTGCTTACATGGGAGATGTATCCCGATCGATTTCCTATAAATCCTATTTCCGTCTTCAAGATGTAGTCACTCCCTCCCAAATAGTATCGGAATCGATTTAGTGGGATTAGGCGAGAAAAGTTATTAGTATAATATGTAAGGATAAGTTTATAAAATACTCAAAACTTTGTTGTTTTTTATTTGTAGACCACAAAATTTGAGGATAACATCAAGAAGAACAGAAACACTAAGAAGAAGAATATTTAAGGTCTTATTGCTTACTTGCGATCTCTGATAAGCAACCTAGGATAAGGAAAACAAAAATAAAAAGAAGATAATTTGTTTTCCATCGCTTAGATATATTTCCTGTGTTTTAAGTCAACTGCACGCAAGACGAAGTTTAGTGAAATTCAGTGAGAGTAATGTTTTTTTTTTATTTTATTAATACACTTCTAGTTAGTCCATGACAACAATTTCACCTAATGGTAAGTGATGATTAGAATGCACTAAGATGGCTAACTTGTTAGGTTAGGTTAGATAAAGCCATAATCCTTAATTGTTTTCTACGTGTCATCGTGCCGAACACTAAATCGCTTGGCTAAATCTTAGTTGGCTGGTAACTAGCCACGGCCGAATCCTCCCACCAGACTAGATTAGAGCCGCCCAAAACCTCCGATTCAATGCGCCACTGAGGTCGTCAAAATATATATTATGTCAAGCTAGCTATTTGCGCCGTCCATCATTAGTCAAGAGTTCTGCTGAGAGCTCATGAGCGCGATAAGGGAGGGGAGGCAGAGACTCTTGGTTGTCATCCAGCGCGTGATTTATTAGTGGATGTCACTCCTAATGACGTGCTGTACCGGTGCAAAATAAGTACACAAGTACTCACAATACGCAGCGTCGTGAGGTGGAGAAAATGCAGATGGCACATGGAGTTTCAATAATTTAGACACAGAAAAATCAAATACTAGTATAAAATATGCTACACGCCAATATGTATTGACCGTGCTAATTTTTTTGACATACTTTATAAATTTTTTTTTTCATTGGTATCAAAATTATATTGCATTAATTTGATAGCAATGTAGTCAATAAAAATGAATATTTACTAAATAATATTCATAGTTTACTTCTTAGTATGTGCATTTTTTATTCCTAAAGAAGGATGACTATCTCCCAAATAGCCCCAGCCCTAGATTTGATACAAAAAATGTCACACTCACAAATAACATTTCTAACACTTCAACTGCTAAACCAGACTAACAGAAAGGTGATGAAATACAATCATATTAAGTTGGGAGAAATGATAGATTCTTAAATATGTAAAAAACTATTAAAAAGCGCCCGTAACTCTTTAATTTTGTTCGGTAAATTCAATAATTGCTGTTATAGATCTCGCAGGCGCTGCACTGTTATAAATATAAAGTGATAATATAATCGGTAAAGCCCTAAAACTTGTATCGGAGCATAGTAGTAATAATCTCTTAATCCTTATCTTCTATAAGAAAAACCCTATACCCTACAGTCCATTTTCCGCTCCTTTGGAATTCTAAAATCCATTAATTTAACGTTTTCCAATCCATACATCGAGCTGGTGCTCCATTCATATGTGAAGGAGAGGACCGAAAAACGAATGTTACATTTATAATTTTAGTAGTAAATCACTGGCTTATTTCTTGTAGAAAACACTCCGAAGCTCATCTTGGGTTCAGTGAAGGAATGGGAAGACAAAAACTCCTTTTGTTTGCTCTCAGGCGTGATTTATTACGAGACGCTGCTACCGACGAGGTCCATTCTTTGCTAAAGGGTGAGGTGAAGCGGAAACTGAATTTTTGGTCCTCAAGTAAACAGTCTCTTGATGAATTGTTTTAACCCCATTTTGCTTTATCGTTAATTCTGTAACAAAAAGATGTAATGAAAAAAGTTTGGTGTCACTCTCGTCGGAACCGACGAGTACGAGCCCTATTTTGTAATCTTTTCTCCAAAATGGTAATGGCATGTCCGCTTTCGCATTCTGAAGTAGGAGGTACTGGGTTCGATTCCAGACTGGTGGTAGACTAAAGCTAAAACCTTATCATATTGAGAGTAGACCTGTGCTCTGTACAGCTCTATAGTTTTCCTTCCCCGTAAAGATAATTCTACCTAAGCAGGTGATTTCTAAATCTTAACTTGAACAAATCTCCCCTAAGGTGTTGTAAAATAAATGCGACCGCCCAATAAAACCGATACAGCACCATAAACATTAATTGGATCTCCTCGTAATGTAGCACTGATTCCACTGAGGGAATTGAAAATAAAATTGGCACTAGCTCAATTTTCCGCTCCAATGGACACAGTTTGGTGCAGTTTCTGTGTACACGGCCTCTTGTAGTTTTCTCTTCTTTGGAATTTAAACCGAGCTTACACTAGGGGGATTCATATTGGGTATATATATATATATATATATATATATATATATATATATATATATATATATATATAGTGGTTAGGGCGTCAGCCTCCTAATCCGAGGTCGGCTGTTCGAATCCAGGCACGCACCTCTTAACTTTTCCGAGTTATGTTTCTGAGTTTGGTGCAGTTTCTGTGTACACGGCCTCTTGTAGTTTTCTCTTCTTTGAAATTTAAATCGAGCTTACACTAGGGGGATTAATATTGGGTATATATATATATATAGTGGTTAGGGCGTCAGCCTCCTAATCCGAGGTCAGCTGTAGAATCCAGGCAAGCACCTCTTAACTTTTCCGAGTTATGTGCATTTTTAAACAATTAAAAAATATCACTTGCTTCAACGGTGAAGGAAAACATGGAAAAGGAAACCTGCACGCCTGAGAGTTCTCCATAATGTTCTCAAAGGCGTGTGACGTCTGCCAATCCGCATATGGCCAGCGTGGTGGACTATGGCCAAACCCTTCTCATATTGAGAGGAGACCCGTGCTCTGTAGTGAGCTGGTAATGGGTCGTTCATGATTATGATGATGATGATATATATATTTATACAAATTTATTGCAATTCTATAAAGGCCTATAACATACATGAAAATAACAAAAGAAACAGAAACTGGCGACCTTATGGATAACTAACTACACTCAAGGTTCAATCAGTTAAAAGTTATAAGAGAAGTTGCAAAAGTGAAATATACATACACACTCATAACTATATGCTACTAAATATTTAATATAATAACAATACAAATAATACATATCTAAGATATATACGTAATATAAATATACAAACAAATATATATCCTTACGTTAGTAAATTTTTACAGCGACAATACATACATCCTCATCCTTTTGACGACCTCCGTGGCGCAGCGCAATGTTGGAGGGGAGTTGGAGTTGGTGGGAAGCTTCAGCCGTAGCTAGGTACCACCCTACCGACAATGACGTGTCGCCAAGGATTTAGCGTTCCTTTTCTCTCGTTCTAATATTTCTAATTGTAATATGGACCATTTTATTTTTTTTATTTTACTGAAAAGGCAAAAACAGGTAGCATAATAATAGAACATAATACAAACTATGAACTACAGTGAACAACGTTTTACAATAAGAACATTGAAAAGAATAGAAGCCTTCTCACCCGACCTAAGCGCACCTCTCCGAAAGAGAAGACCTAAACATAATATCCTTCATGACCCTGACGATCAGATTACTACTGACAATATACTCGTACCACCTACCGCACAATCATACGCTACACACCGTCTTCGCCGACGAAGACGAGGTCCCCGCTATCAAACGTCATCCGGACGTGGGCTCCATCCACAGCCTCGGTGACGTACGGACCACTCACCCTCCGACCTCCCCCGTTATCCCAAACATCGCCTAAGCCGAGTTTCGGCCTTAGGCAGACGTTTCCTTAGTTCCTTCGAGCCCTCGGGCTCAAAATTTCTTCTGGCAGAGCTTCTTTCCGAAGCTTGTCAAACAGCCCGGTTACGCTGTGACAACCAATAGGCTTAGCAGAGCTAATAGACAGTTCGAAAAAAAAAGAATAGCAGCTTGAACCTGCAATATATATGCAATAGATGACGCTACCAGTCCCTAATGATTGGTGAAAGGCAAACATTAATTTAAGCGTCGGTGGTAGGTATGTAGTACGTGGGTTTTTTTTTTAATTATATTATTTATTTACAACTGAAACTTAAAATAAACCTTATATTGAACCTAAAACTAAAAATCTTAAAAAATATAATAATATAATTACTAAAATATATTATTAGGAGTCCATTTAGGCAAGATTCCGAAGATACTGGCCGCGTTCGCCTTTTGAATAGCTACACTAATTCGTTGTCCGAGGTAGCTGGCAGCTCTTTGGTCTTCTGTGATGTCGACTAACCTTTTTGCTAAGCCCTATAGCGCTAGGACCCCACAGATCAAGGTTGTTTATAATTATATTTAATACCAATAACAATTTCTCACGTCCCAAAGCTAAGTTAATACATTACATAAAGTCATTATAGTCCTAACGTGCGTAACTTACACCATTACACACATTATCATCCCAAATCTAATTAGCTCG